>CM060833.1:18060000-18392500 GCA_030762175.1 Metallyticus violacea | reverse complement strand
TAATTTTGAAAAATCTAATTATATGGTAACGGAGGAGTAAAACCAAATTTAATTACTGAAAATAAAGGAGCGATTAAATATAGTGATAAATATAAATATTTAGATGCTACAAATATAAATGATGGAAAAATTATAAATAAATTAGAGAATGCATAAATAAAGGAAAATTTTCAACATCGGCTCTTAATATTTGGGATAAACAGAATAAAGAAATAAAACATCAAATTTATAAATCGATAGCTATAAACACAACTTAATAGCAACTTAAAAAGACTTATAAAGGTAATTTTTTGGCAATGGAAATGGATTACTGAAGGCGATCAGCAAGGGTGTCGTGAATAGATTTTTCTAATGGTGTTTAACGCCCGTTTTTACTACTGAGGCACCACGGGCGGTAAACACTGATGATAGATGAAATGAAATGATATATTGGGAAAGGAATTTTTTTAAAGGAAGGAAAAGTTCCAGGCCTAATTTAGGGTACCTTCCCGGCATTTGCCAGTTACGAGGGCTGAAGGAAAAGTTGGAAAAAACCTCAGTCAGGGAGAGCGGCCGTGGTGGGATTCGAACCCCGGATCTCCTGGTCACGAGTAGGCGCCTTGACGACCTCGGCCATCCGTGGCGGTTATAGAATCAGAAATGACATAATATGGCAAAAATAGGAATTAAAAGTAATATTGTGAAGGTTATTTTAACAAGGCATTTGATATGGTATGGTGATTTAATGGGAATGGATGAAGAAAGATTGCTAACATAAATGGGTTCCACTAAGCAGATGGAAACAAGGAAGGTCACATACAATGTGGGTGAAGGGTGTCCAAGAAGAAATGAAGAATAGACACCTAAAAGAAAAACAATTACTGGACCGAGAGGAATGGGTTTTAGCAGTTTATGCCATTTATAGTTAATTATATAACACTAAATATGAACTTTTTTGTATATTGTAAAGTGACTGTCGGAAGATGTTGACACATTGAAAACTAACTTAAATATTAATGGATTAAAGTTGTGCTAGTAGAAATGCGAGAACATGTCCATTACAGAGCCGGGCGCTTGGCGTCCTCCGCCCCGCGGGTTTGCGTTCAGTTGCGGACGCAGCTAAAAACAACTCTAGGCATAAATCTGGTACACAAAGCATTACTGACTTAAAGTTTTCTTATCTAGAGACAATGATTGATAAACATGCTTATTTTTACTGCAAGTGACAGCTGTCGATATCTTGCTATCATTAATGACAGACTTTAGCAAGTTTCTTAAGAGATGTCGCTGCTAGACTGTATTACCCAAGTCTGAGATGATTACTTCCTCGCTATAAGATATGCAAACCGATTCAAGTAAGCGGAGCGATTCTCCAAGCAGAAAATTGAAAAGAACGACGTGAAAGTTCTTTGCGTGCTGAAAAATGATCACATTATGTTAGTGTAACCAGTTGCCTATCGATTTGCGATTCCGGGAACCTTTCTCAAGGGTTGTGAGGTTGGATTGTGGGGCTTCTATCCACAGGAAACAGTCCCTCGCCACCATCCAACTTTCAGTTTCCTTCCTAACAGGACTACTTTCTCACCGGAAGCGCGGCGGATCGATCTCCCCGCATTATTCCGCTCACCCGGAAATACGTCATCTCTTTCTCCGCCCATTGCGAAGCATTTTCTCTAAGGAAAATGTCGGCGATTCCCCAAGTCTCCTTATATTTCTCACGCTTCTGTGGTCTCTTCTTCTCCACACGTCATTTCCTTTCTCCTCTCCACTTTTTTCCCGTTTATTTTCACCCTTCTTTAATATCTGCAAAAATATTCTTTTCTGGAACTTGTGACATTTTCCTTTGTCCTTTCTGTGGATTTATAGGTTAGCAACCAATGCGTTAAGTTCATTTTTATTAAACGTTTAATGAACTGAATTAAGATGGTGTTTGTTGTTACTAACCTTTAGGTGCAACACTCCGCGGGGCAGAGGCGGTACCCTGGCACTTAGTTACTGATATTTCTCATTGTTTTACGTCCTAACAAATAAATTCTAACAAACAGAACTCAAATTACACCTCGCAGTAGTTTCCAAATGCACACGCTATGCGATGGTGCTTTCAGTGAGTTCAGAAATTTATAAATGTTGGAAAAAAAACAACAACAACAAAAAAACGTAAATTTAGGAAAAAGTTGACAACAAAAACCAGGCAGAAAATGCACCTGTACGGTGATAATGTAACAATGCAATATCAATTAACTGTGTTAAACAATAACTCTCAACTGTAGATTTGTATTAACGGAAACGTTGTTGCCTAGCAGCCCTGTACCATCATTGATGTGTTTCACATGACAGGCAGTAATGAAAATTAAAGTCACTGACGCAGAGTCTACACCCGCTCCCTCAGTTCTTTAATTCTAGATCCAGTGCTTGTTAAAATTCTTTGTCCGCTACTTACTTTTTAAAACCTGGTACATTTTTTCCTTGCCGTATAAATACCATCTTTTTAAATGCCGTATTTATTTATTGGTATCCCCTGGTATATTGTTGACTGCACAACTAGTATATATGACCAGTTGTCATTTTATAATTGAAAAGAAAAAGAAAACCACGAAAAAAAAAGCGAAATAACTGCTCAAGATGCAATATCAAAAATACTCAAAAGTTTAGAAGACATGAAAAAAAAAAAAAAACTTATTGTCATACTCATTGTGTAGATCTGGTACTTATGCACATTTTAAAATGTCGAGTTTTTTAGAGCAAGTTGTAGGATTTTTGGAAACTATTTACCATTCTTTGACATAAAGTTTTCATGGAATCTCAAGAGGCCTCAAATGTTTAAGTTAAAAAAACCAAGAAGGGTGTCAAAGTATACATGTATATACATGTTCAAAATTCGATTTGCTTGTGTGGTAAATGTGTTTAAAGAATGTCCCTGCAATGCAAGAAAGATAAAAGATGCGGAGGCGAAAACCCTTCTAAATCACTAAATCTTTAATAAATGTGATATTGCTCATTATTAATGTGCCTTGTTACATATTGTTTATTATTAGTTATCTTTGATTACATCTCCAGTCTTTAAGAATAGAAAATTGGGAATGCGCCAAACTTGCATATGCAACAAATCAATAAGGGAGTTAAGAAAGCAGGTTTGTTTTGGTGAAATGTATACTGTAAATAGCAAATAAATTCGAAATAAAACGAAAAGAGATCCTAAACTCAAAAAATGGAATATATTATGAACACCAATTTGAAAAACTCTTATCAACACTAAAATCTTTTCTGGAAAAATGATGCGCCACTTTCCTTGAAAAATAAGTTCCGAGATTGTAATCTAAGGTAAGCCTATGTAAAATTACAAAAATTATCGTGATTTTTAATGTCATTTTGTAAACAAATTCAAAAAATAAAATTCTGGAGGAAACTGTGGCATCAACATAATTAAAGAGAAATATATTTTTTAATTATTTTATAAGCAGGTAATACATGAAATTTACTACGGGTTGGTAAATTCAAACTTATGGACTTCTATGAGACCGTTGATTTTACACTATGATATTTACGAAGTTGATTGTTGGGATATTTAGATGAGACAAGTGGCCCGGCTGTGCATGTTTTGATTGTTCATATGGCCGTTCGGGTGAAACTGGACCTCGTCTGAAAAGAACAGAAGCGTTGAGTCCATTAAACCTTCATTTACACATGAAAAATCCACTCTCAATAACGCACTCTGGCTACTGTAAACAATGGGCACATGTACAACTGTACGATTGGAGTTTTAATAATTTTGTTGCCTTATGTGCAGAACTCACTAAAACCGCCGTCCCTCCCCCTTTGGTAATTTAGTGAGTGATGTTGTTATCGAATGCTGAAGGTTTGTACCAATTTGGTCTAGTTTATCCTCTGTTAAAACTGTATGTTTAAGTAAGTTTTTTCCTTGCGCACTGATCCAGTAAAATAAATTTTACTAGCAATAGAATGAAATGCTTTTCTAGAAATAGACAATTGACCAGGGAACTGCGAACGAGATTCTGAACGAACAGGACGAGCTGACTATTATTTGCGGTAACATTTATGATGTGCACATGAAAATGCGCTGCTCTAGAGTCAACTGTCCCATCTTGGCGAAGTTCAACTACTGCGCTGCTTCAAAGCGACGTTCAAGGACAGGAGGGGAGACATGTAGGGGAAAGAGAAGGAAGCGCCGCTCAAAGCCGGGGGACTCAAAACACTGCACGTAAAGGATAGTTTTTACGTGAAAGCTTTTTGTTTACAGCAGAGATGAGCAACGCCTTGCGGGACTGGAAGTTTACAACATGCATCGCTTCATTTCTGAGAGGTGAACAGCAATCCAGAATAATTATAGCACAAGGTTCTCAAACGATAACACAATGCGATTCCTCGCTATTGTACTCTGTGGGTATGGCATAAATCGGATTTAACTGGCGTGCCCACCCCGATTTACAGTATTCTCGCTCATTCAAGCTATAAGCTGTAATTATTATTTATATTTCCTTTATTAGACTATTTCGGAAAAAATAAAACTATGTTTATAAGGGACTCTAGCGGCGTTTAAAAAAACACATTCTCTCCAGAGAACGCTAGATTTTCTGGGTCTCTGAGAATCTCTCAAGCAAGGGATACGGAAGTTTACACGGCGTCTTGCTACAGCGTCTTTGCGCGTTGAAATGCAAATCTTGCAGGTCCGTAGCTCCAGTTTAACAACAGTTCGGGCGGAACAACATGAATAAAGATGTCTCACAGAGAAACACACTAAATTAAGCAAATGAGATCGTGTTCAAAACCAGAGATTCTCCACCGAGCTGCTGGCCTACTCTCCTTTCCCAATTAGGGGTCTTTTGCTTTCGTGCTTACGTGGCTTCATCAACGGGCATCTTTTATTCAAAACTGCCCCTTGAAACTCGCCGCGCAAATAAGTGAAAACATAAAAAATACAGTAGATGGCGGACTAATAAAACAATTATATAAAGTGATTGCTTAAACTGGTAATTATACCGTCCAATGGAGGAATTGGATTTTGATGACGTTCAAACTGCTAAAACTGACTTATAAAAACGCTTTAGAAAAACCGAAACATGACAAAATAAATTAAACTACACAGTAAGTTTTGTACAGTAAAGATAAACATTCTATATTTGATTAACGGTCTTTCTCTGCAACACCCATACTAATATCTCATCCTCATAAAATTTTGGAAAATAGAATGTTACCATCAGCAGAATAAATAAATAAATAAAAATATAAAAATAAACCTACGCAAAGGACAAAATCTTGCAGGTTGTACTGTTAATTCCATTTGATCGACATTTACCACATATAGATTTCTGTCTCACGTAAATAACTATCCCGCCAGCGCAGTGTTTAGAATCCCGTATGCCACGAGCAATGTTCCCGACTCTTTCTCCCACAAGTCTTCCTTACTGTTCCTGTCATTGAACGTCGCTTCGAAGCAGTGCAGTAGTTGAATTTCGGCAAGATGGGACAGTTGACTCCAAAGCATCGCATTTTCGTATGCATATATTACCACAAATACGAGTCTGCTCATGTTTTGGTGCAGAATTTCGTTGCAGTTGAGCTTAAATTGTAAAGTTATGTTACTGGCTTTAGATGAAAGTAATATATGAGTATATAATTGAAAATAAAGGCTCGTTCTTCTATCACAAAATGATAATAAAATATACACACATTAACAATGTATTAAACCTTCGTCAATTGCTTCCTTCCAGAAAAGAAATTAACGATATTGCAAATAAATTCAATGCTATTGGATCAGTGCACAACAACAAACACACATGGAAAACGCAGTTTCAACAGAGGATAAACTGTACGAAATTGGTGCAAACCTTGAACGTTCGCAAATAAATCACTCCCGAAATTTGCACAACAAGATGTGCATTTCGTGGGTTTTGCACATGAAGCAACAAAATTATTAAACCTCAAACCTTGCAAGTGTACACGTGTCCATTGTTTAAACAATGGCGACCCAGTAGCAAGAGTACATTATTATGAGTGATTTTTTTTAACTGTGAGTGAAGGTTTAATGGACCCAACGGTTGAGTTCTTTTTAGACAAGGCCCGATTTCATCTGAATGGCCGTGTGAACGCAATCAAAACATACGCTACTGGTACCTAAAATCCACATCGTGTACAGGAAACCCCTCTTTGTGATAGCAAAGTTCGAATTTGTGCTCGAGGCGTATTATCGGTCCGGTTTTTTAAGAATCGACAACGCAGAAAGGCACAAAATTGGCATATTGACCCTATTTTTCAGTAGCTAACAGAAAAAGAGAAATCATGAGAGAAATCAACAGAACCCTGCAACTGCTCCTATAGCAGCTGAGTCCATGAATAAAATTTAAGGAAATATTTGAAGGTAGATTAATTAGTGCTGATGTATAAACCTCTCGCTGACCAGAATTGTACAGTGTGTGATTTTTACCTGTGGGGTTGCCTGAAGGACAGAGTTTATAAAACAGACCCTCACACATTGGAGGAGCTAAAGGAAAATATCACAGATGATTTCCGATACAATGATCGTTTAGCTGAAGGGGGTCATTTCCAGCATCTTCTATGAGGTAAGACTTCATACAAGCGAAGTTTAAGTATGCTCTCGGGCGGCCGCGACACTCCCAGCCGCCGAGTATCAAACACCGCTCGTGCGAAATGGTTTTCATGCAGAAACTCGGTAGAGAGGTAGAGGAGAGAGAGAGGGAGATAGAGAAACGTACGCACGCACAAAGGGTGCCAAAATGTATACACAATTTTTCAATAGATATCTATTTCAAAGTTGGACTGAAAAACAACAGTAATGTGTAGTATGATGTTCTGTAAACAGATGTGACTACATACATTAAGAGAGCGTTGCTACGTGACAGGTAAATCAACAAAGAACAAATGAAGTCAAGATTATCATATGATGTTCTGTAAACAGATGTTACATTACGTTATGCTAGCGTTGCTACAACAAAATGGAATCAAGGATTCAAGAAGCAATCACAAACGCAATTAAAATGAAAACGAACGCGAATCTTATGACACGACATGTTGGAAATGCTGTTCTACTACATTCACACATTTCTGACATCTTTACACAAAATTGTCACTTTAAATGCATCTGTACATCTTCCGAAATTGAGTCAAATCAAACATGAGCATACAAAGTCACTGTTTTCCATGTATTGCAGGCAAGTGCTCCTGATATTTGGATAAATTCCTCTAATTGGATATTATGGAAAGTTACTGATAGAGTAATTCATTCACGTTGCAACGGATTTTAAACATTATCTTGGCAATGTGTTTGAAAATGGGGAAGGATTGATTTATAGACAGCTTGATCAATTAATTGATAATTTGGTAAGTTGATTAAGAAGCTGTTGTTCTTCTCCTCTTTCCCTTCCGATTCTCCTTGTCTGATGATTTGGCTCGGCTTCGCTCCCTTTATGCTGGAATTTTTGTGTTCTTTTTGCAACCAGAGGGTAAGGAGACGAGGAGCTAACAAGGAGTTGACAAGATCTCTCGTAGTTAATATGAAACAAGGCTTATTGAGTTCGGAATCTTTTCCACTTGTAGAATTCACCCTTAAGCATTGGAGAATGTTTTGTGCGAGTTACGTAACTTTTGCGGGATCAACCTTAACGTCCCTGTTGCGCTTTTTCTAACTACAAGAATATCTTGATACTTTCACCAGAATACTATAACAACTGTCAGAGAATAATAATAGCCGAATAAGAATGTAACAATAACGCTAGAGCCCTGAAATTGCAATCTTTGCAGTCGGCAGGTCTTTAGACGCTACATTTATTCTTTCTAAATATGATTTTGAAAGGATATGGAGCATGTTTTCTCATCTATGCATTTCTATTGGATTCTGTATCTACATTTAGTCTTTCTGATTGGATATTAGGATTACGTGACTTTTCGCTTGTAATTATGCCTACACCGTTAGTTTCTCTTTCGAAAGTTCAGTGACCTATTTCTCCCCCCCCCCCCTATGTATCTGCACGACAGGACTATTGCCCTCATCTTTAGCTAATATAACAAAACGAAACTCTCTGACTCATACAAAGAACATCCTCTGTCTGGACCTTTCTTTACAATTCTCCAAAACATAGCAGCTAGTGTCCCACTTTTCTGAGGGTCTGCTTTACAAATATAAATTAACAATTAAATACTGGTTAAGGATAATACGGGGAAAGCGAGCTCTTCTTCGAGCAGTCTGTCTAAGGGAGCAAATAAGGGAAAGGAGGGGTACGGGATGGGTATCAAAAATAAGAAAGGGCTTAGACAAAATTGGATTGGGGTATATTTGGCTAAGGGGAGAGGGCATCGTACGAAATAGTTGCAAAATGGTTAACAGACATTTGCGAGAAATAGATAGACAAAATACTGAGACTACGTCTTTCTACTGGTAGAGTAGAAAGAAGTGATCGCATGGTTAGTGGGGTTTGGAAAGGAAACAAAACAGTTAATGATCTCGGGGAAAGAATTTGCCCATTGTGCGGAGAGAACGATACCTAGAGGCATATTTTGGCAGAATGCAGGGAAACGGAGATTTTAAGAAATGAGCATTTATCACCCGCAATTTCTGAATCCCAATAGGAGTTTGAACATTTTTACCGGGAAGTGTTGGTGCATGCGAGATATTCACACAATTTGGGAATATTTCTAGAGAAGACCCGATAAAGAAGGTTAATCAATAATGAAGAGAGAGGGGGTTGGAGAGGGAGTGTGGGTAAATGGAAGTAGGACCTCAAGAGTAAGGGAACCATTCATGTTTATGTATTTGTATATAACATTATTAATAGAAAATTTCGTATGTGTATGGCCATTGTGATTGTTATAAGGATGATATTAGCATGTACGGCCATAAGGCCCATGCGACAATTGTATTTATTTGAATGTATTCTAAAACTGGTACAATAAAACCTCCATTACTACTACTAAAAATATAAATTACACAAAAGAATACAGGTTTATTTACCTACAGACAGGCCTAATAGTTCTGAATGTTTGCACTCTGGCCAGAAAGTAATACAATATACACAATAATTCTACAAAATGTATATGAAATAGATGAAACACTGCAATCATGATTAAACATAAATTACATAAAATTAATTTTTATGACTTCTATAATTTACCTAGGGATGGAAGCTAATAAATTCCCCTTCAACGGTTAAGATTCCATTTACCTGGTATGTTTAACGCAAAGTAACAAGTACAGATAACACCGAAATCCCTTGCATGACCAGAAAATTGGTGTTTGGTGCAGAGTAAAAGCATACAGAATAATAGGAGCTATCATTTATGAGAATACTCATAAACACAGAAATTTATTTAAGTGGGAAGCTGAAAAATTAAGTGCATGGAGCTAACTTCCCAACATTAGCAGAACTGAAAGAAAATTGTAGCAAGAAATTGGCTCAATTTTGGAAGATGAACTAATGAATTTGAGAGAACATTTTATTAAAATGCTAGAAATGTGTGGAAATAGCAGATTAAAAATTTCAATATATCCTGTCACAAATGGATGCTCATTTTTCACTATCACTGTAGCTGTAATTAAAAGAACTTTAATATTACATGCACTTCGTCCGGAGTTTTCGCTCTGAATGCCGAATGACTCCCATTTTTACTACTGAGACATAACAGGCGGTGGACATTGGTGATACCTGAGGTGAAATGATGGAAGGATTTTTTTTTAAAGGAAAGAAACGTTCCAGGCCTAAGTTTAGGGTTCTTCCGCAGCAGTTGCCATTTATGAGGAGTGAGGAAAGCCTGCAAAAAACCTGTCAGGAAGCATGGTCCTGGTGGGAATCGAACCCCAGACATCCCGCTCACGAGTTCGCGCCTTAACGACCTCGGTCTCCCGTGGCGGTGCTTTGTGGGAATGTGAATTAATTGAACAAGTTAGATATGGTAAATTCACGGCAGATGTTTGTACAATTGTAAGAAATGAGAAAACTTGGAATTTTATAAATTCATTGGCTAACTTCTTTTCCAAAAATGCGTTGAAAAGCTTTAGAGAATAGCAATTTCCCGGACATAACAAAGGAATATGCTGTTCAACTGATGTGCCGGAGGTTCTGCAGCTTCTGTTGAAGACCTGAAAAGTGATGGTTTCCGGGAAATCCTAATGGATCCATTTCATTTTGTTATATATAACTATTAATTTGTATAAAAATGATTAACTAATAAAGCCAGCCAGAAATTGTAGAAAGTAGTTAAAGCAAAATGTAGCACATTAATTTATAAGTAGCAGTAATAAAATTAAACAATTAATTGTAGTAATAACCAATTGAAATGTAGAGGTGCTACAAAACCACTGTAACTCATTAATATTGATGCTTTTAGACTTTTAGTTTATGCACGCAATTTCAATAAACAATTCCTCTTGTGGTGATAATAGTAGTTAAAAAAAATAACTTTGGAAAACAAAGTATATATGGAAAAAAATAAGGAATATAAAGCCAGTTAAAAATAATAGGGACTGAGTTAAAAGAAATAAGAAGCCGTGGCTTTGGCGAAGGACGAGGTTACGGTATTTTTAAATAGGTTTGTTACAAATGCATGTTTATAATTATCGTAAGAAGAATACAAATATATTACAACATTTTCATTCCATATATATATATATATACACGAGTACAAACTTTTTACACTTTTTACACTTTACCCATTCCTGGTTAATGTTGCAATATTAGTTATAAGTATGGCTTCATCCAATTATCAAATGACGACGCAGCTGAGCGAACTGCGTCGGCCAATAAAGCATTACACTCAAGACCTACCGGGCTATACGAATCGGTACAAGTGGTGTTTAATGAACTACTACGTTGGTCTTTATTTTCATGTACTTAGTACCGTTTGAACAGTGACAGAAATAACATTGCCTAACCCTAGAGTTAAGGTTTGCTTAGAATACTGACTGGTAAATACTAGGTCAAATGTTCACAAGGAGGGTTTATTTTTCATTCGTATGTCCATAGAGTATCCTCTCAAGGTGTCAGGAGATTTGAAGAGAAATTCCCGGCTGATCCAGTCCCAAGTGGTAATGCAATTCATAAATTGGGAGTATCCACACACTTTAGACGAACTAACGAATAATATCCATCAAGAGATGAATTTTATTTCTCAAAGTATTTAAGAACAATAATATATAATTTCATAAGCATATGTCAGAAATAAGAGGAAAATGAAGGCAGGCAGTTCCTTCATCTCCTTGAGGCATGGGGAGTACACCATTTTTAAATAGAGTGATTAAACTGTCATACCAGTGTTTCTACCAGCGATTCTTGTGTGGCCCCACACCCGTCACAACTCCAGTGTAGAACAGCTGCCCGTGAGCGATGACTTATCGGTGTTGTAGTCTCCCGCCTCCGCGTCGGTCATTAGATAATTGGACGGCTCAAACAATGAAGACATTTTTCTAATTTCATAAAAAGTTCAATTATGTACATAATTTCAATAAAGTCAAGGTAGAAGAGCAATACGTGAAAGGTGCACAGGAAGAAATATATGTCTTTTTTTCTCTTATCTTTCTGTGTGTGTGTGTGTGTGTGTGTGTGTGTGTGTGTGTGCGCGCGCGCATGTTAAACGCTCATTCTCTTTCCTGAAAAGATCTATAGAAACTACCAAAAGTTCCTCCTGACAGAACTCTCTTTACGCTAAAGCAAACTCAGTGTTGTACATCGAGAAAAAAGACTCTCACATTTTATGTGGCAGAGAAAAATAAGCGGAAAGTACCGTAGGGATGTTTCTGCGATCTGCTCTTTCCCTAAGTGCATCTGTGCCGTTCACATACACACATTTCTGACGGCATGCTAGCACCTGGTCTCCGTTGGCCACAAGCTTCCGTTGTCGGTACTTGTTATGACTGTATAATTCAGTTTTACAATCGATTCTCGATACTGAAGCACTTTTCTATCTCTCTTCCACTCTGCTGCCCCACTCCGAGCACTATCTATCCTGTGGGATGCCACCCAGGGTCCATGCTGAATAATTGGAACACAGCAAGCTTGCTCAGCAAACAATTCAAGAAAATGCGATATCTGAGTTTGGAACATAAAGGTTATTCTTTGTTATCAAGCAGATTGGAGTTTAATATACTCGCATTATGCTGCATTCAATTTTATCTTAAGCATTTTAAATGCATTGCTTTCTTGATAACAATAAATAGTATTAGACATTTGGCTGAAATATAGCCTTTAGTTATTTCACAAATGAACAAGTAATGCTGGAGAAGAGTTATAGAATGGTATAATATTCTATAACTCTTTATATTTATACAATTATAATAAAACTTTTTAATAAAGAGCAATAAACATTATACTCAAGAAATAACATAAATGAAAGCTTAGTCGCATGAAAATAAAAAATGAAGCATGCTAAATTATTCCAAAACTCATCCAGAGTTTTATTATTTGGACTTTTTTTTATCAATTTAACTATTCCGGGTGCATTTTGTATAGAAACATACACAAGTGTTGTAATATGTACTGAAACTGCTCTCGATAAACATGCAGGGCAACAGACAAGTCACTCCCTATTTTTAAATTGTTATAATTTATTTATTAACCGAATTGTTAGAACCGGTAGTATTAGAAACAACACTCCTTGAGATTTTATTTGACATCCTATTAATTTCTACTAGAATCTCGACGCATTTCCTTAAGCGAACTGGTACCTGAAAAAAAGTTTCTTGGAACGTTGTCTATCACCCGGATATTGTTGCTTCAAGTTCATCCAAATTGTGTGGTTTTCTCTTGTATACCTCCTCCACAGCCCATCCCCAGAGAAACATCTCACGGGATGTTAAGTTAGGCTGCGAACAGGTCATGCATCTGCACCACGTCTGCCAATTCAATGACCTAGGAGATGATCATGCAGCCAATCGCTGACAACATTTGCAAAATGTGCCGGTGCTCCATCCTGCATAAAGCGGTGGGTTGTTCCGCCCTGAAATTACTGGCCACACATGATCTTGTAGCATTCACAAGTATCTTTTGGCATTAATTGTGTTCCACAGAGAGAAAGGACCGACAAATGTGGATGAAAGGATACCACACCATACTGTAGAAGGCCCCTGTTCTTTTTCAACACATTCATATGGGTTTAAGGGTGCCCAATAATGGCAGATGTGTCTATTATCATTATCACCAATGTAAAACATTACCACATCAGACCACAGGTTATCGTCATTCCAACCCAAGGAAATTTCTGCAAATCCATTCGCCTGTCACAGTCCCCAGGAAGCAAATACTGTGCATAGTGTGGCCTCCATGGCCTTAAAGAAGGATCTTTCTTAAGAATAATTAAAACTGATTTTCACATGCTCCTGGACGCTGTGATTATTTAGGGCTTTTAGTGAACATTTCACGAACTCTGTCAACATTCTCTGGTGTCCACGAATTTGATTGTCTTTCACATTTCCTTACATCGCTGACACTGTCTGTTGTTAGTAGCTTCCTATGGCAATTTTAAATTGCTTTTGCATCCAGCCTTGCATACATTCCCTGTTCAGCCCTCCATCACAGATCCCCAGACCTCGTACCGAACTACTATTCTGGCACGCTCTTCAACAATCAAGACAGGCGGCATTTCAACTGAAATAAAATAAAAAGAAAACCTTAATGAATGAAGAGTATAATAGCGCCAGTTTTAACAAAATCGAAATTAAAGAACTTATAACAACTTAAAATTTATAAACATCCCGTAGGAAATCCGTTGATCACCAGATGCTGTTTCTCGGAATTGGAGGCCACAGCGGTGGAGGAGACATTTTGTATGCTGGAATTCTATGAGACTGAGTGCATAATCGCAGTTCAACGTCGCTTTGGAGCGAAATACAGGAAAGATCCAACAACAGATATATATTGATACAGATATATATGTGTGTGCGTGTGTGTGTGCACGCAATTTAAAACTTCTGATTGTCTGGGCAAAAGGTAGCCCGTTATACATCTGTAGTTGACGTAGAGCGTATTTGACAATGCTACCAACGTAGCCGTAAAAAGGCATATTGCATATCTTTGAAACAATAAAATAAAACTATTACAATTTTTATTTCTGTTGTAGATTAAATTGTCATTATAGCTTTATTAATGTGTGTGCGGCTACATATTAAAACTTCGAAGATAATTTTGATTAAGCCTATATACGGGTGAGCAAAATAATAAATCATATCCACACGAGAGAGCAAAAGTCAGTTTGAATAGAATGGTTCCAGAAAATGGTTTCATGGTTTCGACAATGACAGCTCTCGATTTGAATCTTCACTGATTATGAAAGTTACCAAAACGACCACAATCAAAGCGAAGTCCGCTGTCTGGGTCTTGATCATATTGCAACAATTCCATTACATAAACAAAAAACAGTCACTGGCAACTGGCACATCACAGTTGGCCTCTGAAGGGTTTTCAAAACACTAACAGAAATAGACCAAAGTTTCAGTGGCGAGGATTGTTGCCTCAACAAAAATGTTGTTCGCACACCTCATAAAAACAATGAAATTTCTGGAAGAATCAAGAGACTGATAAACCGCCCATCACGGAGTCAGATGTGTCCCACTGTAACCTTCTCCTGTTTGCAACTGTCAAATAGAAACTCAGGAGTCATCAAATTGGGTGCCCCTAAGCTATTGGTCGTACAAAAAGGAGGTTGGTGTCATCTCTAAGGAAATGGTATAGCTGCTTCCATGATTGTTTACAAAAGACAAAACTTTGTATCTAGAGTGTAGAACAGTACTTCGAAATGAAATTGCTAGAGTTAGTGAATTGTGACCTTTTACAAGGACGGCCTGTTAATAAGGGCTAGATGGGCTCACCCCCCACCCCTTGCTTTGATTTATCATTTTCTCTTCTATTGGTCAACTTTTAAAACAAAAATTGTATGAAAACAGAGATGTATAGCCGATTAGTTCTTAATTGTATCCTACACAATAGGCACATTTCCTCTCTACTGTAGTAGCGGCAGCATGCGGGTCCTCCGTTAGCGAGGAAACCTCATGGGCCAACCCGGAAATTTTTACGTTTTAAACTTATACTTTCATAGGCCAGCAAAATGTTACAAGGACTTATATTTCTCTTCCTCCAAGATACGTGCCTTTCTCCTGGTTATTTTTGCGTTCTCTTGGGCCAGCAGAAAGACGGCCCATGGTCAGCACTCACTATTTGATCTTTTCTTAGCAACCAGATGTTGAGGGGTTATTGACTCCACGATTACGGTTTTTCGTACTTTGTTTGAAATTAGGAGACTATTCATTGTCATTGGATACTTTTACATTTTTAACCATTAAGCTACAAAAAAGGAAGATATGTTTTCTGGAAATGAATAAAGTGTGGATTTAATTGAATTTTTTTAATAGTGCTAAACGTCCCTTTTTACTACTGAGGCACAGCAGGTGGAAGACTGGTGATACATAAGATGAAATTATATATTAGGACATTTTCTCTTTTCCTTTTTATAAAGGAAGAAAGCGCTCCAGGTCTAAGTTTAGGGTACCTCCCTGCCATATCCCATTTATGAGGACCGAGAAAAATCAGTGGAAAACCTCAATCAGGGAGGAGATCCTGGCGGAAATCAAACCACAGATTTTCCATTCACAGTCCGTGCCTTAACGATCTTGACCACTCGTATCGATACGTTTTATTAAATACTCCAATTTCGCGTCTAAGTGATTTGGAGCTCATCAACCGAAAACCATAGGGGCTTACTCAGCAAACGCTGATGACCTGAGATGTTAAAGTGCGTCCTTAAATAAAAGATTACTCAGCAAGATGGCACAAAATTATTATTATTATTATTATTATTATTATTATTATTATTATTAATAATAATATTATTATTATTATTATTAGTTTGAAAAACCATCGTGGCTGGCAGCATGTGAAGTGAGAAACGTATCTTGTCTATAGTAACGCAATTACAAAAGAAACAAGGGCTCATTTCTTTTCTGTACAAGCCGACAGAACGATAGATTTTACATACATGTCACAATTTGCTGTGATATTACGATACATCGATTGAAAGATTCATAAATTTACTTGTTGTTTCTGAACTGACTACAAACCGCCACGGGTGGCCGAGGTCGTTAAGGCGCGGACTCGTAAGCGGGAGGTCTGGGGTTCAAATCCCGCCAGGACCGTCTTCCCTGACTGGGTTTTTTTTCCCAGGTTTTCGTCAGTCCTCATAACTGGCAAATACCGGCAGCTACCCTAAACTTAGGCCTGGAACGCTTCCTTCCATAAAAATATATCCTTTCACAATTTATCGTTTCCTTACACGTATCGTTAGTGCTCACCACCTGTGGTGCCTCAGTGGTAAAAACGGCGTTAAACACTACTTAAAAAAAATGAACTGACTGCAGAAGGCTTAAGGCGTACTTTAACAGCTGAATTATAAACCAAAAGTTTATGGATTACGCAAGATAACACTGCAGTTATGAGTGAATGTCGGAGAGGAATATAAGCTTTGATAAAAGACACCTTTCCCCACGCCATTTCGGCGTCATGTAATTATGCCCCTGGCCCATTCTTCTACAGAGACCACGAACCGCCACTGATTTACTTATTATAGTTCTGGAAGTTTAATAGCTATCTAAGTAAAATATGTAAATAATTAGACCTTTTTCTGATATAGTGTTCACATTAGTTTTTATGAACCATTTCTGCAATATCGAGCGTACGAATTGATTTTTAGAAATATAACCTGAAGCTGCAATTCGCTTCATGATGATTATTATATTTCAGCATATTTCTCTGGTTCAAGATAAGGTATAATTAATGACAACGAGAAGAAGAAACAGTAAGGTTCCCTGTTTGAGAATATGGAACGCGATTTAAAAAAAAAAAAAAAAGAGAGAAGAAAGATAATGCGCTTCTTCTTGGGAACAGAAAGGAAAGTGATTAATTGGTGCGTCGTTGAAAGCCATCTGCTGCTTAAATACGAACAGCGGGAGGAAAAAGGGAACGATAGATGGGGGTTTTTTACCGTTTCGGCATTTTTAGAGTCTCTGCACATAAGAGATAAAGCAAGACAAACAAGCATGTTTTCGTTTCTCCTTTATATGCTGGGGAAGAAATGTCAAAGGTCGCGCAGTAATGTTAAATAAACAGGGGACTGCATCATTAATTTTTTTCCTACCGCAATACATCAGTGATTGGAAATTTCTAAACGGGGCTTGTAATTTAATATGTAGAGTGTATCATAAATGTACAGTCTCTTTTGCTGCAGTCAGAAAAATGTACTGCTATTACTCAAGTGATTCTAATGTAGCAGTATACACTTGTTCTCTTTCCTCTCACACTGTAACAGGTGTTTAGTTATTTTGACAAAGACTGCGTTTGCTGGTTGACAGTTGCTATTCAAGACAACCAAAGCTGCAACTGGTTATAATCAGACACCATTATTTACATTATATTCAGGAACCTGTTTTCTTGGCCCAAAAAGAAAATGTTCTGTGGTGACAATGTAGTCCTAAGTATAGGCCCATTATGAAAGCAATTTTTGTTTTACTAATGAAATATAATATTTATTTGAAATGTGCTAATAGTATTAAGTCAAATTAAACATGAAACAAAACATCAGGAAATGCTCTCCAAGGCTTCGTTAGCACATATTTACTCTCTCGGCAAATTTTCAATAACTTTGATTCCGGCTGAATTAAATCCACAATACGTCTAATTTCTGCCTTGAGGTGAGGGATGGTCCGTGTATTGTGCACATAAACACAAGATTAAAATTCGCAGCAAACTGCATCTCGGAATGGTTCATTTTTGAGATCGGCGGCGATTCTATTTCACTGCTGTAGTAGCAACGCTCTGTCTGAAGAGGGCAACATTCTCTACCGATCGACGAGAGAGGACATCCAGGTGATTTGCTGTTCTCTGTCCAGCAATGTTGACACGCTAGGCGCATTTCGTCAACCTAAAAGTACACAAAGTCTTCGAATGGTCCCTGAATAACATTCACCGTACTTAAAATACTGTATCAGAATCTGAACGCGACACGGTCCACGTTCTTACAGAGTACACACAAATAACAATCGTTAATCGTATTAGAAACAGATGACAAGTGTGTTAAATTTCAGGTTCGGCAATCTAACAAGCCGACTAAGGTGCTCAATTTAAATTTGAGTTCATTATGGTGTTTCACCAACTGAAAACATGAAATCGTTTGAAAAGAGCCTGAAGATAAGTAATCCACAAGGTTCTATTATTATATATTATTTATTGCAACATTTTTAATAGTCAAAAAGTGAGGAAATACAATGATAATAGCGGAAGATAAGTGGTTCTCTGACACACGTCTACCCTGCTTTATGGCTACCATCTATAAAACTGTTTATTCTAACGGTATCTACGCTTCTCTTAGAAGGGAACAGTGTTAACCAGCAATCAAAATACAATAACTAAATCCTCCTTGCATACATTACTACAGATCCCTCGTTTGGACGCGTGGCCGGCTTAAAGGCGATTTGCTTAGCACCGGGAAGCATGGTTTCTGCCGACAGAGTCCGATATTCAGAGCCCCTTAAATTCAAGCACTTACATTTCTGTATGCACTCACAGCTTGCTTGGTCATACAATGGCACTTCATGTACAAGATCGAGTTTTTCTGCACTCTAGCATCTATTTGTTTAGTGTCACCATATGGCCAAGTAAATATAACGATGCTTCGTTTGTAAAAAAAAAAAATGCATAAATAAATAGTTAAATAAATAAACGGGGGTCAATAAAGCAAACATTAACATTATCCAACAGCCAAATGCACAAACTATTCACATTATCGCGCTGTTGCAATTCCTGAACTGCAATTACCTTGTAAGGATTTAATTTTAAAAATTCCGTGACGTTCCAAGCCGAAGTTTGCGAAATTCCTGATTCCTGTGCAGGCTTTCTTAGAGATTTCTTTGGATTCTGTTCCAACTTTTCTCCGATGTTATCCAGTTTTTCCTCTGTAAGAAAACGGCGTTTTACTTTCGATTTCTTGTCAAGAAAAAATCCCGTTTCCCTAAATCTATTCACAAGATTACGAACCTTTTCTCTGTGAGGCGCACGAACAGCAAGGAATGTCTATAAATCACCGTCTTACATCTCCACACGAGTTTGTTGTCACTTGAATCATACATGAAGATTCTGTGTGCTAAAGTATATGACGTTTCTGGCATCATAACAGCGTCAACACACTATAGCACTGAAATACGTGATCTCATAACCTTCAACTCCTGTACAACCAAAGGTGAGGCGGGAAAGTGGAGGGGGTAACAGAACCGGTTACAAACAGGGCAGACAATCCCAGTTAAACCGGCCACGCGTCTAAATGAAGACTCTGTAATTCCCTGGTCTGACGCTAACGGTCATTTCGAAATAACCAACGATTCCCCTTCCCAACCAAAAAATATTATTTTAACAAACCAAAAAAAATTTACCAACATATATGCCATAATAATCATCACTTTTAGACACAATATTAAGTAACACTTTTGTGCTAATCCCTTCCGTACCGGTACCTGTGTTATGTCCTCTTCTCCCTATTGATTGGGACACGTACGGAGTTTGCTAGAATGCCACATCAGAATTTGTTCTCTGACTGTCAGGCTCTTTGTTGATTGATGGCTGAGAGGTTCCGATTTCATGGGAATTAGACATTTTGGCTTTTAATTCAAAATACTGTAAATACATTGTGCTCTATCCGCTTGCCTGGTCCAGTTGGTATGTTTGTATGCAAATTTTAGGTTAAAGTTGTTTCTTTTATTAACATATTTTAATGGAAATTTCATGGAAGTTTCCTACTGTGTTGGAAAATGCTCAGGTTTATTGCAGCGTTATTAAACAAAAATGTTCATGAACTTTAATTATGTAGCTGAATGCAGTTTGGCGAGCTAATTATATTTGAAAGCTTTTATATTAACATGTTATTAACTACTGTCGCTTTTGACTGCATTGGTACTCTAGCGACTCTGAGGCGACACATGAATATTGTAAGTGTAAGTCTGTAGCTATGAATGGTTGGAATGAAATTAATTTATGACTGTGAAAATGAGCTCGGGGTCTTAAGAGCCTTAAACCTTCTCAGCTTGACTTGACAAGATCTCCGGATTAATAGACACAAATACTATCTTGACATATTTGTACCTTAATTATGTTACATGTATAATATTTAATAATAATGGGTATTTCTCTTATACCTTAACACTAGAGCGCCCAATGGCGGTCAATTGACGCTTATAATTTTCACTGTTTTAGAAGTATTTTCCATGGTTTTGCGACTTTTAATCCCTTTCAATGAGTTTAACTAACCATTTCTTCTCCCCCACATTTCAGGTGTAACCTTTTTAAATAATAACAAATTTACCATCGCTTACCCACGTTTCTTACAACGTGTATTGCTTAGTTTTTTATTTCTTAAATGGTGTTTAACGCCCGTTTTTACTACTGAGGCACCACAGGTGGTGACACTGATGATACACGAGATGAAATGATATATTGGGAAAGGATTGTTTTAAGGAAGGTAACGTTCCAGGCCTAAGTTTAGGGTACCTCCCCGGCATTTGCCTTTTATGAGGACTGAGGAAAACCTGGGAAAAAAAAAACAAACTCAGTCAGGGAGGACGGTTCTGACGGAATTCGAACCCGGACCTCCCGCTCACGAGTTCGCGCCTTAACGACCTCGGCCACCCGTGGCGGTAGTGCGTAGTTGTTGTTACCGGCAATAATCATCACTGCACAACAAACATGCTTAAAACTTAGTGTAATGTGTGTCATTATTTATTAGTTCTTGCATCCGTGTGTAAAATTTCGCTTAGTTTTTCATTGTCACTTAGCCATATTATATTATATTTTAACTAAGGTCTATTACCAGCATCTTCAAAATGTCATGGAATATATTTAATTATAAATTCCGGGTAAATTTATTTCTAGTTTCTATATCATAGAGCGCCAATAACGTGAGAGTATGGCCGTCAAATAAATCGTGACGTAAGCAGAGATAGCGGAGTAGCAGATGGTTGAAACTTGCCTCAAGCATGTGTAACTATAAAGCTCGACTGCAGTTTGCTGTGCTAAGTGCCTATAGAGATGCACTGTCCTGTTGTTGGTAAGAGTTTATAATTGTTCACTAATTATGTTGTGGTAAGCAAGTGCCGGGAAACTTCTTGCAAGTACTTATGCGAATTTAATGTGCAAAGGGCACTAATGCTGCTAGAGTAACGACGAAAACTTCCAGTAAGAAAACTAAATTTCTTAGTTCTCGAGAACATTTATACTACAGTGATTCATATACATTAACGTGTTTATTTCTTTATTTATTCGGTTGGAAATTCACCCAATGTGCCGCATTTAACGTATAATCAATATATTTGGGAGCTTTTATTCATTGTCACGAGAAGTACTCATTGTTTGTTGGCTTTTTATAGTCGCTGTGAAAATGCGTACACATTAAACCAACGGCTCTTGTTTGTGAAGTACGTGGGATTACCAATTCAATTACAGCTACTTGAAGGACATACCAGAGACAAGAAACATAAGACTGTCGCTGGTAAACAAATTCGAAACAACTGGATCTCTGGCGAGGGAAAAAGGAATTTTTTTTTTTTTGAACCGGACCGCAGGATATTTTCATGGAGTTCGTTAAGCAACTGGACGATACAGAGCTGTGTCATGGACATTTTCAACAAGATGTCGCTACATGCCATACATCAAACCAATCCATAAGTTTCTTTGCCGACAGGATAATCTCCAAAGACTTGTGGCCAACCTGAGATCTCTTGATTTGACAATACCGGACTTCTTCTTATGGGGTTACTTAAAAGGCAGCTTTTACGCCACACGCCCTCAGACATTGCACGATCTGAACCACAACATTACATAGGAAATTAATAGCACTGACAACACAGGCGGTCAACAACATGGAACGACCTGTTGAGTTATGCCGTATGCAGGAGAGATCATATTTTCAATGTTTTCAATAAAAGTTAATAATTTATGTGGGCTAATGATTCACATTGGCTTTTTGTCTGGTATTCAAGAGGAAATCTATAAATTATGAAGTATATTTAGCTATCCGAAACATCGTGTGTGAAATGTGTGCCTGTTTTCTTTGTTGCTCGGTAGTTACGACTGTAAACATTCATTCTTAATGTACCCTTACTATGAAAACTTTATGAACACTGACCTCCACCCACTTTTGGTAGACGTTGTTAAATTACTGGTATTTTCTTACCTGTCAAAGAGGACACGTGTGACAGACGTCACTAAAACATGGATTGACGAACGAGATATATGGTGTTCAAATTTCGCCATGTCCGTTTTCTCTGACTGAAGCTTTTCCAATTTTTTCTCTGACATCATCAAGCAAATGTTAGTACTCCAAACTCTGAAAAGTTTCCTTTCTTCCCAAAAACGCCCCTTCCAAATTAATCATTTCATGAGACCACAAAGGTTAAAAAAACACTTTGAACTCTATTTAAAAAATCAGTATTAAAATATTGCTCTTATGTTGAAGACACCAGCTGATAAGAAATCAGCAATGATGTATACGATTTTGCTAT
The DNA here is from genome assembly GCA_030762175.1 of Metallyticus violacea. NCBI lineage: Eukaryota > Metazoa > Arthropoda > Insecta > Mantodea > Metallyticidae > Metallyticus > Metallyticus violacea. Next base: position 18,369,969 of record CM060833.1, on the reverse strand, counting down.
AAAACTAAATCGTTTATTGCAGTTTTTCTATAACTAAATTGCCTGTAAATGTAAATGAAACAAAAGTAATTAAATTCATGGATACTAATAATATATTACAGAATTCAAGAGACATCATATTCCTGACTAGTTAAATAACTATCTATTTTAAATAGTAAAGCAGTAGGATTTGTCTTGAGATAACTTTGATTAAGAATATATGCATAATACTGGATTCTGATATACTTAACATTCCAATAAAAAGTGTTTTAAGTATACCTATAAACCATACCTTCAATACTTCGTTTAAATTAAATGCCTTTTGGGACATTCGGTATGCTCATAACAGTATCATCCTAAATAATATAAATGAACAAAATTAATCGATAGTTTGCAAAAAAGGTTATACAAGAAAATATATTTATTTATATCATAAAAGTTTTAGGAATAACTTACCTTTAAAGGGTTATGTCTCTAGAAAGCTTACATTAGAAAAAATGCGTTCAATATTACGCAAGGCGATCTCGCACATGCTCCCCAGAACAGAGTAAATTGTATTTGTCAACTATTGATTTTATTCCTTATAACTAACAAAATAATATATAGAATTAGAGGGTCAAACCAGGGCTCTAAGGTATCTTAGAGACATAGATAATGCGATGTCTTGCTAAAAATCGGATGGTCGCTAGGTTAAGTACTTGACTTGATAATTTTCCATACAGTAAATTGGCCTCTTATAAATTTAAATTTGCTTTAAGGTCTCTCGAGTACTTCTAGAAATATTAAAACTTACTTCCTCTTACGAATTTATAGTGTATCTAAACTAGAATCCATTAAAGTTTAAATGGAAATAAAATAAATAAGGAAAATTACTTCAGAATGGCATTTATATTATTATTTTTTCTAAAAACATTTTTCTGGCTTTAATACGAGATTCATGCAATAAATAAATTACATTTTTCTTATTTTTGAAAGGTAAATTTGAAGTTTTTATTAATAGGTACAGTGCGATTAGAGATGCGTTCCCCGGAGGGTCAGGGTTTTTCCTATGAGCGAACCCCATTTGTTTGACTCCCATGGAGAGTGTAGCAAGTCTACTAGCTTACTTGTTGACTTTGCTGATTGTCGCAGTCGTAGCGCAGCTGTTTCGTATGTGTGCTGTGTTATACGTTTCTTAATTTGATGTATACATAAAGTGCATTGAACCTCGTGTGTTTACAAAGACACGACATGTCTATATGTACGATTTATGTGTTAATTCATTTGTAAAAGAATCACAGGACAAACTTTGGGAACATAAACTGCTTCTGTTATACATGTAAATACCATTCTAACCCTTTTTCAGATAATTAACCAACAGGGAGCGTGATTGTGCACTTTTTCAATAGGACTCCGCCACTGCTCACGCCGCGAATAATTTCATGAGAACACTTCACAATATGTCTCCACAATACAGAGTACAATAAAAAATAATGTTGGAATTAGACCACCTTAAAAAAAATGAAATCAAATTTAATCTACAAAAAGTTATAATTAACATCACTAATAAGAATAAAATCATGAACAAAAATAAACCTCTATAAAATTCATAACGAAAAACAGAATTTCTAGCTAAAATCATTAATAAACAAATTCAAAATCTTAATAAAACCAAACCAAAAGATAAATAATCATACGCAAATATATATCCAATATGAGTTCATCCAAAAAAGTCAATATTCATAATAAATACAAATAACACAAAAAACAATATATTTTGAATTAAAAATCTCATTTTATTCTTAAAACATAAAGGGATTATAAATAACACAAAAAACATAAATTAATATTGAAGTAATCTAAAAGAACTAAAAAAATCATTACCACACATACGAACTATAGAGGCCAAAACAGAAAAGTGTTCATTATTTTGAATTATTAAAATAGGATATATTTATTATTCGTATATAATAAAATAGTGTCAGAAGGGAGCATAAAACTATAATTGTTATAGTGATAGGTAAAAAATTTTGGGATATTAATTGAATGGTAATTCATCTGGGAAAGAATCCTAAGAATGGGGGTAATCCTCCCAAAGATAGGAGGGATGTTAGAATTAATAGCTTTATTTCTTTAGTAAAATTAATTGTGTTAAAAATCTAAAGGCATAAAATAAGACAGACTCCCTATATAACGAATATCTTGAAAATTACCTACATTATGAATAAATATTCCCGCACATATAAATAATAACGCTTTAAATAAAGCGCGCATTAACAAATGGAATAAAGCTAAATCAAAAAATTCTAAAGTAGGGCTTTGTGGCTCCATTTGTCCCCCGATTTCAGAACCTGTGATTATTTTCTCTGACGTAAATTAAAAAAAGAAAAAGACTATAAGGTCCTAACGCTGCGATCAAACAGCAACGCCCTAGAATTTTCACTCTTAAATTCTGCTACTACATAAAAGACTCTCCTGAAGGAACACAGAACGGAAAAATTTCTGCCATTCAACTTATTCTCGTGATCTTGCCCCGAGTTATTTCTAACTGAAGAAACTTATCGCAGGCCAGTGATTTGAAAATATTAGCAAAATGAACATCTCAGTGAACAGAAGGCTGCGCAAATAAGCCAGACAAGGTGCTACAATATTCGAAAATGTTTGGAAAAAAATAATTACTTGGAAAAGGAGTTTATCAATTGTAGTTTTATCTCCCCAATGTCTATCCATTGTTCTCATGAGCTTGTGGTAGCAGCTCAGTAATAGTGTAGCGCCCATAGAGGATCGCTGTCCCTGTGAAAGTAATGTTGAAGGTAATATGACTATGGTGCACCAGGGTAAAGGCCTTAAACCTATTGGTAAATATAATGAATTAATACTGGTGCAAATGAGCTCGGAGACCTTGGCACCTAAAAATTGTTTGGCAGTTACCTTTTCCGGATAAGAAAAAATTGTTTTTAAAAAATCAAAACAGACTTTATATCTTCTCTTCTTGTTAAAACAGAGGCTATTTTAATCTAGAGAAATTTAAGATAAAATATTACGAAAATATCTCCGAGATTTAACTCGCGAACTTTGATATAGAAAACAAGTATGATCATTACTAAACCTCCAGTACGGCTTATGTATTTGTACGTTCATATATTCATACAACGTTTTTGTTTAAAAAACAACTCCAGTCTAGTCCATGGTCTAATGGTAGCATTTAGACCAATCCAGAGGTCCTGGGTTCAAATTTCAGTCAGGTCAAGCTGTCTGAATAAGGTTATTTCAACTTTTTCTTTACCCGGAGATGGTGAATACCAGACGCTTTAAGGCACCAAGGACTCTGAGCTCATTTGCGCCATCATCAATTCATTTCATTTACCCCTACAGACCTACACCTATAGTATGAGCCTACAATCCACATATATCATGAGAAGACCAGTACAATCAAAGTGACAATAAATACGAATAAAACAGTAAAAAAATCCTATGTGAATAACCATCTATTTACAATAAATTTAATTTAAACTAAAATAAAAGTAATTCTGAAAATATTTGGGTTTCAGTCCCTTACCCACAGCCTCCCACTTTGAAATTTCAAATGACATCCCTAACTTATAACTGAATTTTAAGAGGATTCAAGAGTTTTCACGTTTTTATTTATTTTTTTTTCGCCTGAAACCTAGATTTTTGTTACTTTTGTTTGAAATAGGACAGAACAAAATTTAAAAAAACTAGTAAGCACTTAATGCAATAATTACGTTTTCATAAATGGATTCAAAAACATGATATTATCATAGGTAGAAGTGCCATTTAAATTCGTTGGTGGCAAGTGAAACATAAATATTAATCAACAATATTTTAAACTCCCCCTAATATCTACTTAGACGTGTATTTTTATTAAAATAAATTTATTTGAAGTATACAGCTATTAAGACTGGCAATTTTTGAAATGAAAGCCATCTATGTTATTCATCAAATCAAAAAAAGATTGCAAGTAATCTGATATTACCCAACGGCTGTTAAAACTGAAAATTTCGCCATATATACAGTTACAGTGAGGGAACATTGTACCACAAATGTTTAAAAAGAAGCCAGTTAATATCTTCCTCTTATCTGCCCTCTTTTCTAATCTCGTTTTTCATTTATTGACCCGCATTCTCTTCTGCGGAAGAAAAATGACTCTGCTGGAATAAATTGTTGAGGCTAGAGCAGATTAATGTGTTTCAATATGTTTCTAAGCCTGCAAAAACAAGTTGGCGATGACAAAAAGAGAGTAAAGGAGGCCATGGGAGGAGCTTACATCAAGTTGGAGACGTAAAAACGAGATATACAACTTTCGGAAGAATTTATTTAGCAGATAGGGACACACCCCTTTTTCTTGCCACTGGCGCTTTCATTTTTAACTCCAGTACCAGTATCGGCAACACAGTAAACCTTTTACACCCTCAAAACCAATACTCCAAGGGAAGTTTGTTTCTCTAAAAAGAGTTCCCACAAGAGAAAAGGCATCTGATATGAAAAATGAAGTTTTCCTGTATCACACGAATGCCACTTTGGCTCAGTAGATATAAAAATAATTTTAAATATTAACAAAAAGCATACTCTTTCAAAGCTTAAGCATGTATTCCTATCAGTTTTGGAGCTCTCTAGTTCACTCTTTCATCGTACAGAATGTTTAAAAATGTAAACTATGTAATTTCAGAAAAAAGCTCATAATATATAGATAGCTTATTGGTTTATTAATGTTTAGTGTACGGATATTAAATGTCTACCAAAAGCATACTTCATACTTCATTCACGATTGAGTTAAATTAGTAATGTCAATTATGTCAATTGTGGTTTCGAGATAATTTCAGACGTGTGACAAAAGCTCAATAGTGTAAAGTCATAGATTTATAACATTTGTAAAAGTTATTGAATTAATTAGAAATGATTACTGATAAAGAACGCATTATGATATTAGCTCTATCAGCAAATATTAAACTTTCTATTTCATTCTACAATACCGTGCGATCAATTTTGTTTTACACCGGAGAGTATCACCTGTGGACGAGCGCACCGTTCCTTAGCTGGTTAGTCGACCAGACGGGTCTCCATTAATAGCGTGAGGGTAGGACAAAAAACCAACACACAAATACACCACACTAATTTAAGAGGTTCATTACTTACCAAATTATCAAACGAGGTGTTAACCATCTTCATTCTCCAGAGATTTTTGGCTAATATTTAGGAAATTATTCACCATTTTGAGAAATCCGAACAATTTCCTGACGAATATTATCTTTGAGTTTTTGTATGGTGTGTGAGATAGAGATAATAATTGCAGACTGTTAAATCGGGGTACCGAAGAGGCCACATATCTCTACTAATAACTCTATCTTGCGGAAACACATTGTGAATTGCTGTCATGGAATTATTCGCAATGGGAGCACTGACAGTTCTGTTGAAAAAAAGCACGTTCATGCTCCCTGTCCGTTAATTATCTGAAAAAAAGGTAGTTTGGCATTCTCATAAGTAACAGATCAACTTTATGCTTAAAAAAATTGGTACTATGAATTTTTCACCACTGAGTTAACATATGAATCCTACATAAAGACACAGTGTGCAGCTGTAAGCACACGAGGCATAACACGTGTTATGTATACTGTCAAATTAAGAGACGAACAACACAATACACACCCGGGAACAGCTGCGCTATGACTGGAGCAGTCAGCAATGTCAACAAGAAGCAAACGGTTACCCGCTCCATGGCACAGCAAACGAGTTGGGGCTCACTCATAGGAAAAAATTCTGCGCACAGGATAAATCATCAGTGGTCGCAATGTATCAGTTCTTTACGTTGCCTTGCACGACTTTGGCCCCCCGGAGAAAATAACTCTGTACTTAAAGAGATTTGCATAATATTTATCATCCCTAAAATGTAAAACTAATATTTAATTATAACATAACCATCATTATACTTTATTATTTTTAGTAGGGAAATTATTGTGCAGTTTTTGGATCATTGCAGTTCTTCCCGAGCTGATTATGTACAAGTTTGTGTATGTTTTAATTATATTTATTAAGCTACTGTCTTTTAGTAAAAGTATATTGTTTGTTAAAGTTGCGATTTGCATTGTATTTTCCTTGAATTCTTCAACATTTATACCGCATGATTGAACCCCGAGTCGGGTTTAGGAATCGTATTCGAAAGTACCTGGGTGTGATTGGGGAAATCTTTCGTTAAAGGGAGAATAGTTATATTAAATATAAATTTATTACAATAAAGAAATATTGAAGCATACCATACACAACAATAGTATATTAAACTGTAAGATAAATAATACAATGGTGCGTTTAATTGTTAAAGTAATTCAATATAATAAAACATTAATATTATCTCGTGCTTGCCTCCAATTTAAACATTTACTGACATTGCACAATTGAAAGATAAATTATATATTCGTAAAACTAGGTGCTTACCCTCAAATTCAATATTACAGAATTTACTCGCATTGCACAGTAAAATGTAACATAAAAAACTAATACAATTTTTGCTTGCCTTCCAATTAGAAACATTTAACGTTTAAAACTGAAATATAATAAAACATGTAAAAATCTCTTATCTTTTAAGATAATTAGAATCCCTAATACATAAACTACAGAAATGCAGAAGTAACGATCCAAACAATTTGGACATGACAGAAAAACTGCTCACTTCTCGGCAATGCCACTGCTCCACCTGCCATTAGTGACACGCTCCCAGTGTCCCGGAGCAGGGCTATAACGCCATCATACCAGTCTTGATGAAAGAAAGGACGAGGAGTTGGTTACTATATGGATGAAAGAGGAAGATACAGAAACGGCGATTTGGAACATAGCAAGTAAAGAATCCGTGCGAAGACGGCTCAAAGTTTGGTGCATATGTAGAGAGTAATCTCAAATTTCAAAATATCCGTAGGATATCATTGACCCTTACAAATTAAAACATACTTTTTTTTTCACTATGGAAACAAAAAAAACAACACGACACACCCTTTCAAGAAGAAGTGGCAACACAGCATTCTGAAAACTGAAACGGTTATAGAGTGTGGTTTAAATGTAGGGGGGTTGAATGGGATCTCAGGGTGAATTTTAATGACCTAAAGTCAATAGGGGGGAGGAGATTGTTCACTGTAATAATAAAGTCCGGCACTGGTTGAACATCTAATTTATTTTACAACTTGGCAGGTTACTTCCTGATTGCTCGTCGCTGACATCACTACTCACTTAGACTGACTTGAGAATCACCTTAGAATGACTTAGAATCCTTCGACCGCTTTAAAATGACTTAGACTGCCCTCGACTGACTTTAGAAATGACTTGGACTGATTGCTTTCGAATGACTTAGGCTGCCTGCTTCCGTATATCTCTTGAGTGAATCCTCTCGTATGTCTCTCATGTCTCTCGTATCTCTAGTATCTCTATCGTGTGTCTCTGACTTCTGTTCATTAATTTTCTACCATATCGCCACGCCTCTCGCTAAATTAAATTCCTCGTACGTTATCCTATATCCGTGTTATATGTTCATCATTGGCTATCTTAACAATATTTATTTGTATCTAAGTTCTCCTTATTCTACACTTTTATCAGATGCCCATTGGCTAGAATTATTCTCTCCCTCCTGATCTACAATGTCTTCCCACGAGCCTGAATTTTCCAAGAACAGCCTGTCATAAATTTCGGCACTTTGCTTACATGCTGATTTCTATTGAAACATCTTTTGCTTCCCTTAGTTTGTAGATTTCCAAATATTCTCAGAGATAACGCACGTAGTTATGGGCGGTTTTTAATACCTTGTACACCCGGATTTCCTGTAATAAAACATTTTCGTCTCCGTTCTGACATTTTCATTTTCACTTAAAGTATTACTGTGTCTAACTTTGTTCAAATATTGTCCCGTTACAGCCACATGCTTTCTTACGGTGAACTCCTAAGTATTCCTTGGGCAGAAGTTTCGTGACCTAACAAAAGATAGTTTATCCTTTCCTCAGCAGTGTCTAAGCTGCGGTCAGCGGACGAGGCGTCAGGTATACATCTCTATCTCTTTCTCACATCCTTTACCTCAAAATGTATACAAAACTCTTTTGTAAGATACAATCACCTGTCAAATGACATACACATAAGTACAAGTTACAAATTGTTTCAATTCCTATTATAACTATCTCTAAATGATTTTATTATACATATACATAATAATTATCCTTAAAAAATCTAATGCCTTTAGAAATATAACTCTGCAGCCTGAAGTGATTAAATTAATAAAGGCAGCCTTATTTCCGACTTCAAAACTAATACCAATGTGTAGACAAAACTTCGAATAGGTTTCTATTCATTACAGTAAAAGGGCACTGTAATGACTAAGCACACATTTCCACTTACTGATATGCATCTTATGCAGTAATATCTTAGACACAAGCAGAATTAACAGAAGATACTGCTGAGAGCATCGAACATTTTTAAGAATAACGCACCACGGTGATTCACATGCAGAGGCTCCAGTTGTACTTAAATAGACTCCAGCTGTACAGAGCATAGAGATTTTACATGTGTTCAATATCCTTTATCTAAAAATTTGAAGTTAAATACATTTTAGAATGATATTCTTTGAAAATGGAAAATATGCACAAAGCTCCGATACAATTCTCACAGTACAACTTCGATCATATTTTATTCTCATCAAAACAAACTCTGCAAAGACGAAAACTTCTATTTAGTTCCCAATGATTTAAATGCTTTACTTCAAGCGCGAGATCTGTATTGCAATTGTTAAAGAACTGCCACATTTAGATGTTAAAAGGTGCTGGGTTCAGACCCTGTATAGGAGATCTTACCAACCATCCTTATGAGACAGCTTTCCTCCACATGAAGTATGAATAATATGTTATTCAATAAAGTAATACTGCCACGGGTGGTCGAGGTCGTTAATGCGCGGACATGTGAGCGGGAGATCGGGAGTTCGAATCCCGCCAGGACCGTCCTTCCTGACTGAGGTTTTTTCAAGGTTTTCCTCAGTCCTCATAACTGGCAAATACCGAGGAGGTACCCTAAACTTACGTCTGGAACGTTTCCTCCCTTAAAAAAAAATCCTTTCCCGAATTTTGGACTGTAGCGCCAAATCGGAAGAAAAAGCAATTTCCGATTCACTATAACGGATGTCCAGAGGTTCAAACACAAGCATATCCTCGTCCAAATCGGAATCCAAGAGCGTTTCCGGCCACTGTTCACCTTTAAGCTCAAACGTGCGAAACAAGCAACTGCATTAGTTTTGTGCCAGATTTCTTGTTTGTTTGATGTTGAGAATTACGGTTATATTGAAGGGTAATGGGTTTGCGCCAATGACATTCGGGTTGAGTATTTTCTGTTTTTCTGTCGTTGGTAGCGCACAGGTACAAATATCTACTGTTGCAAGATTTCCAGGTGGCGTGTTTACATTGAGCAGTAGGACATTCAGGCGGGGGACACAAATATTGTGAGGCAGACTAGTGAAGGTTGTCATGGAGATAGTTCAAGGAGGCAGTAATACAGAAAAAGACTTACTTGTAACAGGTGTTTTCAAGTTTCGCAAAGTATACACATATATAGATGGACATAAACGTTGGAGTTGTACAGTTAAGAAAAATAATAACCTTAAACATTAATAAGAAGCCTGTAGTCGGTCATAATAGACGGAGAAATGAAAAAGATCTTGTATGTCAACAAGTTTTTCCGTCGTGTAAAAGGAAAGCGGCTAGTGTCTTAAGAGAATAACGAAGCATTTAATGAGAATCCCCATATTTGTGCTGTGTATTGCATTTTACTGACGTTAAACTACTACGTGAAGCAATCAACAGAGAACGACGTCACACATGCCGAAACTACCAATAACCTTACACGAAGTTCACGAAGTTTTAAGCTTACAACCAATGTCCTCTAGTAACGACGATTTTGTGCTACTGAAAGATCCCAAAAGCAATGTGATTATTGTCGGAGGTGAAAGCAGTTTGCAATATTTGTGCGAAACAGAAGTGCTTTACTTTCAGATACTGCGTAAATTTTTTACACATTTATTTACATTGCATTTCCTTCACAATGGACATTACATTCCAGCAGTTTTTTGTTTACCACCAAATAAGAACAAAGAACAAAAATATTTATTCGTTAATGTTTCGTTTCATAAAGAAAAAGTGCGAATATTTAGGGCTGAAACTTCTACCAAAGAATATAGTTGCAAATTTCCAAGTTGTTATTTATGAATCAATTAAGTCAACATGAAGTGAGGCAACTCAACTCTTGGATTGCCGGTTTCACCTGGTGGAGTAAACTACAAAGTACTGAGCTAGTATTCCAAAGCAAAAGGCTGGTAAGTAAATGTTTTAACCTGCAAAATATTTGACAACCTGTAGTTAAAATCATGCAAGATCAATTTTTAACCACACAGTGCTATATTCGCGTGACAGTCCGCAGTCTGCGAAAGGGGGAGGGAAAAGTGTGCCCTAAAACGAAAATGTTGTGTTACTAGTGAAAACGCATTATGGATCCTTTTGGCGCAATTGCAAGTGACGCAATCATGATGGCCCGAAACAAGCGAGGCCTATGTTTTGTAATGATGACAGCTCAGGAATAACTCAATTTCCAAATATTTATACTCCGTCAGTAATGCTCTGGAACTTTTGAGAATCACATGGAAAATTAACACTTCAGTCACTTAATCAACACATTACATGCTACACGCAAACTTTCCCTTGATCCTCTCATCAAAGCAAATACAACATCGGAACTCCACGGTTAATATATCGACCAGCCTCCAATTGAGAATGGAAAAACTCGGTCGAAAAAGAATAAGACACGCATCCTTCCATGTATCAGCAAAGAATAATCTTTATTAATAAGTTTAACTGTCAAGAAACAATTCTTGAAGAGCTGACACACGACACCAAAACATACGCGTTAAATATTTTCTTTCAACTTTAAAGTTGCATTATAATCACTACAAGCTAGGACGGGGAAGTTCGGCGGCTGTTTCATCAGTAAGAATTGCTTTTCTTACTCGTTGGAGCGTTTTTATGATACAACAGAATTAAAAGAGACACATTTCGTGGTTCGTGAATATGTCGTCACGTACCGGATATTCAAGTCATTAAAATTCCTTCAGCATTCGAAAAGTTGTAGACATAATTGTAGTCGCCGAGGGCTAGACGCCAAATTTGCGCACCCTTAACGAACTCTCACATACTCCTGAATTTTTTTTAATTGCGACAAAATAACATTAAATTGGTGACTCAGGAAGTGACAGTTTGTGTGTGCGAAAATCGTAGCTTCGGGTTTTGCTGGGTAGATTATTTTTTAAATTCTAAGATTAAGTATGTTCATACATAAGATACGGTATTAAATTCGACACTTGTCTAGAACCTTTACTGACTCCACACCACGTAATATCAGTAACATTTAAACACAAACAATGCTGAACATTTCAGTACCCTAGATATGCTACCCTTCAATATTTTTTAGAGAGCTGGTTAATAAACAATTATCATTTTTAAAGGTCTAATTTCTCGTGCTAAAATTTAGCTTTACAGTATTTTGTTGCGTAATGAACACTTGATACTAGTTTCATTGTTATCACATCTAGTTACCTCCTGTGAGAGTCGTGCAAGTTGAAACATGTTCAGTTCCGTCCACAGTAAAATGGAGATAACACGCGATGAACAATATGCTTTCGTCAAAATTTTGCTTTCGTTTCGCAAAATCTTCAGCCGAGTCCTATGCAATGTTACAGCAGATTTATAGACAGTTCATTCTTTCCCACAGCAAGTTTTTTTTTTTTTTTTTTTTTTTTGAATGGTGTTAAACGCCCTTTTATACTACTGAGGCACCACATGCGGTGAAATGATATGACAAATTGGGAAAGGATTTTTTTAAAGGAAAGAAAGGTTCCAGGCCTAAGTTTACGGTACCTCCCTATTTTCATTTATGAGAACTGAGGAAAACCTGAAAAAAAAAAACATCAGGTAGGGAGGACGGTCCTGGAGGGATTTGAACCCCAGACGCTCACGAGTCCGTGCCTTAACGACCTCGGCCACCCGTAGCAGTACAGCTAGTTGGAAGATGGTTTAAAATATTTCAAGAGTAGAAACAATCAATCTCAAAGGAAGGTGGTCCCGACTCTCAGTCTGTGCTCCAACGGAAGAAAACGTCAACACTGCTACTGCCATTGTGAGAGAGGATCGTCTAGTAAATTGGAATACTTTCAGAAACTTTGACAAATTCACTGGGTGTCTGCCATATGTTGGTAACTGAAAGTTGCACATGAGACGTATCTGTGCACGGTGCGATCCGAGGTTTCTGATTCCCGAACTCTGTGGGGCTTTGCATGCAGTTGAAGATGACGTTACAGGAAGATGCACAGTTTCTGATAAAAATTGGACATCATCTCGGTCCTGAGAGCAAACAGCGAAGTTCTATGTAGATATCTCAATCATCATCATCAACAAAAAGCAATAGTGACTGCTTCTGCTCGGAAAGTTGTGACCATCTCATTTTTCCACAGTCAAGGAATGGCTTACCAGAATGTCGTAGCTTCACACCGAACTGTAACTGGGTAATATTGCAGAGACGTCCTGAAAACTGTTTAAGGCAAAACCAATTTGCTTGCAATAAGTTGGAACCTGCACCTGATAATGCACGGCGCACATCGGAAATGTTGGTGCTGAAATTTAAAATAAATCAAAAATAAATCAATCATTTATTGTCATTATTATTATATTTATAAGTTTATAATTATAATTATTATAATTATATTTATAATTATATATTATTTATATTATTATATTTATAAGTTGCGGCTGCGGATGACGTCAGCTATAGTGGAGAGCTACAGGTGTTTTTCACTTGAACTTAAAACTAACAGAATTAATCCTATTGCGTACATCCAAAAATCGAACGACAAGAAAGTTAGTGACAAGTGTAAGAATTTGATAAAGAACATGCAAGAGTGAAAATGTTTTGCGAAATGTGCATAAATGAAAAACCAGACACAATAAATAGCTGCTATGTAAGCTGTTGTAGATTAAAATGAAATTGGTATTTGATAAATACGGTTTCTTATTGATTATTACTGCTGCAATTGACGATAATAAATTAATTAAGGGAAATATTATAGGGAACGGGGGGGGGGGGGCAAAATGTTATTTTTGTTTTTTAATACAATTTTATTAACATTTGGACTTTTGTGTTTATTTTAATATGATTTTTATTAATGATCCTCGATTATAAGTATTTTTAATAATTTTTTGAGTACCTGTTCAGTTAAAATACTATATCTCAGGAACTATTTAATCTAGAAACCTGTGGTTTGGCTTGGAATGATAAAATAAGTTGCATTTCTAAATTGGCTGCACTTATTTTCATAAAAATCTTCATTATTCAAAATCTACATTTTTGCACACTTTTCCATTTTTTAGGGTGCATATATGCTATCACTTTGAATCATTTACCACTTATTCGTGGCATTATTGTGATGACGTGGATCTATTAGTAGAGCTATAACAAAATGTAACAACGTAAAATAATATAAGGTTGGAAAAATAGAAAAAAACAAACAAATGAAAAACTACTTTTTAATTTGCTTCAGAGTTGTGGCATAACAGTGAAAATAGATAAGCAAATTGCTTTTATATGCATCTGTACGCTGTAAAAGTTTCATTTTATTAGCTTTGATAGTCTTTGAGTAAATGGCAACTGAATTTGGTAAATTTAATATTAAAAGAATAGACTTTTCATATACTCCAAATTCATTTATTATTTAAACTCATTAATTAATTGGTGATGCAATAAAATTTTATAAACATTATGTTTATATTAACCTATAAAATGTGCTAATTAATTGAATTAAATTTGCTTGGGACCAATAAAGAACCCAGATACCTAATACGCAATTTACAGCAGATAAGTTGCGATGGTTATTGGAGAGGGAGATAGAAATTCTAACTGTATAAATTAAAACAATAATCTGCTTTCCCTTGACGCCAGTATCAAACCGAGTGCTAAGATTGGCGTGCTCCACAACTGCCATCCGTTATGGGGCATTATTTCGAATGGAAGCTTCATTAGCCAGCGAGTACTGCCAATTTAGAAACTTAATGCCATAACATAGAAATATGAACAGACTCCCTATCTTAAACTGTTTGCCGAAAACCCTTTTACAGTCTTATGAAATTACTGTGGTGTAGTTTATTCTGTAGCTACATAAAACCTAAGCATATAGTTATATAAATGTGTTATATTTGAAAAAATTAGACTTCTTAATACCTTATTGCATATAACAAGAATCATTCGCGTATATTTTTGTTTCCTATCGCTTAAGCATAATTACACATTATAATAAAACGTTAATGCTATCTTGCTATTGTAATTGTAACGTTAACATGTTCTCCTTGGCATACTCAGATGTTTTTAACCGTTCCCTATTCTTCAGCTGCGCTCCATTTTCGTCTCTTCCTCCTAACCCAAACTTTCGTCTTTGAACACGCCTTGATACTGCTTCTCTGCAGCCGGCTTTTCACAGGGACAAAATCGTTATCCCCGCCCGCTCTTCGCCGACAAGGAGGTATCCCTTATTAATTTCGAGGAACCTCTATTCGCTTCACGTGTTTGGAAACAAGAGAATAAGCGAATTTTCATTTAACTCAGCTTCTGCGAGCACAATGATAAAGGCATGGGACGATATCCGCTCTACATTCTTCGACAACACAGTGAGTCTCATTATCTGACTTGGCTAATCTTACAGGCAGTGTGAGAATCGTTCCTACCGCTCGAGGAAAGGGTTAAGGTGATTGCATATGGCCCGTCATAAGTAATAGAACACCCTTTCAACTCTGTAACTTACTATCTTTTTATCTTCAAAATAGAATTTTCTTGTTAGTTAAATAGCATGCACTACTGACTTTTAATCATTCAAAAAACGTACAAATAAAAATATGGAATTGAACTGTCATTTTATGTCATAATAGAATTATTAGATCTTCGGAAATGTATTTTACTCTTAGTACAAGAATTCTAGCGTTATTCTTTTTCTTAGACTTTGAGTAGTATTTTAGTGGTGTCTACAGTGAATTTATTTCAGTTACGGGCTTATTACTTACTACTGCAGCTACAATCGGAAAGAACAAAGATAGAGTCGCCGCATGTAAATTAGTATTTTATTTAAGTATTTATATACTTACTGAAAGCATAAAATGATACTGTATTTAAAACTGATATTATAAGCACTAACCTGCACCGGATTTAACACTACTTGTTAATATTCCCTTTTCTGCTTTATATTACTTTTTTAAATTATTAATATATACATTACTTGTTTTTCCCCACCCGCCCTTTTCTCCTTGTTGCTTGTTTTATCCGACTCCAGGCGGGTGCGGCAGAAACAACCACCCTTTGTCCTAAGGACGTAACCTTCTATCAGAAATGTTAACAAGTGTGGAATGCCGACGCACTGGTCGCTTTGGACTTTGCTAATCAGCTGTTGCCATGTTTATGGAGTGCGAAATGTAGGTGGCCTACCAAGTGGCTTCTTGTTTTGTTATGAACTCCTTGACCCATCTTGTAATCGACTTCCGTGATGGAACTTGTCCATTCCGATCGATGTCGAAATGTTGCCGAAACAAAAACTGCGTTCCAACGACACAATCACCACACTTGAAAAACGTTTCAATTGCAAACACACCATGTTCATTCGACTTGCACTCCATACTAACTGCTAAGTAGTACTGTGCAGCGGAGCAATCGGCCAAGGTCATACAATATGACGTACAGAAAAATGCTTTGAACTGCATAATGCAACAGTACAAACATCATCTCTCTAAGAAGCCGTGACCAACAATGGCGCACGATTTAAAATGGATCACTGTTTCTGCCGCATTCTATATTACCTTTTAAATTCAATATTTACGTTTACAACGTTTACGTATGTTTCTGCCTTTGAAGAACACAGTTTTCTATAAATATTGTGATATTTGTGTTACTATTAAAACATTCTATCAATTTATTGTTATCTACTTCTTGCTTATACATACAGAGTGTATCAAAATAGTATATTTTACGGGATTACAAATGGATCATTGTATAAGATGTAACCACTGCCCGGAAATGCATCCTTTGGGCGCAGTTAAAGCGTAGAAATTTCTTCGGGTTGTTTTTGGTATCATAATTAGTTATGCAACCCATTCGCCATCAGCTTAGGTGCACTACCCTCCTTCATGGTCCAAGGTTCGCAGCCGACGGAACGTTATTGTGACATGCATATTTGGGCAGGCGAAAATCGAGTGTGCAAGTGTTTACAAGTGATCAAAACTAGTACATTGTTAACCAATGGAGTGGGGTAATAGGTGAGGAGATCGTTGGATTATCAATTGCCAACCAGGCTAAGAGTACCGATCGACTTAATTTTTCTAAAACTTTTTTGCCTACCATAAATGTGCTGTCACTACTGTTTCGTCAGGTAATGTGGTTGGAATACGACGGAGCTCCAGCTCCTTCGATACAAATGTGCGGCACCACCTGGACGCCACATATTCAAATAGATGGATTGGTAGAGGAGGCCTGTCACCTGGTCGTACACCTCTCGACTCTTTTCTATGGGGTGCTATGAAGAATCTGGTGTATGCTACTTCTGTAACATCAGAGGAGGACATTATCACACGAATCCACGCATCTACTGAAATACTGCGCACTGAGCCGCACTTATCTGATCATGTGCCTGCATCTCTGCACCCCCGATGTTCACTTTGTATTCAAGTAGGAGGTCAAAATGTTGAACTTCTTTTGTAATTTACAGCGACGTGCTGGGTTTCTTGACGAAATGTGGAACTCACCCATCATCATACCCGAACCGTTCTCGAACTTCGAAGCCACACAGCTTCAGGGCAAGTGTTTCCTTTATTAAAATACTTAGTTTAGTCCCGCACAACATTCGTTGCAGGTAATGTTTTGATTTTGATATACCGCATAAATGTAGCCCACAACGTTTAAAAGTACCTCATATCTATATTTTCAGTGCAAAGAAAAACTCCGAGGAAAAATTACATAAGTAACTGACGTCCGAAATTTCTGATCACGGAGGCGGCCTTAGTCAAATATGAATTAATTAATTTATGTACTTGTTCAAAACTGTGTATAAAATGTATAAAACATGTGCTTCAACTATAAATTACCGCCACAGGTGGCTGAAGTATTTTAAGCACGGACTGGTAAGCGGCAGATCTGGGGTTCGGTTCCCGCCAGGTCCGTCTTCCCCTTTTTTTTTTTATTTTCAGGTTTTTCTGTACTCATAAATGGAAAATACCGGGGAGGTACTCTAAACTTAGGCCTGCAACGCTTCCTTCCCTAAAAATAAAAACTCCTTTCCCAATTTGTAATTTTATTAGCTGTTCATCAATGTTCAACGCCTATAGTGCCTCAGTAGTGAAAATAAGTGTTAACCACTATTAAAATAAAGCGATATAATCAACTATTTTGAAATGTCTAGCATTTGTCAATTAGTGTTTATATCTTTCAAAAATGCTTATTTCCCAGAAAATGGACGTTTATTATTTTAAAACAGAAAACAAATTAACTTAAAAGGAAACGTCTTTCATATAATTTCACATGCCTTAATCCGCTTTATATATTTTTTCAAGGCTTTACAAATTTGCTAGTTTCCTTGGTATCCGATTTCATATAGCTATTTAATTTAATTTTTACGTTACGCTCATCTAAATATAGTTTTTTTTTGGGGGGGGCGAATCAAAGAGAAATGTATACATTTACGCACAATTTCTTTATTTATCCCGTAGAAGACGTTTAATCTTAGACAGAATTTTTAAAATGTGAGAAAAAGAGATGGAGCCATTTGAAACATGTTTAACAGTAACATAAACATTTGATATGTACACACATCTGACGTCCGGATAAAAACATTTATCTGTCATAACTTTTCGGTTATTCTACTTGTTTAAGTAATCGCGGAAGTTACGCTGCAGAAAAGTACCCCTTACTTAAGGAATACCAATGTTATATTCCAACAAAAAATGTCAAAGATTAAGTCTTTAATAATGCAGGGCTAATGTTATTTGTTTAACGGTAGACTGCGCTGCAAACAGTGGGTTAATATCTGCGCAGGAAAATTTAATCAAGCCCATAACCACGGTGTTTAAAATAAGCAAATTAGCAAAATTAAGAGAATATTAATAGTGCAAAAAGCGCCCCGTGAGAAACCAACTGCATCTAATATGTGAGCAAAAGAACCTTACCAACCGTTTCCTCGCTAATCGCTATGCAGTGTATCGCCAGTGGCGTTAACTTTTTTTTTTTCCTCACTTACTGCGCAACCATATCTAAGCTGTGTGTTTATACAACACTTACAAACACATCCTTCGTATTGTTATTCCTAATTATATACAAAAATTACTTCCCTTTGTGAGAGGGAGATGGAGAATTGCAACACAGAAGAGTGTAGCACTGTGCGATTCACCAGAAAAAGGAAAACCTCCAGTGTAATAACCAACCCCAACAAAGAGACGCAAAACACAAAAACTTGAACCCTTCTATTGGGGAGCAAGAAGGAAATATACAAATGCTTAATGAGCTCGAAGTCCACAATAGTTCTGGCAGGTTTTTCCTTACTTAATAAGCGCCATTTCTTATAAACGTACTTTTATGATCTTTAATGGGACATATACAACGATAAAGAAAGAATTGAAACGTTCATAAAAAATGCATCATGTTATTTTATGGAAAAAAAAATACGAGAGCTAGTCAAAAAAAGACTGAGAATATTTTTCTTACACATGGAATACACTAGGCTCGGTTCAGATTGGTATTCTCTGCTAAGTTGAATGCACTTTGCCTGACGCGTCTGCCAGTCCTCAAACACGTGCTGGAAGCCATCTTTTGACATCTTCTTCATAACCGCCTTAGCATATTTCACGACGGCCTCGGAAGTACCAAAACGCTCCCCCTTATCTTCTTTTTCAAACAGGGAAAGAGATAAAAATATCGGGACAAGTCTGGGGAGTATGGAGGATGGGAGACACATTCAAAGTTCCTTCTTCTACCACCTTCTGTTCAGGAGTCAGTAATCTTGGGACCCGCCTCGCACATACGCGTCTCATGTTCAAGTGATCATGCAGAATTGAAAACCTACTGCCATGGAAAATGTGTAACATGTTTGCAAGTCTGTCAATTGTTATTCGTCGGTGTTCATGAACAATGACGTCAGCTGTGTTAATCATGGTTTCGTTTACTGCTGTTGCTGGAGCACCTGGACTGCTTGCTTTGTTGTTGAAACACGGCCTTCTTTAAATTCTTTGAACCATCGAAGTGCTGCGTATTGTGACAGAACATCATCACCATATACCTGCTGCAACAATCTGCGAGCTTCCATGCCGGATTTCTGCAAACAAAAGCAAAACTTTTGAGCAGCATATTCCTCTTCACGAATCAACTCCATTTTGTATGTAGGCGACTGGAGAACTGACGCAGTTTGGTTGCCTCCTGTGTACAGAAACATGCGCGAGTGAACTTCTGTTTTGTCCACCAATCAGGGCTGCTCCATTTTCATCATGTAGCATTGTTTCAACAATGTTTTATTGCTGTGCGCCATAAAAAAAATAGCTCTCAGCCTTTGTTGACTTGCCCTCGTATCTCACACATGAAATACGAGCGCTGTTCAATAAAGAATGATTTTTTTTCAGGCATCATTTCTCGCGCTAAAATTTCACTTTACAATATTTGTTGGCTTAATGTGTAATGTACACAAGGTACTAACTAGTTTCATTGACACGCGTTCAGTTCCGCCAACAGCAAAATGTGCTAACAATATACTGCTCTGAAAGTCTGCTTTGGGCTCAAAAAGTCTTCAGCTGAGCCCTATGCAGTGTTACAGAATCAATTTCAAAGAAGGTGCAACCGGCGACTTGGGGAATAAGAAGGAAAATGGGAAAAATGATTCCAAATGCAGTCATTAGAAACAAAGTAATCAAGCATATGAGTTACATTATAAACACAGAAAAACATTAACTCTACTTAAAGAAGGGAAAATATCCCTTAAAGGTGAAGACAGAAGTGAATTGAAAGATTGGTGACTATGAAAAATAAATATGCAAGTTAAAGACATTTATTTATTTACCCTCACAAAAGTAATGACCCTGGTGTCTTCTCTTCTACTCTACCAGGCGATAATCCAACAAAAACTCAGAGTACAATATACATAGCTATATAAAAATCACGAAAAACCAAATTAGAGGTATATAATGCATGTAAATATATTTTAATATAATTAGAAAGTTTATAAAGGTTGTGCTAGAATTCCGCTTGCTCTTCAATAAGTTTTCTCGAGTACAGGGGGAAAGAAAGAAGGGGGAGAAGAAGAAGAAAAGGAGGAGGAGGAGGAGGAATAAGAAGAAGAAGCGAAAGACCAATTGTTGTGATCCCTAGCGTTGAAATGACAATATTATCTACCTTTAAATTGCTTAATTATCCCACAATCTCTTACTTCAGGTGGAAGAGAGTTCCAGATTCTGGGAACTGTCACGCTGAATGAGATTTGGAATGATATGCAGAGTAAAGTCTATTCCGGGTTCGAGGTAAGGGTCTTACGTTCTTTATCTTTATCCTTTACATCATTTCGAGCCTGAGAGCAAACATCAAAGTTCTCCATCGTCAGCAACACCATAAAAAAGCCAAAATTGTTGCTTCTCTTGAGAAAGTTATGGTCATTTTAACTTTTCAAGGAATGATTTACCAGCATTTCGGATCGGCACACAAAATTGTAACTGGTGATAATACAGAGGTGTCCTGAAAGCTCTGCAATGCCATACCATACGCAAAAGGCCACAAGTTGGATGTTGCACAACGACAAAGTATGGCTGTTGTAAATATTCTTGTATATATCACAAAAGTCAATGTGACTTATGTCCCTCGCCCTACTTATAATCCAGATTTGGCCCCGTGTGACATTTTCCTTTTCCCCAGTTAAATTAACACTTTCATAGGGGACAGTGTCTATCATTAAAAGAAATGGTGAAGACACAGAATTCCGAATAACCCGTTAAAAAAAGTTTCCATTGTGTCTATGAGGACTGTCAGAAACGCTGCAAAAGATGGATTGCATTCACAGGGGACTATTTTGAGAAATATGAAAATTATGGTAATTATAAAAGATATGTTGTCAAATAATTATGATCTTTCTTTATTGAACAGCCCTCGCAATTTTCACATCAATTAGCATTTTTATACAGTCTGAAACTTGCCTATTCTTTAGAAGGCATCTTTCACTTCGTTTTATGCAGTAAACGTTTTTTCCTTGCAGGCTTTTCTTCAACTATGAGAAAAAATAATAATCACTTAGTGTAGATCTGGGCTATAAGGGTCGGTCCTGGTGATGTAGGGGTAACGATACTTGCCTTCTAAACCGAAGGTCGCGGGTTCGAACCAGGCCAGGATCGATGGATTTTTTTCGGGGGTAAAAATTGTAACAAGGCTTCCTTCGGAAGGGAATTAAAGCCGTAGGTCCCGTGTCGTACATTTACGGCACTAAAAAGAACCTCAAGCCTGAAAGAAGAGGCCTCTGAGCAAAATTTGTCGGCCGTTTCACGCCCTCAATAGAATGGGACGCTGATGACCTGAGATGTTAAAGAGCGTCCTTAAAAAAATGGGCTGTAAGGTGTATGGTCCAATAAGCTGAATTCACAGTTCTTCACAGCACCCTTTGCAGACTGGGCAGCATGCTCAGCGTGTTCACTTTCCTATTAATGTAGTTGTTAATTTGTTCTTTTTACGGACGCTCCAACATCATCGTCCTATTAATTCAGGGAGTGAAACGGTCGATAAATTTTGTTCCGATGCCTCTTCTTTCAGGCCTGAGGTTATTTTACATGCCATAAACCCTGTCCATAGCTTTACTTGCCTTCCGAAGTCATATTTTTTACGCCAGAAAAAATCCATCGCCCTGGCCGGAATTGGGTCTATGAGGCAAATATCGTTACCACTATACCAATAGTACTGAGGTATTAATGCAAGAGCAAATTTGAGTTTCTAACGCTGAACTTAAATTGACCTTAACGATTATTGCTGTCTTCTAGAATGTCAATCCAATTATTGTTTCATTTTTTGCTGAATAGAAACCAGAACCGATGATTGCAGATTGTCTATAACTGCGGGGCGTATTAAACTAAATTTGTATAATGGTGAATTGAAATTCTTCAGTTCATTGTTAAATAAATTAAATTAAATTTCTGCGGGATTGTTGCTTTTTAAATGCATACTCCTTTTCTTACAAAATATCCTCTACAGTTGGTTGCAGTTTTTACGATATACAGCTAAATTTATATACAAATGTAATACTGAAATGCCATCGCTATTGTTCGAAAATTTATCCTCGTCGCCTTTTTTATGCCCATTGCGAGTGCCGTTCAATAAAGAATCGTAAATAATTTTTCCAAGATATCTTTACTTACTCCCATAATAATCTTTTTCAAAGACATGCTGGAAACCATTTTTGGCAGTTCCTTCAGTCACCCACCAGCCTTCATCACTGCCTCTAATGACAAACAATGTCTCTCACGAGCAGTTTCTTCAACTTAGAGAAAAGTATGAACTTTTTAAATTAAATTTATCTTTAGGCAATCAATTAGTATTAGTTCATAGTCCTGCAACGTCACTTTCTTGTTTTCTTTTCTTATAAATTCGTTAGGTTGTTTGTTTAGCTTTACTGCTGATCCGCTTTTCCTTTGTTCCCCCATTTCTTACGTTTATCCTACATTTTTTTTTTTTTTTACTTTTTCTTTTCTTTTTCCTTCTTTGGGTATTCTAAGATTGCTGCACTCCTCTTTTAATTTTGGCTCCGTACGTTAGCCTCATCATTTCTCGTTTACTGGTTTTCTCCACAACCTACCATTTATTACTTGGTTTTAATCCGTCGTGTTTTGCCTTTACATAGCTGCATAATGAAAATCGTGGTTTGCAAACTTCGATATTAAAATAGTGCAGCATTTTCCCAGAGTGATTAAATTCTAGTTGCCATTTCACTCTACTTATTCGAGAGTATCTTTTTGTGTTTCCCTGCCATTTTTTCCTGTAGTTGGTCCATTTAATAAGAGGCCAGTTCGTAAAATATTCAAACTTTTCAAAACTGCAATATTAGCTTTGCAGAAGAAATTATCCGTCGATTTGGGATCAGGTCCTCATTTTTTCTGATTTTTATTATTTTCAGTTTTTTGTATCCAATGAAAAGTAAAATAATGTTTTTTTTTATCAGGAAATCGCTTTAATAATGCAGTAATGACTCGATTAAAATGGTAAATCATTTTATGCAATTCAAAATGCTGGAGCAATACAATATTAAATTTTCTGTCAATATTCTAAACATCTTTAAATGAGGAATTAAAACATTGAAGCAGTAGAACCCTCACAGCTGAATCACTATATGATGATAGATATCAATATAATTCCAAGATTTAATCTTTTGTTTCTCTTGAATTAATATTTTGTGTATACAAATGACGCGAGGTGAATAACTAAATGCTTTGTTACTCATTTTTAAGCTTAAGTGAAAACCTTTTTTCCAATGACCGACAAAATCGAGTACGATATCTTTGAATATGAGTCTTGGACCTTGCCCCAAAGTTCGATTGTTCTCTTTCCGGTGCATGCATGCGCAGCGATTGCCCCCAGTCATATGTTGTACAATTTTACATCTTTCCACTATACGGGCTGCATACATAAGAACAAGTCAAACCAAAGGCATGCTTGGGGGAAGAGTTGGAAGCAGGAACAAGTGGCAAGTTATTTCCTTTATTCCTAAAACCGAAGATCTGAGGCAACTGAGATGTTACTTATGCAGTACTTACACAGTTAACAAGTTTTGATTATTAGAATCGTAGTTATTGCAAGAGAAATTCAAACAGTCACAACTTATAATACGTGGAAGAGCCTTGAAACAGAGCTGCAGAAAGAAAAGAACAACCGAAACCAATAATGAAAGTGATACCAAACTTATTAGACTCAGCACTTGAACCTTCTAGTTAAGGTGTGTTAAACTTGTAAAATAAGAAACACCATAGACTTAACAAACTCTGAGGAACAACAGCTCATATGGACTAGCTCACCATATGAGAAATCAACGAGCCCCTCGCTTGCGGAGGCACTAGCCCTGGATGGACTTAATTCACTCATTGATTCATATAAATATATTAACCAATTAAATATTTATACCTCTCGAGGGGGTATAAGAGGGCTATGATGCATTATCGTAATATTATAATAATAATAATAATAATAATAATAATAATAATAATAATAATAATAATGGAAGATGCTTCAACTAAAAATCTAGATATAATTCTAATATCGATAGTAATTTAAAATGTTCACCGCCCAGTCATCGGGTTTGTTGATATTTCAGATGCACAGTTATTAATTTTTCAAAGTTCAGTGGGAAAATAGCTCCAGTGTTAAAATATTTATAAGAACCATAAAAACAATGTATTCACAGATAAATGCATTTAAAGGTGACTGTACGAACACTGCAGATGCTGCGCGTTCCGGACGGTCGATTATGGCTTCTTTTGAAGAAATTGTCGACAAATTACATGGTGACGTGATAGAAGATCGTCACATTAAGATTCGTGATTGCAGATGGTAGGCATCTCGTATGAACGAATACATAATTACCTGCATGAAGGTAATTATGTATTAATTAATTAATTATGCATATGAAGAAGCTCAGTGCGTAACGAGTGCGCCGTTAGTCAAAACTAAAGTGATGGCCTTCAAAGGAATACATACAATTCCATTCAAAATAGTACTTTATGACACATCTACTAAAGTGGTTCCCATTTTCACATTCAGGGGTTGTAATATGTCATATCACAGTGAAATCTATATCAATAACAAATTGGCAAAATGTAATCAAAGGAATGGCACTAATAAAAGAAACTTAGGAAAGAAACTATGATAAAATTGCTTAAGGAAATGCCAGTGCCAATGTGTTTATACGAAAGTGAAGAGTGGACCATAACTAAAAGAGAAATAGTCAAACTAAAAGCTGATGTTTCAGAGAATATATGAGAGGTGTTTTAAATTTTTTCGGCCTGACCAAGAAATCACAAGGTTTAAGAGAATGGTTTTCATTTTTTTTTTCAACACAGCCACGTTGTAAATAAATACATTTAGTCCAACGACATTCCAAATTTTTAATACCCTCAGTAAAATAAGATTTGTTGACCAAAAACCCTGGAGAATTTTAAAATCGTATTTGGAAAAGTTGCAGCATAATTCGATTAACTTCTGGCATCGTTTTGTTACTGTAGACAAAACTTGGATCCTATATCCCGGAGACAAAACGGCAGTCTAAACTGTTTTGTCAACAGTTTAGACTGTAAAAACTATTTTGTCAACGGGAAAAGGGACAATAACTGTTTTTGGAGGGGGACTCATTAAGTTATTATCGTGATTAACGTTTTGGAAAAGAGTACATCAGTGACTGGATGTTATTACGCAACGTTATTGGACCGTTTACCGAGATGGGAGCACAAAAATGTTCTACTCCACCAGAGCCTGCTCACACGTCGTCCGTTGTCATGCCAAAGAGTGATCGAGCTGAACTTTGAAATGGTTCGTGACCCACCTTAATTCCCCAAATTCGACTCCATGTAATTTTTTCTCTTCCCTGCCCTCAAAAATAAGATTGAAGGAAAGAAATTTTCATCAAATCAAGAGAATATTTGTACTGCAAATGAGTGTTACACAGTTCGAAAGACATTTTTTTCCCTAAGGGAATTAAAAAAAATGGAATTTAATTGGATTAAATGCATTGAGCTCAAAGGAAATTATATTGAGAAATAAATGTTTGTTTTGCAAAAAAAAAAAAAAAAAAAAAAAAGTTATTTTCTTAGTTTTTTAGCTGATTTATCAATACGCCCTGGTAAACACCACATTTCAACACGAGTGTATTAATTTTTATTTGTAGAATTATTCAATTCTGAATTTCCGTCTACATTTTATTTGTATGAAATTTATACCAGTCTATAAGTGATTGGTTCAATTTCGGAAACAGCACAAACACCATTATTTTCCCAATTACAACATCTTCGAGCTCAACGTAGCAATGTTATTTCATGAGAGGACTGGTCCACAGCAGTGCTACCAACGAAATTCTTGGTAGTCACGTAGCGTCCCCGAAAGGAGTGGTGTGGTAGTTAATCACCATGCGTTTATCTTAAAATAACAGCGATGGTAAATAATCACAAATTTTGCATAACGCTAAAGGTGGCATAGGCTGCAGGCAAAACGCCACTGTTTGTAGTACGGATCGTGAAGTCCAGTAACGGGTTTAAACAATCCCTTACCCACCTCCATTGTAATAAAGTTTTCTAATTCCAGAGCAAACAGCGGGCAGGGCACTGGTTGCCCACAGTTCTAATTAGATTCCACTTGTATATTGCACCTATTGTTTCTAGCACCACCACCTGCTTTCTTGTTTCCGCAACATTCACAAGGGGCGTCTCTTTTGCCCAAAACAGAAATTGTAACACAAACACAAAATTATTTTATCCCTAACTGTAAATGTTAAAGTTTACGTTATTACTACAAAACACAAATATTTTATAAACACTTAAATTATGTATGGTCTAATCCACAATAAATCTGATAATAGTTAACCTAAATAAGTAATATCAAAAGGGCTAAGAAATATATCTTTATATTAAATGAGTTGGAATAAAAACAGACAATGACGAATGTTATCGATAGCTATTACATCCTGAACGTCTTTTCAAAGGTGCTTCATTGATCACTAAACTAAATAGGGAGGCTGTATTTTGTATAAATTATATATATATATATATATATATATATATATATATATATAATGATATCCCTACCGTAATAAACAAGCATACTTATCCAAATCTTTCTGCAGATGATAGTATTATTAAGGAAGACAAAATCAGTCGTTTCTCAGATTTATCCAATGATATTTTCAGTACATTTAATGAGTAAATTCACAGTTCATCTAAACTTTCAAAAAACTAAATGCATTCATTTCTGCACATTCACTGACCTAAAGATACAATATGAAGGCAATGCAATAATCGAGTCTAGTAACATAATATTTCTTGATTGACCATAGTACGCATTGGAAAGACCATATTTTTTAAAACCCAAACCAAGCTTGCAATGCTTTGCACTCAGAACATTAATTCATTTTGTACATTCCTTAATGACTTATGGAATAATGTTATGGGGAAATTCAGTAAATACTAAAAAATATTTCTTATTCCAAAGAAAGTAATAAGATAGTACAGGGGCAAAATGGTTAACTCATGGTAAACCACTATTCAAAACATGGAAATTTTACCATTAGCTTGCGAATACATTCCAGCTCTACTTTTATTTGTAGTACACAAATCAGAAGTATTCATGAAACACTCAGATATAAACAGCAAAGAAACCATAAATAGTCGTAACTGACACAGACCAAAAAGCAAGTTACAGGCCCTCCAAAAGTGTTTACTACAATTAAATATATAAAGGAACGGCATATTAATAAAAATGGGTTCAGAGATATCCTATAACTCACACCATCTTTGCAGAGAAGAATTTCACACAACAAAAAATCTGTGTGCTTAAATTTTGTACATTGAATTAATTCAGTTTTTTTAATGTACTAAATGTAAATACCGTTGAATAAATATTTTAGATACAAATAATTTAAGTTATCATTAATGCATTTTTAAGATGGCATTTTAATGTAAAACATGACCATGTCACAAACTCTACACCAAGTTTAAATAGGTAAACATGAAGTGTGACATATAATCAAATGTAATTCTTTAACTTTCCGAAATATTTTACAATGATTAAGTCTCCTAAAGGCAACTCGGAAACTCTCCAAAAGTTTCCTAGCCTGGTGAGTAAGCAACCTATTCTTTTAAAATACCGTAAAATTTTGGATTTTTAATTTAATCTCAATTAAGTTTAAATTTAGAATTTATATCATAGCATTCAGTCGACATTTCATTACAGCAACCATTAATTATAAATATTTTAGAATATTCCACCTATATAAAAAGACACTATTTGTCATTTCTATAGAAAAATACTAATGTCAATACCCAGATAATTAGTCGCTTAGCTACTGATTAAGTTACGCAGAAATTATATATATTTATTGAATAGTGTTTTACTACTGAGGCACCACATGTGGTGGACACTGATGATACATGAAAAGAAATTATATATTGGGAAAGGATATTTTTAAGGAAGGAAACATTCCAAGCCCAAGTTCAGGGTACCTCCCTATTTGCCATTTATGAAGACTGAGGCAAACTTCGAAAAAAACTCAGTCAGGGAGAACGGTCCTGGCAGGATTCGAACCCCAGACCTCCCGCTCATGAATCCACGCCTTAACGACCTCGGCCACCCGTGGTGAAATTATAAATAAAAAGGCTTTCGCATCCTAGAAGATTTTTGCCTGAAATGGAGTTTGGCGTAAATATTAGCAAAACCAAATCAATTATTTTTAAAAATGGCTACGTATATGACAGAGGTAAAAAATGGTACTACATTGAGGAAGAAATGCAAAATGTTAAAACTTTTACGTTTACTATGAGGGGGAAATGGAATAAGCACTTATCTCTTATTAATTATAAAGCACGAGGTCAACTAAGTGAGTTACTAGGCGTTCCAGATGTACCAGTAGATACACTAGAAAGGATACACAATGCTACGATTAAGCTATTCTGTTATATGGAAGGGAAATCATGGATATGGGGGAGAAGTGAACACGCAAATAAAATTCAAGTCGATTTTTGGAAAACGGTTCTCGGGCTCTCTAAAGGAAAGTCGAACTGTGCGGTCATGCAGAAAGTTCGTTGTTATGGAGATAAGGTTAATAGTTAAAAAAGGATGGTGAAATACTCACTTAGACTAATGCAGGGAGACAGTCCACACTTCACGTTAAATGCTATAGACACCAGATGCAAAATACAACTCCAACCTTTTGGGCGGCAGAGGTGGAAAGAGGACTCAGAAGAATTGGTCTGGGTTCAATATGAAAACAAGGCAATGCAAATAATAAAAAATGTATGCAAGAAGGTTAGAACAGGGCTAGAGGATATCAGCAAACAAGAAATCGAGGCAGAATGTAATACCAAAGTCTCATTGAAGCTATCGAATGAAGTTAAACTAACTTGGGGTAAAGAGGTAAACATGCTCGTTCTAGGGAGAAAGGCAACTTCAGAAATGACCTGGTTTAGACTGGGAAGTTGGAAGCCTAAAAAAAAAAAAATAATAATAAAAAAATAAAAAAAATAAATAAATAAAAATAAAAAAAAATAATAACAGATTAACGGAGGGAATAAGGAATGGGTATATATTCTGGCACAATATACCCACTGGGAACACCTGAA
Source organism: Metallyticus violacea (assembly GCA_030762175.1). Taxonomy (NCBI): domain Eukaryota; kingdom Metazoa; phylum Arthropoda; class Insecta; order Mantodea; family Metallyticidae; genus Metallyticus; species Metallyticus violacea. The sequence goes on along the minus strand of CM060833.1, from coordinate 18,340,579 downwards.
AAAAAAAATCTTGTTTCTTGAAAGTATTTTCAAGGTAATTGGTGGAAGGTTAGCATACTGAGACCAGTTTGCGAACCACACTAATGGATTGAATATGGGCCTTTTTGCAGCCATAGTGCGCGAAGCTAGAAGGAATTTATTTTTTGGTTAGAACGCAATAACTAGTGTAATTATGAATAGTATGTAATATGTTTCCACAAATAGCCTTCTTTCCATTTAAAAATTGAGTTATTTATTATTAATATTGTTTTATATATTTATTTATTCATTATTATTATCATCATCATTATTATTATTGTTTGTCCGTCTCTCTAATTGTGTATTATACTTAACCGCGTGCACGGCCTACAGCTTAAAGCTATTTGAAATATGCAAATAGTATTTTATAGCAATTAAGATACACCTACTATAACATGCTACGCACTACCACTAGCACTGAACAATGGTTTTACATGACGTCATATGCAAACAAGACGTCGAGAAAACGCGCATTTTTTCTCGGGAACTAGAACACGCAGAAAGTTCGATTATTTTTTTCTCTTTCATTTATTTTTTACAATCTTTCATATACACACTCCATTAAAATACACAGGAATGATCCTTTAAATTACTTATCTTTTAATGTTTTTGCAATTTGGCTTAAGATAAAAAAAAAAAAATAAGCAATGAAAAAAAATTAAGAGTTAAACGAAAGTGCAACAATTAGTTTTTTAGAAAATAGAATTAAAATTACTTTACCCGTACCAAGTTTTCCTTCATTTTTTTCCACTGGGAAGCCATTAATGAGTGCGTTTTATTTCAAGTCTTGAGCATCTGGGAGTTCACTTAGCCTTAAAGCAGTGTTTAAGCTGATGAGTAAGTAAAACCTTTGCTTAGTGGCGTAGGATTATTCGACAACCCAATTAGTAACACATCAAGCGGCACTCTTAGCAACAACTAATGAAGGTACTCGACTCTGCTGCTTGTTTCATCACAATGCCAGCACAGGAACCATTTACGTAACAAGATGCTCGTGAAATATGCCTCTACTTAAATGCACTTTTGAGTGCATCAACAGATTCCTGTATATCAAACTGGATTCTAAAGCAAGCACAACAACGTGTACTTCCTAACAGGTATTTTAATTTAAGTTTTCAATAATTTACTCGAGGTAAAAAGAGTATACGAACCATTTACCGAGATTTCGTGGGCTTAATGCTCTACAAGATGCTTTAAAATGGAACAACGAGCACGCAAACGACGCTGTGCAAAGTAAAGATGGTTTTGAAAACAATTCCAAAAGTTTACATTTGCAAAAAACAAAACAGAATGAAGGATACTTCCTGAATACAAACACTACACAAACCCCCTTGACAATTATGGAACAAATCTCAAAATTAATGGAAAAAATACAAGCATCTAAACTGTTATTGTTACACGAAGTAACTACAAATGAACAACAAATTTATTTGAGTTTCTAAGCGTTCACAAATCGTTTGGAAGTGCTATTAATAAGGCTTATGGAACACATTATTTAGGAAATGACAGAACGCTGTTATTCTTCCGTTCATGTTTGCACCACATACATTCTTGGTAACACTACTGCCAACCTAGAGGGTAACGACGTGATGCTGTGAATTTTTATAGTTAAGTTTTATTATTGTGGCACAGGTACTTGAAATGTTTGTTAACCTTAAGAATATACGAGCAATATGCTCTGGCAGCGGCCGTTAGAATTGATAAGGGACGCTAGTGTATGCTTGGAAAAGATGACGCTTTAGTTTCTTAAAGTTAACCTGTATCCCTCTTTCCTCCCTGGGACGTGAAGCAGAACGGTCGAGTTCATATCCCTACAGGGCCATCTATGATAAGAAGCGTATTATTTGGTCAAATATACACAGGGTGCAAAAAAGTATACACACTTCAAGCAAAGAAAAAACTGTGTTAACATAACAAAACTGAATTCACACAAACAGAAAATCATGAGCACTAATCATCTTAGAGTTTTACAGTTACGACAGTTGCTCAAAATGCCCAATATCGGCGTCGATACACTTCTGAGTACGTTGAACTATTGATTGAGCAACGTTTGCGAAAGTGTCCTCAGCGATTGCAGCACATGCCGTTTCAATTTCTTCCCGTAGTGTTGCCAATGTAGCAGGTTTTTTCCGGAATATGGTACCACGAGTCTCAAATTTGTTTCCAATGCATGAAATTGTTACTCGCGTTGGCGGTTCTGTTCTGAACACACGTCTCCATTGCCTTTGAACTTCAACAACAATCTCATTTTCACAACAACCTTTCAAAATTGCTTTCCGCTGTTCAAACGCTAATCTCGGCTCCATTTTGTTGCAGCAACACTAGCATAAGTAAAGTGAGTCACAACCATTTATAGAACATAATCCGATAATCTTGTTTTCATTGTTGATTTACCTGTCACGTAGTAACTCTATCATAATGTATGAGAGTCACATCTGTTTACAGAACATCATACTACACATTACTGTAGTTCATCGGTCCAATGAAATACATTAAATGGATATCTACTGTGAAAGTGTGTCCACATTTTTTGGCACGCTCGGTATTTGTTGCAGAAAATGCATTGGGGGCCTTTAAGTCAACAATTCTGGGGAGGCAGATTGGTACTATTAATTTTGTTTGTATCATATTTTAATAACAATGAAATGACCGTCAGAGTGAGTCTCCCTCTGTTTTTAGTGTTTTTAACTGACTACCACCTGTCGTAGAGTGCAAACTACTTGGCTCCGCCCTCTCGGTTTCTCTCCCTCTCTACTGACAAGGGTAGTTTTGGATTCCTGAGACGGAGGGCGATGAGGCATGGGCTCCCTAACAAAGTTTCTAGACACAGTACGCCGATGCCGACGGAGCTCCCCTTCCATGGAATTCGAGCGTGAAGCAGTTTGGTCGGCCCCAACAATTACAGCCTAATTATGAAACAGTTTGTGGCCCCACGTTGGGATGCCAATTTCGAAGTGGTTTGGTAGATTGGTTGTTGGTCGCTTTGGTGTGGTTATCCACGCTTCAATAGCAACAATTTCTCAGGGTGAATTCTGCTATTTTGTTGATTGGAACTCAACAGGACCGAACTCAACAGGACCGGGAGAGAAGTTCTAGTATAAATAAGCACGCGATGCGACATTATAAGTACTGCTACTTTATTATGTCCAAAATATTTTGCGTTCTCTGGAGTTTTGCGTACGATAGCTGCTGCGACTTAGCGACTTACTGCTTTGCCGCGTGTGAAACTTGCAGATAAGTGCAGTGGCGCGTGACACTGAAAACTGCTTAACTGATGTATCGGAACTGCGTAACGGATAACTGCTTCTCAGCTGAGTATCAACTTTAAAAACTACCTAAATGAACTGCGTGCCCGTGTCTGGAACCTGTTATCTGCGTCTGAGAACCGAGAACTGAGTTGCGTTTCACAGCGTCTGAAACTTAAGACCACTTGGGTCTCGCCGCGTGTAAAACTTGAAAATCCCGTGCTAAGGAATGAGCAAATGAGGAATTGCTTGTCTTCAGCCGCATGTAGATATATAATTGCGTGCCTTAGCAACGTCGAAGTTACAACTCTCCTTCTACGAAGGGCTTGCCCCGGCCGATCATACGCTTCCTTATATATAAAATTCAAGTGAAATATTCGTTGACTTAATAATTGCCACGGCGTCACAAAGCCACGCGCAAGCTTTGCGCCTATCTTTAAAAGTTAAAACGTACATTTTCCATTGGCTGGTTCAAGCTCACCTGCCCAATGTACTATTCGCTTTATTTGAAAGTTTAAAACATTTTGTTGGCATTGGTTAGCTTAACGGCTAACAGTACAACAACCGGTCGGGATCAAAGCCCCAAATTGATTAAAAAGTCTATCAATTTATCAACCCTGCAATGGTACGCCTTTTAAAAAGTGGCATTCATACTTGACCCTCGGATTTCTTTTGTATAGTTTTATCACCCTGTTGATTTTCCGAGATACTGCAAAGGACAAACGCCAGAGACTTTCTATTTTGTACAATTCGTACACTGAAGTTAAAGCTCATGAGACACACACACACACACATATATATATATATATATATATATATATATATATATATATATACATGATATTTACCTTACTAAATAGTTATTTACTTACAGTTACATAAATATACATTATAACTGTATTTCAATGGGAGTGGATAGGAGGAACTGTTGCAAACCTCTGAAAAGGATCACTCTCTACGAGACTCCGGGGAATAATCCGTTCTATAGCGCTAGCCACTGCCACACTGCACACATCAGTAGCCCATCTGCACTTTCGTTTATTTTATTTCGAAATGAGGTGAAATGGAATACAGGAATATTCTGGGAAAGAAAAGATTCACCCCAGCACGCCTAAGCGACCAAGGGGTACCACTAATCCCCTTGTATTTTGCTAGGTCTTTAACAGATGTATTCTATTTTCTTTGCACTTTTGTTACATATAGAAATTTCAAATGTTATATAAGTATAAATTAAATCTTAGTAATTTAAAATAATAAACAGAAATATTTGTGATATAAATCTAACAGGAATAATGCGATAGTTATGAGGAAGGGGATGAGCGATGGCGGTTGTTTAAAGTTGTTGATGTGATGTTAATCTCTTCTTTTCCCGATGCACTACCGTCTTGCCTCGGCTCCTTATCTCAGTGTATTTGCTGGAGTTTTGTGACACGAGTATCAGAGAGAAAGAATAAGGAAACCAGGCAGTAGATGAATAAATACGTGTAATAATAATTAACACAATTTGTTTTCACTTTTATTTGCCACTGGATCGGGTCACTTCAAGTCTTGAAGAACCCTTAATGTCACTCTTGCACTATCTAAGTTGCGACCTATGATAAATCCAGTTCTATATGTGTTGCATATGACTTAATTCAACCATTCCACACTTCACAGCTACACTACTATATTCCCTTTCACGTTACTAATGAACTTTAATTCTAGTCCTGCTGTATCTTTCTCATCGCGTAGTTATCTGTTTCTTGTCCTCCGGGTCTCAATAGTCATCTAATGCTTTCTTACTACTCTTCTAATACTTGTATCGAATTTCTCTCGCTGCTTATAATACTTATAATACTCTAATACTTATGTACTTTCTTCGGGGTCTCGAAATCTTTATTTTATTAATACTGCTGTACTCCGGTCTGGACGCAATAAACAACTTTTGTAATATGACTTTGTATAATTTTCTGACTTTCTCTTCATATAGACGGTTTCCTATTGGTCGTGATTGTAGATCTTGATTCTCCCGATCTTTCTGATTGGTTTTGATCGCGATTCTTAAATTTCTCTGTTTATTTGTTATTTCCTTTTAGGCTGACCTATACGTGTTATATAATTCAGACGGAGTTCCATCAGAGTGTTTTATTCCTCATCTAAAGAAATCCTTGTAACATTCTGTTCCTATTTTTCTCACTTCGAGGCCTAGCGGACCGACCCTGTCATAAAACGTAGCATACATAAAAGTCCTTGTGTTATTTTTCCCAAACAAAACATAACACTGTTTGTTTACCACTGGGTTCAAGGCAACAAATTTCTCTTTTCACTAAACAGGAAATACATATATGCAGCATTCAATACGAGCTACACAAACTATATAAGTTACACAAAATATTTATAATATTATACATATAGTAGTGATAATGGATTATTATCATATTAGTAGTCTATGGGTTTGGGGATCGAAGTCAGCAATTACTGGTTCAGGTTCAATAATTATATGCGCCTGAAAATAACTAATAGCTATAAATTACCTGTGAGAAATAAATTGATGAATTTAATACTTCCATATGTAAAGTCTCGCCCAGGCCCGAAAATGAAATTATTTTTTCACTAAGTAAATAGCATGGAGGGAGTCCTGTTTACGTAAATCGAGTAAAGCCACGTAGAAGCTCTCGCATATAAAACAATTAGAATATTCGCAGTAGTTCTTCCAGGGCCTTGTGCTTGGTACATCCCGACTGTAAATGCACCTACATATATTACAGTAATGGTATTGTTAATTTCACCGACTCTCTCATCTCCACATACATAGACGCGAAACAATGCTCGTGCCAGCACGGCACCACGCCTTCTCATTGTACACCAGAGCAATGTGCAACATCCGCTGCCGTAACTGTATTTCTACCTTCCCACAAGTCACTTTCATTAAACGGTCACTATTCTCCCTTTAATTGCATACATTATCGTATACCTTATAAAATTTCAAGCATAGATTGGAAAGTTTTAAGAAGAGACTATTGTAGACACTGGTTGTAATATTCTCCAATATGGTCGAAATAAAACGTATTTAATAAGTTAAGTATATTTTTTAAAATAGTATCATCAAACGAAAACTTAAACTTAAGCAGCCTCTACTGCTTTTTTATCTTTTATATTAACATCTTTGACAATTCTAAACTTCCCAGATGAATAACTGCCTATCAAAACACACTTAATAAGAAAGTTAAATGATATATTTAAGGATACTTAGTAGAAATATGACAATTTTTATGGGCAACTGAAGTTTCCTGAAAAACTATATTGTTTAACCAAATTAATAGTTTACCACTTTTTAAGCAATTACCTGTATATTATAAACTGTTTTTAAATATCGGCCAACCTTAACTGTTATTATAATAATAACTATAACATTTTTAACATTTTTTTATGTTTTAGGTGCATTTTTTCAATTAACTATTAATCTCAGTAACCTCAGGTTTTAAAAACAGTTTTAAAACATGTCATTTAATCTTACTAGTGAAAGAAAATGTAGTTTAAAGCAAAAGTTTAATTTTTAAAAATATTTGCATATAGTATAATTATTTTATGCAAAATGCAAACTCTATATATATTGTTTTCAGAACGTTCATGTATGCATAAGTGAAAAGCATTCATCAACCCGTGTAAAGTAATGTCTTTTGAACATGCACAAAAAAGTAATAGCTCTATCTTACATAGTTTTTAAGAAAAAGCACCCAAAGCTAAAAATATGCAAGTTACGATCAATGACAAAAAAAAAAAAAATGACCAGAATGTGTGTTGTGTAACAGCATCGCGATCATATTCAAATTGCCATTCAAAATATTTGAACTCCCCAAACAAAAATGATATATGGGTGAAATTTACAAAATATTTAGTTTCATATTATGGCATAAAATCATTAATTATTTGCCCCAAAATCAAAATGCATTTGAAAAGGGAGCATAATAGCCAGGCTACTACATTTAAATGTCCATTTAAGTCCATTTAAATTTCACAAGCACGCAAAAAGCATTATCTGCCAACTGTGTTATTTCATATTATGCACAAAACCAAAAATAAAAAAAGTTGGCCCTTAAGTGCTTAAAACCAATGCTTTCTAAAGTTAGGCATTACCTCATTGAGCAAAGGGTACTGGAACATGTAACCGTTTGTCTTCTTAGACTGAATCTGCTGTCCTATTCTTTAGGATATCAGTGAACCCTTGCAAGTTGACCTGCTGACTTCGGTTATTACTGCAGTACATTGTTCTACTGTTGTCTAACCGACATGGGATAAAGCAACAGTTGACATTACCCAGAACAAGACGCAATTTCTAAGGAAACAAAGCCTTAAATGTTCTCCCTCTGCATTTAGTTGAAAATTACAATTTACGTGGCGGAATTATTATTATTATTATTATTATTATTATTATTAGTAGTAGTAGTAGTAGTAGTAGTAGTAGTAGTAGTAGTAGTAGTAGTAGTAGGAGGAGGAGGAGGAGGAGGAGGAGGAGGAAGAGAAACAATATATTTATTACAGTGGCAGTAGCATAATCTACTACAATTTCAACAAACGCGCGTGCTTTTATGACACAGCAGATCTTTTTGGTTCAGCACTAGATATTATAATATATATTCACAATAAGATACAAAACATATTCAACAAGGAAATAAAAGTTAGTTCACCATTGGATAGTAGTGATCACGAACTCAATTAATAATAATAATAATAATAATAATAATAATAATAATAATAATAATATAGCTTTATAAATTTTGGTTGAGCTGTGTACCGCGAAGGAAGTTTGTAATTTCCGTCTGTCTGGTAAAACTCTAACGTTTATTTAGGACTCGTGTAAATAGCGTTAAACTTAATAAGAGAAACTAACATGTTGTAAACAATTATTAGCAGCTAGTGGACTTTGGTGATATCTAAATATAAAATACACAAGTCTCATGGAAGGAACGACCACTTGGGAGCTCAAGGACATGGCATCATTACACATGTTGATAACACATACAATAGAATTGCCTGTTCTGCCGTGCAACAAACAGGTGAGGATGTGTTTTGTGCTGTGGTCATAGCTGTTTTTATATCCCATCTACCTACAGAGAGACGTGGGGAGCTGGAAATTAAAGGGAGAGTATGAACATATACACGCATCCATTTCATTATTCTGCGAGTGTGCTGACAACAAAAACACACCACAGGGAGCAAACGAACAAAAAACAGCACAGCTCTGTGAAACACGTGTACAGTGGCATCAAAACTAAACAAGGTAAAAAAAAAAATGTCTTCTCGGTTTAGGTACTTTTCAAGCTCATGGTGTTGCACCAAGGATTTATATAAAATTACAAGAAAATAAATTGAATAAATAAGGAATTATGAATTAATAAACTTAATATCCTGAAGAGATATCTAAGATAATTATTACTTTGAAAAAAGTTCTCTACTAATGTAATGATAGCAGCATAAGAAATAATCACAGGTAATATCACAAGAGGGTGTGAGATTGTACGTAAATTCACGAACATAGTACTGCAAAGCTGAGACCCTCTAGTGATATTTATTATATTATTTCACGAATAAAATACAAATTTAAATATAATTCCAAACTTGCCTTTCAATATTGTAATAATTGTATATTTATATTATGAATACTTAACCTTTTCAAGCTAGCAACAGATGAATGTCGGTTTTCAGTAATGCCAATAGATGAGGAAGAACTTATAGCTTCCATCCCCAGGGGTATTATGAATGATCATATTAATTACCTATGTAAGTTAGATGTAATCATGGTTGCAGTGTTATCTTTATTTCCTGTACACGTGTTGTGTTATTTAACTGATGTTATTTTCTTACCAGAGTGGAAACACAGCCTAGTGTTTGTGAAACTTGACCTTGAAAGGGAACAAAGAAACCTATTGTATAACAATATATGTATAGATGACCTAAGCAAAACGGGAAACAGACCGCTATTACTTGGAGAATTGTAAAGCAGGGTCCTAGTAGATAATTCTTTTGTACAGAGTCAGAAAGTTTTGCTTTTGTTATAATAGGTAAGGGTAGATGTAATAAACATTGAAGCAAGATACGGGAGTGAAGAGACAGGCCGATAACCTTTAGAGACACGAGCTAACTGTGACACTTGTTATTGACACATAGTCATGATGGTCACTAAAAAGATGAGAACGCCATTATGCGAATTCAGTATCCAATACAAATTCTTAAATATGAAAATATGTTTGACATTTGTTCCAAAGTCATATTTTGAAAGAAAAGATGGCTTCGGGAGACTGACGGATTTCCATGTTTTTTTAAGTTTGTACTTTTGCGGCCCAGGATTAGATCTCATTTATCAGTTACCAGTTTTCAGTTGAAGTCAGCAATCTTTCGTCATTCATTCAGGGTAGCGTTGCGGCAGTTGTATCAGTTTTGTAGAATTAACAGTATGCAGTCATTATATCAGTTGTACTAGCAGAGTTATTTGTCATGGGTTCAGTTTTACACTATCTACAATGTGAGGACACCAGTATCAGTGTTAATAGTAAACATTAATATTCGCTGAAGACTAGTATTGAGCATAAAAAAAATTATCGCTTGTGAATTATCGTTGTGAACTAATTAAGGGATTGTAGTAGTGCGAAAGTGTCTTTAACAACATCAGATATTTCCAAGAAATAACGGTGGCCCATTTAAGTGGAATAGACTTTGCCAATAAATCGTGTTTCATCTCTTATTACGATAAATCTTGTTAATTCCCTTATTAATCTCTTTGGCTCCTTCCCCTGTGGTATGCGGATCACAAAAAAGAAGAGCATTCGGCGCAACTGTAAGTCAGCGGGAAATCGTCGGGAGGGCAAGAAAAGAAGAAAATCATCATTCATGAGAATTGAACCGCCACAATTTAATTAATCAAAGTCGTTAATTAATCAAATCTTCCCCTTTCCCTAACTCATTAATTAACAACAGCCGAATAGGGTTTGGGACTTTCCATGAACAGCATTAGAATAAAAGTGATATACGTATATTTGAAATTCACACCGGATTATTTATAATTTTACAAATTGTTGTACTTATAACTACCTGCAGTGCCCGTTCAGAAACCTTGAAAATGAAACAAACGAAAGTCGACTATTACAATCTCTACTGTTCAATTTGCTAATACCAAGACAAAGAAAAGATTTTACCATTCTGAACAACGTGTTTATTAATATTTGTGATTGCTTAGGCAGATATAGTTACATAATTTACAAATGATTTCACACTGAATTCACTAAAACAATTGCTTGAGTAAATAGGCATTAAGTTAGTTAAATTTACAATTACTGAAAACACAGAAAAGTGGTCAATGATGCGTGTTCAGGAATTATATAGTGGAAGTATACAGTTGGCTACACTGACCACAAGACAAATATAATGGCATGATAAAACGAATTTGATAATTTCATTCCACGCGATATCCGGCTGTGATTAGACAAAATTCAAAATTTTGTTTTCATTGGTTCATTTTAACATGACGTCACATAAGTGAAATAGTTATAAATACAGCACAATTTTTATCACATGATTGTACAGAGTTGACAAATGGAGAGGTGTTTTCTAAATCGGCCAACTGACTGTTAGTTCCCAGTCATTGACACTGTCGATATCGACAATGGAAGCGAAAATGACATTTTTCTTAATTCATGAAATAAAATATCAGGAACATATTAAACTAACTTAAGCATTAAATTCTTTTGTTGAGAAAAAACAGATTTTAAATTAGAATTTTCCAAGCAGTAATACTGTACGGCGCGGACCTTTGGTTAATTCCTTTTTTCCTATGATTTACAGTTACAAAATGCACCCAAAAATGCATACTACCAGCCATTGATTCCAATGACCTACCGGTTTACATGAAATTTGCATTTAAATCAATTTAGATGCATCATTAGGCATGTGATTATGTTTAATTGCTAAATAAGTAGTGTATCATTTTAAAATGTCATTCTGCAATTCATTGTTTTTGTTAAATATCATCCAGCCATGGTTGATGGGCTTTTTTCGGAGGTAAACTTCTAAGTATGGCTCCCTTCGGAAGGGAAGTAAAGGTGTGGGTCCCGTGTTGTAAATTTACGGCACGTAACAGAACCTCAAGCCTGAAAGAAGAGACCTCTGAGCAAAGTTAATCGGCCGATTCACGCCATAATTTGAATGGGCCGCTAATGGCCTTAAATGTTAAACAGCGTCCGTAAAAATACCAAATCAACAAATATTAAAGAGCTATATTTTTGCATTAGAGAAACAAAATATCAAAACTTGCAACTGTATAGTTTATTGCATGGGCCAAATGTACACATAAAGCTGTACACAGTACGGTTTTTTTTCGTCGTTGCCTCTAAACTGCGCAAACTGAAAAAATTGTGTGAGTCATCACACACACACACACACACACACACACACACACACACACACACACACACACACACACAAAGCTTGAAGGGAGGGGATCAGTGAACATACAGCGCTACTGTATATATATAACAGCTACAGTAAACAAACGTTAACTTACATGCAGAGACCTTTACAGCAACTAACCCATACACAACCTTCATCCCGTTATCTGAATTAGATAAGACTCTTCGGGGCCGCTGCACAGTGTTCACATTCGCCACAAAGAAAACATTTAACTGCAACTTTGGCATCGTTTGCACTATAACTCACAGTGTTTATTAAGATCGAATTAATTGATAAACTATCAGTTCCTTTTTGTTGACGATTTAATGTTTTATGACTCCAAGGAGTAAGTTTAACTTGAAAAAGTGCTGCGATTCTGACAGAGAGGAAGTACATTTGTTTATTGGTCAGATTGCTAAAGAATACGACTACCAATTAGGGTGGCATAACCATAATTTACCATGATTAAAATAGTCTTGAAAAACTACAAACAGTAATGGTAAATTCATTAGAATACCGGCATTAAACCTAAAACTGCACCACAAATACCCTGGTTGCCAAAAAATGAATACACATTTTCACCGTATATATCTATTTAATATATTTCAAAGTTGGACCGAAAAACAATAGAAATGTGTAGTATTATGTTCTGTAGATAGATTTTTAATAGTGTTTAACGCCCGTTTTTACTACTGAGGCACCAAAGACGGTGGACACAGATGATTTTTGAGATTAAATGATAAACTGGGAACGGATTTTTTTTAAGGAAGGAAACGTTCCAGGCCTAAGTTTAGGATACCTCCCCGGCATTTGCCATTTATGAGGACTGAGGAAAACCGGGAAAAAACCTCAGTCAGGGAGGACGGTCCTGGCTGATTTCGAACTCCACACCTTCCGCTCACAAGTCGGCGCCTTAACGACCGCGATCACCCGTGGAGGTTGTAAACAGCTGGGACTCACATAATTATGATAGCGTTGCTAGGTAAATCAACAATGAACAATTGAAACCAAGATTATCCTAAATCAACAATGAACAAATGAAGTCAAGATTATCGTATCATGTTCTGTAAACAGATATGACTCACATTACGTTAACATTGTAGCGTTGCTACAACAAAATGGAGCCAAGATTATCGTTTGAACAGCGGAAAGCAATTTTGAAGTGGTATTGGAAAACCGAGAATGTTGTTGAGGTTTAAAGGCAATGGAAACGAGTGCACAGAACAGAACCGCCAACGCGAGTAACAAATTCACGCATTCCAGACAAATTTGAGACTCGTGGTACTGTATGCAACAGGATGGTGCACCATTACATTACTCCGAGATGTACATGCGTACTTTGATGACAATCTTCTAAGGCACTAAGCTTCTAAGGACGAAGAAGTCTGATTGAGTTTCCATCGCGTTCTGCGGATCTAATCAGTTGATCAATCAGTAGTTCAACGTACTCAGCATATATCGACACCGACGGTGGGCATTTTGAGCAACTGCTCTAGCTGTAAAAGTCTAAGATGATTAGTGCTCATCATTTTCTGTTTGTGTGAATTCAGTTTTGTTTTGTTAACACACTTTTGGCGCTCTGTATTAGCAGAACAAATAGAAGTGATCAAGAAGACTGTAACAGCAAAAAGGAGACCTTCAGAAGCTGGTCGGAAGGTACATGTGTTAGTAGCGAAAGCATTAAAGATACGATAAACTCCAACATTCACATTTAACACCTACTTGTTGGTCTAAGATTTTTCCTTAGCGGGACAACTCCACGCATAATACGTCGGTCGGTTCAAGCAGATACCTCGGTGAACGGGAGTTAATTTCGCAGCTATAATCTTTGCGTAAGTTAATAATAATAATAATAATAATAATAATAATAATAATAATAATAATAATAATATACCTAAGAGTAACTTTCAGTATATTTTGGGGAAAAATCTGACTCGTGACAGAAAAACCGTTGCATGCTATAAAGATAGGATCATTACACTACAAGAAAAGTTGAGTACAATCTTACATCCAGAACTGGAACTTCGGCCCACCCATCAACTCATACCTATTATTAACCCTAATTGCGATCATTAAAAGCATTTACATCTATAAACGATCCTTACGTCACAAAAAATCAAACCAGTCATAAAGATCAATGTTAATAAACAAAAATTCACATACCAATTAAAAGACATTTTGCTATTAATTATAACACTGACTTTTTATTCCATCTAATACCCAAAAAGGAGGTCAATAACCCGGGGACGTGAGAATGACTAATAATGGCACATAATGTCCAAAGTGCGATAATCGTGCACTTCTAAGAGCCTGATTTTTAATTCCGCACACCTGGAATATCTCCGCCCTGCTTTGAGAAGAAAACGGGATATTTTCGAACTTGTGAGTCCATTACCTTGCATAATAATGCCCTGCATCGCACTGTTATTATTTTGCAGGGTTTACTGGTACAATAGGAATTTAAAATACTGAACATCGCAATACTCACCAGTTTCTTTCATCTCTCCTCTTAAGAAATATTCCTTAGAGAAGCAGGGCGCTTAATTGCTGATACCAACAGCAATAAAGCTGACAATCAGGATCTTCCAGAGGTATGACAAAGCAAGATTAATATGGTAGCGGATTGTTACAATATGCTGGTTCTAGATAAAGTGGTTTTTCAAATAAAGATTTGTTGTGACTAGGGTTTTTCTAACACTCGTATAACAAATACTATAAGAAAAGACTACAATGTTATCATCAAAACTTTATGATGGAACAAATTTTGAGCCTAGAGGTGCAGGTATCAGGTATTCGTGCGCCATTTACTCCCACAATTGACCGTGACTTGGTCATCTGTTTGCAGGCAGCTGCTATATGGTAAGATACATTAACTCAAAATTTCCTATTGGTCAGTATATGCATTTTTAGAATCCAGTCAGCGAGTGAAATTCCAGAGGAATTTGCACGAGGTTTGCCTCCATTACAGTTGCTAGTTGTCAAATTATTCATAATCTAATTAATATCCCACCGCTCATTAACATATTGGTACAAACAAATAAACCAGCACAAAAATATGTTTATTATTAACAAACTCTAGGAATTGAGCTTATAAATCCCCGGAATTATTCTGTCCCACCTTCTATGTTTGTTGATTAACTTCCCAGAGATGATATACGGTTTTAAAATCTATTTTGTACATTGATTGGTTGGTTTATTTTACTTACGGACGCTCTTTAACATCTCAGGTCATCAGCGTCCCATTCAATTCAGAGCGTGAAACGGCCGATAAATTTTGCTCACATGCCTTTCTTTCAGGCTTGAGGTTCTTTTACATGCCGTAAATCAATGACATAGGACCCAAGTTTTTACTTCCCTTCTGAAGGAACCTATACTTAGGATTTTTACGCCTGAAAAGATCCATCGATCCTGGCTGGGATCGAACCCGCGATCTTGGGTTTAGGAGGCAAGTATGGTTACCACTAGACCACCTGGACCGACACTTTGTGGACACCTCTCTCTTGCTTGGTCCTATAACAATTCGACGGAGTTCAGTCTGGATTTTGTGACAGCCAAGCTATTTCTTTCATCACCCTCTACTTTTCTTTTCTACACTACCTCATGCAGTATTCAGACCTATGCTTAAAATTGTCACCTTTCAGCAAGAAAGCTTTTTCTTTTAGATTAACTCCGATGTTATTACATGACATTGAATACTTATATAGCACAGCTATACAGAATAGATTACCACCAGCATGTTTAAAAAAAGTTGAACACGCTGGTGGAAAACATACATTCTTCTCTTGGTACCAAAGTGTTCATGCCTAGATTCATTTGTCAAAAGTATATATATATAAAAGTATATATAAAAGTATAATTCAGTAATTTTTTTACAACAAAACGGAAATGTATTCACAAAAACTGAAATATAATTTTGGAAGTACATCTTTCCACGATATTGTAGGTGTACACCTCGCGCACTCCGAAAGGCAGTTGTTTCAAAATAGCAGCTACGCTTGAGACGTGCAACACAAGTGGGCTGTAGAGTGTTAAATTATGTGCGTTTATCTAGCGCCGCTAGTTCTTGTTATTTTGGTTACATGGTTCCAAGAGCCACCTCATTTTTAATCACAAATATCTATGTGTGTGAATCCCAGGGGGCTATGGCTTTCATAATTAATGAAGCGACGATCTTTAACACTACGGCGTACTGCAGTCGCTGGTCTTCAAATCGTGCATGTTTTCACGAACCATGTCGCCCATCTATAATGCGACAACTTGCAAAAGATTGTTGGCTTACTCACCCTCCTCCCTTGGGCTGCACTGGGGGGTGCCACTCCTCCCCTTGCTTCGAAAATTACATGTTACATAACGTCCATATCGGAATCCGTGTCGGTTTTCTTGGCCGTCGTCTCCTTCTTCAAAGACCATTATAACTATAATACATTAGGCTCGAGTGCAAATCTGTTTCGTAGTTCGCCGGTAGCTTCATTCGAATTTATCGTTTATTACGTCATAATGCATTGTTGCTACTCTTGACTGCGTTATATTTATTGTCGGGCTATTGTACAGAGCGTTTGAATACTCGCGAAATGGAAGAAAAACAGAGAACATTTATGATGCTACTATCAATCGTAAAGTAATTCTTTATGCTGAAAAAAATGGTAACAGAAAGGCAGATAGACATTTCAATGCAGATGAGAGCAACGTTCGCTTTTAGCGGCAACAGAAATTGGCATTGTTTACAACTTAAGCTAGCAGGAAGAAATTTACTGTTTTATTCACAGTTTTCAGGTCATTGAAGTAATTTATAACTTCTTTTACTTAACATCAGTGTGCTCTGGAGATCAATAATCAACATGACAGATATTTAACTTTGCATGATAGTTCTGAAATAAATAAATACCGTTTACTCCGGGTATTTTACTTTATTTTTCTGAAGAAGTACTGCATTTGTTTCATGTCTTTTGCTACTAATAAAGCCTCATATCTTCACATAACAATACATAATATGACAGTTTTAAATAATATATAAGCTCTAAAAACGTAACATGGTTAATAATGGAGGTGCAATCATGTTCTTTATTTCCTGAAATTTTGTTTCTGCACTTATAGCGTTTTCCCACGGACAGTTCAAAGTTATTTACCCATTTGAACTTTATTCAGTCTGATCACTCGTATTCCTATCGCCAAATATCACTTCCTTAATATCAGATGACCATCACACTGATTATTTAGCTCACGAATAAGTGACCAACCCGGTATGAGAATATATGGAATACCAAACAATCACTGCTGCTTATCGCTATGATTTTATTGTTTTTTTTCCGTTTTATTGCTTTCATTTTATCGCAACTGCATCCAATTGTCTTTATGCAAATTAATCAGGTCTTACCAGGGTAGGCGCATAAGTTTCCGGCCTTGCCGATAAGGATTATCGCCTTCACAAAATACCTATCTAGTGCCATACCTTATCTGTTAAGTAAATAATTACAGCTGTAACTTCCGCTCCTCTGTGTTCAGTTGTTCAGATGTAGTTGCATAAAGAAGGCTATATATAGAAGATTGTGACATGTTCAAAATGGAGTATCCAGCTGTTATTCATTCTTCACAAAAGAAGGAATTATTCCAAATGAAATTAAACAGCGAATGGACGGTATAGGGTTCCTCATATCCGAATGGGTCGAGAAAGCATTGAAGACGAAGAGCGTCAGGTCGGCCCTGGAGGTGCTCATTCCTGAAAACATCGCTTTTTTTGGAAGAAGAATGGAAGACCGGCAGCTCAAAGTTACAGAAATAGCAGCAAGGGTGGCCATTTCTAAATTAACAGTCCTTAGAAACATTCACGAACATTTTAACAAGAATTAGTTATTGCAAGATAGATGCCTAGACTTCTTTCCTCAGTCCAAAAGCAGCAACGCGTCATCTGTTATCAGGTATTTTTGGAACTCTGCCCTGTCAACGAGAGAGAAGTTATGTAAACCATTGTTACAGCAGATGACACTGTGGTTTTCCACTATGATCTCTGGTCCAAAAGAGAATCAATGGAGCGGCATAAACCTGGCGAAGCACCGCCTGTAAAGGCCAAAGGTCACTCAGTCAACCAAGAAGATCATGGCCACAAACTTTTGGGACTGTGAAGGAATACTCTTTATTGACTTCAAGGAGAGGAACACCACAGTAAATGGGGAGCACTATGCTGGCCTACTGTATAGACTACGTACTTCCATCAAAGAGAAAATACGAGGAAAGCTGAGTGGTGGCGTGCGCCTTCTTCACGATAACGCTCCCATGCATACAGCTCTTGTTGCAAAGGAAGCTGTGCAGAAATTTGGCTTCAAGGAGATGGACAATCCACCCTACATCCCAGATCTAGCCTCAAGTGACTATTCCCTCTTCTGAAGAAGGACCTTCGAGGAAGAAAATTTAAGTGATTAAGAAGCGATGGATGCTGTTTATGCCATTTTGCAGACATGACTGCTAACTATTTGGGGAGGGGGGATTGAAATGTTAATTCAAAGACGTGAGAATTTATTGCAAAAAAGGTAGCTATTTTGGAAAATGAAATATAGTTTTTGTCTTTATCATGTCTAGGTTATGCTGGAAATTTATGGACCTACACTCGTATATGCTTGCACATTGCTAATTTAGGTCGTAAACATTGGACCATACTTATATGTGTGGCACATAATATTAAGATATCGGGTTTAGTAACGTAAAGATGAGTTCTTTGAATTGCATCGCTTAATAAATCCTCTTAGCACTTTTACTGCAGCCAGTTACTGTCGTGCTCTGTTTCCGTCCCTTTCACTGCCCAACCTAGCGGGCTGCGCACAATCGTTTGCAAATTGTCGCACTATACCGATCATGCCTTCCCCAGAGAACAGCTCACAACGAGTCTTCAAAGCAGTTTCATTATTTTTTCCAGTAGTTCACATTAGAGCTGTTTCACAGCTAGATATTTATTTAGTGAAGTACTGCTAAGGGAGTTGCGCAGTTCATGTGCAGGGGCTGACAACACACCCCGACAAAATATGCCAACCTCTAAATCAATTGTTGCATAATTCTGAGATAAAAATAAGGAAAATTACTTTTTTGGGTGTCTCCCAAAATCAGTGTACTTTGTACTTGATTTTCATCTAAAGGTAATTTGTTTAAATTTACAGCAAGCAAAGGCGCTGCATCGCCTCTGAGCAAGTATCGAGTATTCACACGGAAATCGCTGCAACAGGGGAACTTATCGGATGAGAAACGCGCTGAAAAAAAGAAAACACCTTTCCGTTTGAACACACGAAGATAACAAGGTCTAAAAGAGGATTTCTTAGTGAAGACACATCTGTACTGCCTCTTCCTTCCGTCCGTATGCAGAGCACACTTCCATCCCAAGCACAAGTTTGGCTTACGAGAGAACACGGCGGATATAGAGAGAACGAAGAAAAGAAAAAGAAGGTATCCATCTTTCTTTCTCAACAAGCTAAGTCAAAAATGGTGGGGGGAGAGCTTAAAGAAGAAAAAGAACAGAAGTTAATGGGAGAGTAGTGCCACTTTAGCTGAAGGAACTATGCAAATTGAAATTTCATCTTGCCTCTCTCGTTCCTTTAAAGTTGCGTGCAAAGAAGACAAGCTCCGGCGGGCACCATTCCATTCTTCTTTTGTTTTCATTATTTTAATCTTCTTTTTCTATTCATTCGTGTCTCTTGTCCACTTGTTTTACATAGCACTAGTTCTGCATCTGGCACGAGTTTCCAGGACTTATATTTCTTGACACTATCTCATAAATTTCTCTTGCTAGGAATTTACTGAATATTTCATGTGTTAGCTTCTAAAAGTTTTTTTTTTCTGTTATCGATTCACGTTAACAAAATGGTGCAACAGAATGTCAAGATCATAACTAACGCAACGTTTTCAACATGTTCAAAAAGTACAACACAGTATTTTTAATCACCAGTTTTAATGTATTTTAAAAACGGTAAGGGATTTTTAAATCCATAACTTAAAATACGAACGAAACCACTGTATTATCCCTGAAATTTACCCGTAAAATATAAAAAAAGTTTGGTGTGTTAAATACTGGTGTTGTTTTATACAGGATTACCTTTAAGCTTTACATAAAAATAGCTTTATATAAAACAATATATACCTACAGTCAGTTTATTTGAGTTACCAGCACTGCACTGGATAAACCCCGGGGGCGTATGGCAAAATTTCTATGTATAATGTCGCGGATACCGGACCCTCCAAGTCGGTCCTGGTGGTGTAATGGTTACCATACTTGCCTCCTACACCAAAGAACGCCGGTTCAAGCCCGGTCAGGACCGATGAATTTTTTCGGGCGTAAAATCCTAAGTATGGCTTCCTTCAGAAGGGAAGTAAAGCCGTGGGTCCCGTGTCGTACATTTACGGCACGAAAAAGAACCTCAAGCCTAAAAGAGAGGCCTCTGAGCAAAATTTGTCGGCCGTTTCACGCCCTGAGTTGAATGGTACGCTGATGACCTGAGATGTTAAAGAGCGTCCATAAATAAATCAATCAAAAAAAAATCGGACACTCCAATGAGCATTATAGAAAAAAAAAAAATACGACATCATGATAAGATCGGAAATGTCTTACAGATAGATAACATTTATCGCTAACTTTTGCGTTTTAAGGGAACGCGGGAATTTTTATATAACTTTTATTGGAAACTCTGGCAGTAAAATATTGGTTAAGAATATCAAAGAGAGAACATTCTTAAGGCCAATTTGCTGCTACTGCAAGTATCACCTTGGCTACAAACATATAGTTTTGTCATATCATTTTAAAATCATAAAAATGTGCATTTTTCAAGCAGGAATTCGTCTAAAAGGGGATAATTGAAATAATTTGTGGTTTTGTAAATTGGGTTTGGTGTGTAGATAAAAATAATCAAGTGATATCGTCCGGTATATTGCACTTCACGACCTCTTTACGTACGAGTTAACTTTTTTTTTTTTTTAACGCTCTTTAACATCTCAGGTCATCAGCGTCCCATTCAATTCAGGGCGTGAAACGGCCGATGAATTTTGCTCAGAGGCCTCTTATTTCAGGCTTGAGGTTCTTTAGCGTGCCATGAATGTACGACACGGGACCCACGGCTTTATTTCCCTTCCGAAGGAAGCCATGCGAATGAGTAAAGATATGTTGTCAGAAATTATGTTTTAACGCCTAAGTGACTGCAATTATTGTAGACATAGACCCTTATGAGTGGAGCATTAAATGTTTGTAACTGACAATGTAATTGACGATGGCAGTTAACTTGTTTGTAATTTGAAGACCATGCGGTTCACAAGAAACGCAACATTTTTGAAACGCCGGCTCTCTTGAAAGTGCACTTTGGTAGAATGCATGGTTCACATATGACAATTATCAACCGCTTTATGTCCAGTAATCTGGAACTGCGTCAACTGTTTTCATCAGAAGAATTTTGCGGTATGAGGTTATCTCAGGAGTATCGTATGTACCAGAGGTGCAAGAGACAGTTG
Organism: Metallyticus violacea; assembly: GCA_030762175.1. Lineage (NCBI taxonomy): Eukaryota > Metazoa > Arthropoda > Insecta > Mantodea > Metallyticidae > Metallyticus > Metallyticus violacea. The sequence goes on along the minus strand of CM060833.1, from coordinate 18,319,418 downwards.
TGTGAAACGTAACTTTCCTCAAGAGCTCGGCTAATCGACTGTAGTATGACAGATAAGCTTAAGTTGATGCTAGTGTATGTGGTGTGACTCGCACAAACTTAATTGAAAATGTAACAAAACGTACAAATTCGCGTTACTTTGAATGCAGTCTTCCCGAGTGACATATGAAGTTGGAATAACTCTGAAATCCCTTCCCCTTTCCTTTTCTATGGTAAAGCTAAAGAGCAGGTAGTTTGGGGAGGTGGGGAACTCTCTCTCATTTAACATAATTACCAGGTAGAAAACGCTGTAAAGTTATATTATTTAAAAGAAGAAATTTCACAGATTTTAATCTCTAAGAAAAAATACAATATTGAACATTCCCTTATTTAGATATTCTATGGAGGTTATTCAAAATTACGAACTTTAATACCTTTAAAAGGGGAGGAAAAAGTTCTAAATGTACAGAAAAATCTGCTCTCACATTCTATACCCCTTTTACTGAGAAGTAACTAACCCATTGTCATTAACATATTATTAGCAAATTCCACTTTATATATAGTGCGTGAAGCGTGAATTATTGCTCTGAGATATACTAGCATGTGTATGTGTCCAAAGGGTCAGAGAGAAAGGATTTGCTGGAGCATTGGGAATGTGGTCATGATAATACTTGGGAATGGTGAAATGAGGCAATTAAAATTAATGTTACGTTAATGATTCGGGGTTCCATGAATCCTGCTAGCATGTAACCACGGTTTCCAAATGCACTGTCAGCTTTTTCCTTGTGTGGGCAGCATTATTCTCCCTTCTAAATGGGAAACCTGTCGACTAAGTTTCTGAAACGAACCGAATGTAAAAACGGCAGGTACATGGCTATTTATTCTCGCGTAGAGATGAAGTAAACACAACGCGAGCTTGTTTTAACGACAATTAATGTATATGTGTGTCGCGTTGGGGGGGGATATCGTATGAGCAATCCTTTTAATCAAAAACTGCTTTTAACTGTAACTGGGTCCGATTCTTTTCAAACGCAACAAACGGAATTTAACAATTATTTTAATTAGGTTTAATTAAATTTTTAACAAATTGTATGTGCCTTTCTGGTATTATCGAATTCATTTTCTTTTTATAGGTATAAAATCGGTTTATTTACCATATAATACATCAGATCATTACCAACTTTTAAAATATACTCCGTTTTGCAACTGCAATTTTCCATATTTCACAGCATGACTTATCCTTCCCAATATGCAGCCAAGCGGGTTTTGAATCGGCTGAGGAACAAAATTAAAGTATGTCAGAAAAATAATGATTTTATATAATTTTTAATTTTTGCATGTTATGCTTTAAATATTTTTATTGTACCACTTATTTTAATGTTTGTTTTAAAACGATGCGATGAATCTCAATGATTTTAAAAAATTGGAAAATATATATTGCAGCTTTTTCCAAGCTGTTCTGGATCCTTCATTCAGTTATATATATATAGTGTTTATTATAGAGAAATATTTTCTGTAATTGTTCGTTAAATAAATAAATAAGCAAATAAAAAGAAAACCCACCAGAATCAAGAGGAAGAGATGTGAAGCTTTTAGCTTGGAAGATTCTGAGGGTATATTTTTTTCTACAAATGACAGTTTTCTTTTCATTTTTATAATGCAATTTCTGTGTATATATATATATATATATATATATATATATATATATATATATATATCAAAATTTGTAAGCATACAATTTTAAAAAAATTACATACTATTTTTAATTGAATAAGAATTAATTTAATATTAAAGTTTCAAAATAATTTACCATCATTAAAAGAAAAATAAATTCAACATTTTCAACTAAAAAGCGCATTAAAGAAAATAAGTCAAAATGGTAAAAATTATTTTCCATCACGTAAATATAAATATAGAAGTACAGCATGCAAAAATTAAATACAATGTTGGTCATAAAAATTGCAACGCTTCTAAGAGATGCGTTAAACCGACCGCACATTTCGGAATTATTCGTCGATAATACGACAGCAATACCAGCAGATGTCTGAATTTTATCGCGAAGAGAATTTGGTATACCGAGAGTGGGGGATGTCATTCCACGAATAGGAGAACAGTAGAATGAGCATACAGACATGAAGGACCCCTAACGGCGAGTTTAACGGCCAATATTGTAATTATCTTTGTTTCTGAGGTCTTTGGCGGAGTTAGGGCATTTTACTCCCCTAAACTCAAAGATCTGAGCGATTTAACACGGAAAGTAATGCTAATGCTCTGTCACATCATGCAATGGATGAAATACGAGCAAGAGCTGCGAACTGGAACTCAAGCATCAGACAAATGAATACCGGCATATTTCACCTCAAAGCTTATGTTTCTAAAAATATCATTCCATAAAATTCGAGGGGTCTTATGCGTCATTCTGTCCCTGTAAACGCCCTTTACTACAAGATATTTCTGCAATTACTCGCATGCTTTTGTCAACAAAAACTTATCTTAAAGCCTCTACGGGGAATGGGGGCTGTGGGGAATTTTGTTCAAAAGATTCACGTTGGCATTCATGGAATAATTTTCCAAAAAAAAAAAAAAAAACTGTATGAATGTTTGCTTGCAATATACAGCACGCGGGGTTATTGCGAAGTGTGTATTGAGTTTAACGTTTTAATTAATTGAATAATGTTAGCAAGTTTGAATATTCACGCCATTATATATTATTGGACTAGCGCTATGAAATCTGGCTTCTCGGTTCTGTTGGTCTAGTGATAATCATACTGGCCTCCTAAACCCAAGATCACGGGTTCAATTGATTTTTTCGTGCGTAAAAATCCTAAGTATGGCTTCCTTTGGAAGGGAAGTAATGCTATGGGTCCCGTGTCGTACATTTACGGCATGTAAAAAAACCTTAATCCTGAAAGAAGAGGTATCCGAGTCAAATTTGTCGGCCGTTTCACGCCCTAAATTGAATGGGACGCAGAAATGTTAAAGAGCGTCCGTAACTATACCAAATCAACATCGAAGTCTGGCTTCTTCACCTCATAAAACATCACCTAAGTCATTTTATTTTATAAGAATTGTTTTACATAATATCTTCAGCTAGCCCTCTTTTTCCCCTCTGTAATACATGGGGAAACATTTTTGGAAAGGAAGCGTCCATAGCCCTCAGTTAAAAGTTCCTCCGGCATTTGCCACAGACGAGTGAAAAAAGCGTAAAATTATTCGAACTGCAGTCCTCTCGTTTACAACTCAGTTTCTTATCGACCTTGGCCAATGCGTGTCAGTATGAGCAAAACAGTGAGTGTTAAAAATTTGATTGTTTTGAATAAATACCATTGTTTTAAGATGCAGTTGCGTTTTCCATGATATACTCTCACGAATATGCACAAACTACGATGAATTACTGCGCACCTCCAGATAGCTCTCCCCGATTAATGAAAGACATAAAAAGGGATTGTGCACAACTTTCAATGAGAATATAACACTGTTAATTTGCATACAAAATCTGACTTTAGAAATTGGCAGCACTGCGATCTCCCAACTCTAGAAACAAGAGGCGGATTACTTAACCCAATAATCTTTCCAAAACAAGACGCGATAAGTTGCCTCCTAACGAATTTAGTTCTGAAAGGATGATTCGAGCAGCTTTTCCTCTCCATAAAACATTAGACGTGAAGTGTTTCGCAGTAAATAACACTAAAGACGGGAGAAGCAAGCAACAAGTGGAAAAGATACATAAAGCTAAATGTCCTTTGGATATCGCCGCTCCCCATATTATCTTAACAACCCACCTAAACAAACGTCGTAAAACTGTTAAAAGCGTCTGCCTTGGAAAACAGGCAAATGTACGAGAGTAGTAAAAGGGGAAATTTAATGCATAAATGTTTAATATATCATTTGTTTATTATAAGTTATTTTCTTTGTTAAAGTTGGCAGTTAACTGTGCATATCAACGTTTATTGAGGCTTCTTCGGCTTATGCCAGTGATGCTCCTAAACATCCCCGAATTATCTAACGAAGCATTTTATACGCCCTCTTTAAAATACCTTAATTGAGGACAAAACTGTCCCCTCAATCTGCATATTTGACGTATGTAGTATTCTTAAACTTCTGCTTTAAGTTTTGATTGAACCAAGTTGCTAAGTTATCTGCTGGAATATGATGTCTGTCTAAAAAGTATCCGACCTTATGCCGGGGGGGAAAACTACTAGGTTAGTGCAAAGTACTTCCTACTTCCCTTCAAAGCAGACCTCTTTGGGTTCCACAGACTTATCCCAACAAATCACCCATTGCTAAATGTCTATAATAATGAATCTCATCACCACCGTCACCTTGGCCATAATGTCCTTTCAATTTCAGCTTTGGGAGCTTGAGGTTCTTTTTCGTGCCGTAAACGTACGACACGGGACCCACGGGCTTACTTCCCTTCCGAAGGAAGCCATACATAGGATTCATCCAGCCGGGTTTGAACCCGCGAACTTGGGTTTATAAGACAAATATGGTTATCGCTATAACACGAGGACCGACAAATAGGGGAAGGCTGGCATGTTGGGTCTTAATTGTAAATAGACAAAACTGTTTAAACCTGGACATTTTCTTAAATGAAATACGTAGTTTTAGGAACAAGAAATTTCTGTAAATATTGTACATAAACAATACAAAAAAATTATATGAATATCACAACTATTGTATGTATGTATTTATGTGTGCGTTCGAGCGTGTTCTTGTTAATGTTGTTGTTTTCTCCTATTAGTTAAATGTTAAATTAAAAAAATAAAATATTTTACAAGAACACGAACGGGCTTGCAACCCACGCATGTATGTGTGCACTGTATGTGTACCTAGTTTAATTGGAATAATAAATACTACCACTGCTACTAAATATAACATTTTTTTACAGCACTAATCTATAATGCTCACACCCAAAATATTAATGAGCGGAAATGAAATGCGTTAAGTATAAAAAATCTAAACTACGAGGTGGAAAAAGTGAATGTTAATAATTAAACTTCTTTTTAAATGTTAATGTATAATGCCAGTACTAATACTACGCTGTTTATATAGTAAATATTTAAGTATTTAGACAAAAAAACATATTTTTACCAAAAAATCATTGATTTATAGATATAATCACTCTTCCGTCTATGTTTATTTTGACTAGAGTTTAACCAGAATTCGCAATCAATTTGTTATTAGTAGGGCCCGGATTTTTATGAAAGTATGAAAAATTATCCAAAGGGATCTAAAATGTTCTTAAATTCATTAAATACTGTAGTCTAAGAATCAATGTAATATAAATTGGCTACATTTTTAAAAACGATATTTTACGTTCATTTACAATGATAAACAATAACTGAAATTTGCACTTCTTTGAAAAGTGTACCGCCGCGAGTGGCCGAGGTCGCTAAGGCGCGGACTTGTGACCGGGAGGTCTGAGGTTCTATTCCCACCAGGACCGTCCTTCCTGACGGTTTTTTTTTTCAGGTTCTCTTTTGTCCTCATAAATGGCAAATGCCGGGGAGGTAGTCTAAAATTTAGGCCTGGAACGTTTCTTTCCTTAGAACAATACTTTCCCAATTTATCGTTTCATTTCATCTTCACCAGTGTTTATCGTCTGTGGTGCCTCAGCAGTAAAAAACACTATTCAAAAACACTTTTTTTGAAAGGCGATTCAAAGCATAACTTCAAAATCTGGCGTACTGAAGAAATGAAGCACATGCAGCGGTACCGCAGATTTTTATTTAGCAGTATTTTCACTTTATTTTTCACCATTTCACCAACTGCACCGGATACATCGTCAGCGCAATTTGAGTTCTGTTTACAAGTTCGGCGGAGGTTTCAAGTTTCACAACTGTAGAGGATAGAAAGCCGAGTTTCGCTTTTGAACATGCCAGCTGCTCCTCAGTTTCACTGTCGGAAGCGTGTGCATCTTCAGAATTTCAACCACAGATTTCACAGCATGGAAGTTGTTGCAGTAGTGCACAGCAGCATCGATCCTGGAGCCCCACCCTGTAATGATGAGTTACGGTTGCAGGTATGGATGAGAAGACTTTTCTTCTTGATGCAGTTTTAACAAAGACATTCTTTGTTTGAGACACAAGCAGGCCGACTTTAGGAAAATGGGTGCGAGGTTCTTCCGCGATCCTATGCAAAGAGAGTTAGATACACCATCTTTGAGTGAAATGCTTTAAAAGCACTATCAGCTTTTACCATGTAGTTGCTGCATCCGTGACAAATACCAGAACGTCGACATGACGAAAGCTCTGGGCCACAGTACACACATGGAGCCATCGAACAGCTGACAGATTGTTAACTGCTTCCAAAACTTCCGTGTTATTTAACCCGGGCTGTTGATTTCCATACTCCACACAATACTTGTGCTACGGAACGAGTCGCTTTGCTATCATCGATCTTATGGTGTCCTCTTAGCACTGAGTAAATCATTTCTTTTATTGCCCAGTTGATCAGTTTTGTGTTATTTATTTGCCATAAAATATTAACTGAAACTGAAACGTCTCACGCAGTTCTTTGAAAAATTCTGAAGAATTACTGCTTCTTGCTGCAGTATGTGTTAAAAGTAACTGTGTTGGCGTTTTGTTTTTGGCACCATTCTCGAGAGCTGTTTGTGTTTATCGAGTTTGATGTTCTGCTGTATTGTGAATTTGTTCCTTAATGTCAATTTAATCCCATAAATATTGCAGAATAATATCAAATTAGGAGTCAAAAAAATATTTTCGCCAAATTCAGTAACCATTTGGTTTTTTAGAGTGCACAACTGAATTGCAAATAAAATAAATTCTTGTGCAAAACCAAAAAACTAGTAACTGTGATTTGCAGGTCACCAAAGGTTTTTCTTAGGTATGCTATTTGCCAGTTTTGAGAGTGTAAAGCTATCCTGGAATGCTGTAAGCCACAATGGTCTCTAAAGGTATTGCAAGGTCACATTAGCAGCACTCTGAGCCAATGGTCACATGATGAGAGACTCTTGTTGTTCATTGTGTTGCTTACTTAACTACAAGTGTTAATAACACCCATCTATACAAGACCCCGTTACTGATAACCCCCAGATTATCTGCATAATCAAAATCTTACACTTCTTATATTTCTCTTATTAGCACTATTTTATGAATCATGCCCCCTTCTCTCATCTTTCTTAACTATTCTAATTCACTTCTTTATTTTTCTAAATATTTTCCTATCATTTTATTTCTCTTTGTTCTCATATCAGTCGACATTCTGCGTGCTATACTTTCTTTCTGTAATTTATCTCATTTCGCTTCCCAAACACCCTCTCTCCATCTCTTTACCCCTTCACACTCTAATAAATAGTCAGATATTACTTAGGCGCTCTACACATTACACACCTTCCGCATTTTCTCCTCTGAAACCCTTTACAAATAATGCTCCTGTTTGCATCCTTCCCTCCCAAATGTGTTACAACAATCCACACGTTTCTCTCTTCTTCCCTTCTTTTCAAATACTCTGTACAATTTTAAAGAACTCTTGTCTCTAATACTGGCCCAAATCCCCTCTCTATATTTTTACAACTCTTGTCTAATTCTATCCCCAAATTCCCAAAGTTGCCCCATCTCAATTTTTTTGCAATCTTATTTCTTAACTTCCACAATGTGTGGCTGACAGTTTAAATAAACACTTCCTGGCAAGCTCCTAGGTAAAGTTGTGAACTCAATATGTAATGCTTAATACCTTTTCCTACTACTGCAGCTATTTCAGGGTTAAGGCATGTCCTACTTAAACATTCCACATTAGCTTGGCTTAAACAAGGAAGACAACACTACTGCAAAACAGAATTAAATAAACATAAACCTAAAAAGTTAAATATACAGGTGGACCATTTAAAACTTTCACCGCAAATATTTCTGAAATGGGATATACTATTAATATGCTCCTTTCACAGAATTGAAGTTCAGGGGATGGCTCATAATTGCTGCCTTATACAGTGGTTAATAATAATTAGAAGGTGTATTTGTTGAAAAAGTTACAATTTTTCAAATACGACTAGAGGAAAATATGCTTGTTTCTAGTGCAAGTAGTTTAGAGCTATCGTAATATGAAACGTTTAAATATTTATAATGGTCTGCTCCATTTAACTGGCTTAGTTAATAGGTTCGTATGTTTGTTTACATTTCATTGAGAATCCCTTGCCAGTACTTAATGATAGTTCTTGAAGTAGGACATGATGGAAGATGTAATTTACTCATGCTGAAAAAGTCGACATAGAGAATGCAGGAAGAATGGTGTACTTTTTTGTAATATGTAAGCTGAAAGATATCCCAACAGACATAGTACGCTTGTCTTCCTTGATTGTTGCAAAATTGTTGGATTGGACGAAGGGGACTTGTACTTTGGCCTCCCGTTCACCAGATTTGATCCCTTTAGGCATTTCTCTGTGAGAAAAAGCTAAGACACACTGTCTACTACATACAGACTACACCAGAAGACATGAAACAGCGTTTAACAGATGCCTGTTCTGAACTTCTGCTGAAATGCTACATGTTTCGCAATCTTTATATGACAGACTGGAAGCTTGTATTAGCTGGTAGTCATCATTTTGAACACAATCTGTGACAATCAGTTTTCTCTTTCTTCTTCACGGAATTTGTTTATTCATTTTTATACTTCTTAAGCGAGTGCTCACACATGGGACAGTAAAAACACATAAGTAAAAAATGTAACACGCGTTTTCTTGGAAATTCAGAAAGAAAAGACCACACGCACTAAATAAGAAAAGTAAATATACGAACATCGTAGCTTAGCAACTAAGCAGTTAAATGGAGCAGCTAACTGTAGATATTTACATTTTTCATGTTACGATAACTCGTAAACTACTTGTATTAGAACCCTGCGTAAATCAACAACAATATTCTAATTTCCTTTAGTTTTATTTTCTTGATGCCAAGGAGCTTTTTTCGAGAAATACACATTCTAATAATTGTTAATATCTATGTATGGACTGCAATTATGAACCTTTGTCTAAAGTTCCATTCTGTGAAAGTAGCACATCAATAGCACCTCCCATTTCAGAAATATTTGTGGTGTTAGTTTTAGGTGATTGGCCTGTATAGAAAATTTAGCAAAGATGACCAATAACACACTTAAACTGTAAAAAGTGTCCTGAAAAGGAAAAATGTCAAAAAATTACATATAAATATTTGTTTTACATCCAAAAATCAAGATCAGATTTTATATATTAGCACTGCATATTTCATTGCAGATAAAAATGAGAGGAATATCTGGGCCCTGGTCATGAGCGTATGGCAGTTGGACTGCACTTGTTTTAAGGAAGATGCGTCTCTCTGTAGTATAAGAGTTTACAAGCGATTAATATACGAAATATAACATATAATGACTTAACATTTATTTTTACAGATTTAGGTAAATTAATTACGTGTTCAGAGGCATTATCTTCGCCGTAAGAAAGCACATTTTCCCGTTGATCAACAGACAGTGTATTTCTCCAGCAGCATGGAGTTATTCGTAAACTAGGAGGGCCAGGTTACGCTTAACATGAGTGAATAGCTTATTGCTTCTGATGTTCGGTGAATTCCTTGAGACGGCCGGCTGGGTCTCGTTCTCAATTCCATCCCTTCCTCTTGTTGAATTGACAAATTCAATATAGCAGATGATCTCATCTACCAAATGCAGCTGAGATATCAAGAATTGAGCCATTCTATTTCCGCATTCCCACATTCCGAAAGAAGCTGGCGCCAGGTTTGACAATGTCAGTACTGCCCATAATAGCTTCTTTTGTTATACATAAATGTGGTGACGAAATTAACACTCTTCAACTTGTAAAATGCATCAATCAAAAATTATTGATGGCATGGGCATTTCCGTCTATCCTGGTGGTGGAGTGGTAACCACACCTGCCTCCTAAACCCAAGATCACGGGTTCAAATGCGGCTAGAATCGGTCGATTTTCGGGGTAAACGTCTTAAATTTGGGTTCCTTCGGAAAGAACCTCAAGCCGGAAAAAAGAGGTCACTGAGCAAAATTTATCGGCCATTTCACGTCTTGAATTGAATGGGACGCTGAGATGTTAAACAGCTTCCGTAAATAAACAAAATCAAATCAACAACATATGCATGTTCTAAGCTAAAATCTTCACCTTTTCTGTCTCCATTTCATCACATCACCGAAGCCTTAAGGCAAATTTTTCTTTGCCAGTTTTCATTCATACTGCAAGAAACATTAGTAGTTCGAACATTTTAAGTCTTTGTCGTGAGGAAAGGTTACTGAAATTATAAACTCGCAGGAGTGGTAATTAAAAATGCTTGTGCCACATATCATAGCAGAAGAAAACACATTTTATAAACAATGTATTTCAATTTATTAAACAGCATGCATTGAAACATTAACGACATTAATCAAAACATTACTCAATAATTCTCAGGCAAACTAAAACAGAGTCAGTGTACATTATAAAGAAAGAAATCGTTGAAATATTTTCCACAATGATATACAAATATGGCAATATATGTAGAACACAAATAAAATTAAAAATAATATCCACTACGGACTTCCGGTCACTTTCTGACCGCATATACCAATCATAACACTTTAATAATCTCATGAGTGTTGGTAAAATATTTACTACGTGCCACGGAAAATTTAATGTTAATGGCTGCTTATAAATTCTGCCATCTCAATTGTATGGAACTCAGCTGAAATAGGAAAACATTGGGTGGTAAAGAGAAGGCTTGTATGAAGGTCAGATCTAATGATCTGCTTTTTGCTACAATACTTCTTTGGCGCAGAATTTTGAAAGTTCGATATTTTTTTTTTCAACAGAAATTATATATTGCATTTTTAATTATAAACATTGTCCGTTCCTTAGTAGCTGTTTCCAATTATGGAGACAGCTACAAAATTGACCATAAAGTGATATGTAATGACACAACCATTTGTTGTGGGTACCACATCCAGTCATAGCTATTTGCATATTAATTCTGGAATGCTTGATTTGTAACAAATAATCTGCATATTCAACAATCCTTGAGCCCTTCATTACCCTCTACACTAATAACAACACTGATCAATGGGCTCAAGGAAAAATCTCATTAAAAAGACTAATACGTGATTCACAATAGCAGTCTAGCTTTACCTAATGTGTCATAAAAGCAAGTAGAAATGTTAATGTGTAGTATGCAGGTTACTGCAGAGTAGACAGAGTTATTTGTTGTACAATTTCCAACGCCCTGCTGCAGTCATATCTGAAGAAGCGCGGCGGCATTGCATCAGTGACTGGTTTAGGGGGTTGCAAATAAGGGTAGAGTACTCCGAAAAGAAACACAGCCACACTATCTTTCTGCTGCCAATTTACAGCGGCAACTGTACACAGAATATATTTACACAAGCAATAAAAGGAACCGATTTACCCCGAGCACGATTCTTCCAAAACTTTTAGAATTCCTAACCCGTCACGAGGCATGCAAATGTGCGGTTTTGCGCGTTGGCTTCTACTTTTAAACTTACGGACCTACTCGTGGCTTGCACGTTCGAAGCCAAATCGGAGAGTCAAAGTTTTCTACTGTTACTTTTACTGTTCAGGTTATATCTGCGAGCAAGTCAATAGTTATATTCCGCCCGCACTTGACCGGTGGAAGAGTTCTGACATGCTTGAACCAAATCTCCAACTTAAAGAAAAAATATATTACTCACAAAGCTATATGTATATTATAGCTGTATAAATATTGTTTGCAAATATAATCTAAAAATACAATGATATACACAGAGTTTTGTTTTCGTGCGTCCGCAACCGAACGTAAGCCTCAAGGTTCAAGGTTAAGTCAGTCGCCAACTTCGTTGATGGACATGCTCCCCTCTCTGATCAGTAATACCGTATACATTTATTATTTATACTTCATAATGAGTGCTAACCTGTGATATAGTAATGTTTGAACTGGCGTCCGTCTGCAGTCGCACTTTCTATCGCCTTTAATGAAATTTACATTAACTCGCAATAGTTCAGCGCCTGCATATCTTCCAAATAAGATTACTCCTAAACTTTTTTTTATTTTCCCTGATCTAGTGTTAGCATTCCAACAGAACATTTTGCTCTGTTTACGAGGGGTATTCTAAAAGTTCTCGAACTGACACAGAGATGTCGTGAAGATGGCCAAATTACTATGATAGTTGTTAAGTATCATCCTTTAGATGGTGCATGTTGTAAAATTTCAGACGCATAAGTACAGTCACTTGATTTAAACAAAACAGTGTTAATATTTTCTACAAAATGGATAAAAGTGAAACACGGGCTGTGATAAAGTACTTCGTTTTGAACAGTTTAATCCCAGCAGGAATACAAAGGAAGTTAGATTTACACATTAAGGGTTCTTCTTCTTCTTCATTTTAAACAGTTAAAAGATAGGCTGCTTAATTTAAGCGTGGCCGTACATCCATTCAAGAGGATGAGCACTCAGGGGTTATCCCAAAACTGCTACCACCGACGATTGTGGTGAAATTGACAATGCTGTATTCAATGATCGCCGAATGAAGGTACGCGAGTTGGCTGTCATTGTAAAGACCTCTATAGGCGTGTCCACCACATTTTACAAGAAATTTGAGTATGAGAAAGCTTTCTGCTCGGTGTTGTTAACAACGAACCAAAACACATTATAATGAGCATTTCGCAAGAGTGTTTAGACTTGTTTAAACGCAATCCCAGTGAGTTTCTGCGACGTTTCATAACAGTAGATGAAACCTGGATTCATCACTACACTCGAGAGACTAAGGAGCAGTCGAAACAGTGGGTGTAAACAGGTGAAAGTGCACCAAGGAAAGCAAAAACGGTTCCATTTGCAAGAAAATTCATGGCTACTGTTTATGAAAATCTCATTCTGTGACGCTTGTAGAAGCGCAGAAGGCAGAACCATCACGGGCGAGTATTAAACTTCACTACTGGACCAAATTACAGATGCTATTCAGGCTAAACTTCCACACCTTGCAATAAAAGATACTCCTCTCTTATCACGATAATGCGCCATCACACAACTGGGATTGTTGCTGCACCATATCCACCATGTTCACCGGATTTGACTCCCAGTGATTACTTTTTTGGAAAAATGGCTGGGTGGACGAATATTCACATCAAATGATGAGGTTGAAGCTTTTCACAGTTGTACAAATTTTATTTTACTGAGGGTATTAAAAAGTTGGAAAGTCCTTGAACCAACTGTATTAGTCTACAAGGTGACTTTGTTGGAAACAAGATTAAAATATTTCTCTTAAATCTTATATTTTCTCGGTCGGGCCGTGAACTTTTAGAACCGTTTGTAGGACTTGCACGCCAATTCCTATCGGGGAATAATACTCTGGACGCACTTGGAGTACACATAGTCACTGAGGGGCCCTTGAATAAATGCTAATCCTATGTTAACGCCGTTTGACAATATACAAACAGAGAAGAAACACACACAGATATACAAACTAAATATTGTTGATTTGTTTTAATTATGGACGCTCTTTAACATTTCCAGTCATCAGCGTCTCATTCAATTCCGGGAGTGAAACGATCGATAAATTTTGCTCAGAGGCCTCTCTTCTTTCAGGATCGAGGTTCTTTTACATGCCGTAAATATACATAAGACTCACGGCTTTACTTCCCTTCCAAAGGAAGCCATACTTAGGATTTTTAACCCGAAAAAACTCATTGATCCTGGCTGAGTTTCAACTCGTGATCTTGGGTTTAGGAGGCAAGTATGGTTAACACTACGCCACTAGGAGCAAGCGAACTGAAGGTGAATCCGTTGCAGAGAAATACTAGCCCGGCATTTGCTCTTTCTTAAAATGAACTGAGGAAAGTCATGGAAAATCTAGTCAGGTAAATCGATCACAGGATATCCCGAGTACCAACCTCAAGCATTGCTGCCTAAGCCAACCCTCTCGTTTTATCACTGAAATTTACTTTACTGACACACGGTCATTTTCGTTCGTCACGGTTCGTTTTATTGGTGGACTGTCGGGCGGGTTTGTTGTACAGTGCGGTCTGCTACAGTGAGTTTCTATAACTACTTTCGCTACCTGAACTTAATGGAGCGTGCTTTCATGTGATGAATAAGATTAATGTCTGCTGTGATGTCAAGTTTAATGCTCTTGCACTTGTTTAAGGGCAGCTTTATAAGCTTAGTCATAGAGTATTTTCTTTCGTGTTTAATAAGTTGTCATTATTAACAAACATTTGTTAATTTTACCTTTCCTCATCCTCACTCTCCTAACGCTGATTTCGAACTGAGCATGCAATAGTTTCGCTCTGTATCCTGGGCATAAGACGAATAGAACTGAGCATTAAGTTTGGCTCTGTTTATGTTCAATTTCTTTGTAGATGACATTAGTGGCGTGATATTACTGGAGATATGGATGTATGCAGGTGCCGGTAGAGTGTTCTACTCCATTAACGGCTTACAGAGAGGATTAGGCCGACTTTAGATTTACCGCGAAGAGTATACTCACTGTTAATGTAAATAACACAAAAACAATAACTTTGAAGGACGGATCAGTTAGTAGTAGGGCGGAAATATGGATGTACCCGGGCTAGACGCTAGAACGTCGCTCCGGTCACATAGCAGAATCCTAAACACGACGTATGTGTAATGGAAACCGCCTATGGGTCACTAGTAAGATATATAAGGACATTTGGGGCATAAATTTGGAGATATGAACAAACTGAAAACGTAGATTCAAGAGGGCATGTTTTGAAAGGAAATTTGGTTCCGGGGAGCGAACTGCGGAACTAAGGGGAAATTCTACAGCAAGATCATAAAGAGTGAAATCATAGTAGTGAAGAAGTGACTGCGAATCAAAATTTAATTAGAGCATTGCCATATCATAAAACAGCTGAAGACATGGGCTTCCCAATTAAGAAATGAACTAGAAACAATAGGGCTGGGCTTTATTTGGATGGTGGGTCAGGGAAATAGTAAGAAGGCGTGGAGGAAGGTTAGGGGGATATGGATAGACAGCAGAGATGGTTTCACTGGAAGTACGATCGGGGCTAAAATATAAGTGGGAGATACAGTACATTAAAACATGGACTAACCTCACTAGATATGGACTCGCGTGGCTCAGACCAGGGGCATGGCGGATAATTAAGATCACTGACGAAAATGAACGGAGATTTTTTTCCTATCTGTGGGGAGGGGGAATTTTGTGTACAAATTCTGGCTGAATGTAAAGGTATGGAAGTCTGGAAGGAAAATATTTATCGCAATACTTTACAGGATCGAAAAGAGGGAGATGTCATGCTGAGCTCTGCAGGAAAGATTAGGTTAATTTCTGATGAAAGTGAGACAGCCCAGGTCTAAAAAGGCTGATAACCGGGGTGGGAGTTGGGGGGAGAACTAATTGACTGAATCCAGCTGGGTGTGCCATTCATAATTGGATTTCTTTATATGTATATGTATTTTTAATGTTTTTAAAACTTATTCTTTCCGGTATTTTTATTTTATCCTATTTTTATTTAACATAAGTATATTATAAAGGCACGTTGGATCCTTGCACATATTGAAGGCTTTTTTTTACTATTGTATTGGTGCCTCTGTAATACACTCCCATCACCACTACTACTTGCCTAAATGTCGGAGTGATATTATTTTTGTACTGTTAAAGTTTTGGTTGAGCCCAAACTAGTTCAGAGAAGTGATATCGTGAGAGTCTAAGCGCCTTTCGATTTTGAAAGATTACCAACTGCCAACTGTTTGCCATTAGCTACTTTGAAACGGTTCAACATTGCTGGTTTAGGCGGCATTGAAGAGTTGTATTTGTGCAACCTTTAACATGGATAAATCGAGGTGGTATTTGTGCAGTTTTTTTTTTTGAGTAGTGTTTAACGCCCGTTTTTACTACTGAGGCACCACAGGCGGTGGACACTGATGATACATGAAATGAAGTGATATATTGGGAAAGGATTTTTTTTTTTAAGGAAGGAAGCGTTCCAGGCCTAAGTTTAGGTACCTCCCCGGCATTTACCAGTTATGAAGACTGAGGAAAACCTGGAAAAAACCCCAGTCAGGGAGGACGGTCCTGGCGGGATTCGAACCGCAGACCTCCCGCTCACGAGTCCGTGCCTTAACGACCTCGGCCACCCGTGGCGGTATATTTGTGCAGTGAAACCTGTTCTTGGATAACTGCTTATTTTATGCAGTAACTTTGCAGAAAACCACTCATATCTCTTTAGGATATTATTTTCTCTTTCCCCTATTTAATTATCGAGTAATGGTAACGCTGTTGTAAAGCGCGGAGAAACACGATATCGCCCTTCAGACATTTGTCATTTACGGTAATTATAAAGCTACGCTACCCTCGCCAGTTCCTGAGCCTCACTTTTTTATGCCAGAAACGTTATAATTCAAAAACCTTGTTACACTTTTCAGCTAAATATAAAGTACGAATATAGGAAGGGAAAATTATAGCAATGCTTATAACAGTTTGACTATCATTCAGTCACCATTAGTCATGCTTTACATAATTGCCTTTTATTTCAATAGAAAATCCAAGAAAGTAATATATATATATATATATATATATATATATATATATATATATATAATATTTAAAAAGTACACTCTCATTACAGGTAAAGCTAAATTAACGAATCCATAAATTCCAATTTTACAGCTGATTGATTGCTAAATACAATTTAGCTGCAGTGATAAAGCGACATCTAATGGGTTCATTGAGAACTGCACCCAAATCGGAGCCAATTTTAGGCGCAAGAATATCAAAGGTGCCGACGCTAGCTTTCCGTAAAATAAATAAATAAATAAATGACGCACGCACCCCCCCCCACACACACACATTATGACGGAGGCAATTAGGACTTCTTAAGAGACTTTCCCCATCCATTTTTATTTATTTATTAAAGAACGCTGTTTAAAATACTGTGTGATTAACGTCCCATTTAATTCAGGAAATGATACAACGATAAATTTTGCTAAGAGGCTTTACTTACTTTCTGAAGGAAGCTTTACTTAAGATATTAACACACTAAAAAATTCAGCGACCCTGGTTGAGTTTGAACCAGCCACTTTGGGTCTACGAGACAAGTTGGTGACCACCAGAGAGCAAGGAACCCTCATGCCGTGATTTCTTTGAGGGCAACTCTACCATTATACACCAATAGCCTGTAATGACACAAATACTTGGGTTTTACTAATCTAACTTCAAACGTAATACCACAGAGACAGAAATAACGATTGCTCTCGTAACAGCAAACTGCAACTGCAACTTCACCTACAGTCTTTAGCGCGGAAAATGTTTTTATTTTGAAAGGCAAATGGCATGATCTTAGTCCAACTCATATTTCACTCAGCTGTGGACGTAAGTAATAACGACTAACGGTAATTAATTTAGTTGTGAGATAGGAACTAATAAAAAAAATTAACATACATTTAAATGATGTTATTCAAATGTTCTTGCATCTATATAGCGTTTATAATTGACCAGTTTCTGTAGACAAGCACAATTTAAAATTTATTGGAAACGTTAATTTAAAAGCATGTTAAGTCAACAATCTTGTTTATATATTAGCCTGCGCTGCTAGGGTTCATTGCGTATTACAAATAAATAAATTATGTGTTAAAGTAAACACTACTCAAAACACCCTTAGGGCCTTTAATCATACCTGTTATTATTATTATTATTTTAATGGTCTCAAATACCAGGTCATACAGAATAAACAAACATTCACATATATAAATAATAATACATCGCATTTGCAGGAGTGTGATCCGGCCCTGTGAGGGAATTAATCAATAATAATTGCAAGGGGAAGGCCTATGTGACCAAACTGTCTGCCGTATAATTTTCAACTGTTAAAACTTTAGAGTGACAGAGAATGAAATCAGAGGAAATTGGGGGATATTCCTTACAGTAAACAACGCAAATGGCTCTAAAGAACAACACTGCAAGTTGACTAGTTAATTGAACTCAAAGCATAACTACAGTTTTTCTTGTGAAAATAGGATATAGGAAAGAGATGTTTGCTCAAATGTTAAAAGTTGTCAGTTTCATGGTGCAATAACGAACATTAACCAGGGTCTTGACTCAATCATATGCACCTTGGTCTTAATCCTTTTTCAAAACATAGGCAATAATATAAGCACACCAGCGCAATATTCCTACCAATTCCCTTAATTGATTCTGGGAAAAATCTGGGAGTCAATGTAGACAGTAATCTCTGTGGGAAAATAATTTTGCTGAAACCTGCAGGAAAATAAGTTCCCTAATCCACACCTTTAAAGTATTAAATGTATCCCTAGCCACAATATTAAAACAGATGTTTGTGCAATCACTGGCGATGTCTCACTTCGACTACTGTAACGTTCTCCTAATAAACTTTAGCTTTAACCTGATCTCCATTAAAAAAAAAAAAATAATAATTTAGGTGATTACTTTGCACCAATGATGATGCTTAACGAATGTTTATCAGAAGGTATACACCTAAGTTGTTTTAAAATTTAAATAGTAATTCCTTACATAATAAGCATAATATAATATCTTCCAATATCTTTAGTTCCTACGATATCAAAGTTATTTAAATACATATTATATAACAGTTGCTAATATATTTTGAGCAAACCGACCCATTATGGCTTTAGATCAAAATATCTACTGTTTTAGTTTTGGAAGATGCAGTTTCTCTCACCGATATGTTGATGCTTATGTTTATCATCTGTATTGTACTTGTTAATGCATATAACTGTGGCATTGTTCACGAAACTTAGCGTGAAATGAATGAATGGTGTTTAACACCCGTTTTACTACTGAGGCACCACAGGCAGTGACACTGATGATACATGAAATGAAATGATAAATAGGGATGGGATTTATTTTTAAGGAAGGAATCGTTCCAGGTCTAAGTTTAGGGTACCTCTCCGACATTTGCCATTTATGAGGACTGGAGAAAATCTGGACAAAACCTCAGACAGGTTTAATAATATATGTGATTAATAATTATCATATATATATAATAATAATGATTTCATAATATGTATGCTTTTTATTCTCATTCTTTCATGAAATCGTCCTAATCCCACGACTCTCCTCTATTGGCATTAGTGACAATCCAGATTAGTTTGTTGCAGTATAGCTTAAAAAGGTTAAGAATTCATAATACAAGTTTAATTATTACAATGTTGTAAGACAAGTTTAGGGGAACTATATTTAAATTATTATTTTATTCGTTAAATATTGGTCTCAGATCTCCAGATAAATTTAGTCACTATGTTCGTGAATGTATTGGCTATCTCAGACACTCTTGTGATATTACTTCTGATAATTATTAGATTAGTAAAGAGCAGAAGAAAAAGTAAGACCTTAAATTTGCCACAGTAATTAAATAAAAATTTACTTGGTTTCAAAGAGTACCTAAACAATGTAACACAACACAAAACTCCCATAATGTCCTCTGCGTTCAAGAGTAACCATGTCAGAAATGGTTCAATATAAACAAAGCTATGCTATTTTAAATACCACATATTTGGTATAAATCACATGTATTTGAGCATTAACCTATCTGCACTTAATAAAAGAGCTTTTGCTTAGCTACTGAGTCTAAAAATCATACACTGAATCATTGCTGATGCAACGATCTATACCATCAGTAAATTCATCTATTTAATGCCGTTTTCAGTACCAAAAGTTGTAGTAGTCTCTGACAAAAATATGGGCTGCACAGAGGATGCTCAAAAACTGTCCTGAGGAAATATTGCAGGTTATTTGCCGTTGAAAATGCAGCATGAGTTTTTGCAAGTGCATTGACAACGGTTTTGCTGAGAGTCAATAGAGAAATAATAATTTCTCGCTATCGACCACTTATGTAATTACACTATTTTTACTGCTGTTGAGAAGTAATATATTGGTGACATGTGTCAAAAATATGCCAAAGCGATGAATGTATGCAGGTATTGAAATTAATATTTTGAACACGTGCAACTGACAACTTTTCAGTGAAAATGACGACTTTGATTGCTTTTTCCATTTGATAAGAAAACGCAAACCATGTGCTCACGTTCAGCCCATACGGCAGATGTTCAAGACGGCCTCGCCACTTGCCGAGGTAAATAATGTCGCCCGATTAGAACTCATAGTGAGCATTAGTTGTTTATTAGTATAAATAGTAATTAATATAGTGCTCAAAAACTTTGTAGAGGCTCCAAATACTTGTTCTTTCTCCTGGATATTTTGTTTCAACCCGTTCAGTAGTTTTATTTCAGACACAGCAGTAACTTTTATAAGTATAAAAATGCACTGCCGACTGGAGCGGTTTACTATGGCAGCCACGTTCGGCGCCAAATTATAGAGCTGTTTAGTAGGCTTTGGCTACGTGCTCCATATTGGACCCCATTCTTGAAGCGATTTGTTGTCGGGCCTCATGTTGAGATGCCAATTTTGAAATAGTTTGGTAGCTTAATCGCTCCGATGTTGTTGCCCTCGCTTCAATGATAACAATTTCTCAGGGCGAATTCCGCAATTTTATTGATTCGGACTCAACAGGACCGGGAGAAGCGTTTAATGGTGTAAATAAGCACGCGATATATTGGCACTTTATGTTCAAATTATTTCGCGTCCTCTGGTGTTTTGCGTACGATAGACTTGAATATTGAATATACACTTAGTTGCCGCGTGTGAAACTTGCAGACGTGTGCCGCTGCGCACTTAACTGATGACTGCGTATGTCAAGTGTGAACTTATCTGCGTCTGAGCTGATTCTGTGACCTGTGTACCTCAGCAACGTCGAACTTAATGAGTACTGCTACCTACTTCTGCGCACTGAGGGTATCTCGCCGCGTGTAGTACTTTAAACTGCTTAACAGAGTCAAACAAACTCTCTTTTTTATATTAAATTCAAATCAAGTGCTCGTTGCCTTAACGACACAAAAGGAAATGCAAAGGCATGCGAAATCTTCACGCCTATCTTTAAAAGATCAAACATACATTTTACATTGGCTGGTTCAAGTTAGCCTGCTTCGGCGCCATTCGCTATTTTTGAAAGTTTTAAAACATTTTCTCAGCATTGGCCAGTTTAAAGAGTTAACAGTATAACGCCTGTCGGGGTCAAAGCCCCAAATGGATTTAAAGTTCTTCCGTTTATTAACTTTGCCATGACATTTCTTTTATGAAATAAAAGGGACTTCACACGCTTCCCTCGGTTTTCTTTTGTATGATTATATGACCCTGTTGACTCTCCAAGCTACTGCAACGGAAAAACCAGACTTTTTCTTTTGTATAATTCTTGCATTGAAGTTAAAGCTTATGACACAAATATATACATAATATTTATACTACTAATTACAGTGTCAAAATATGATGAGTTTACATAAATATATATTGTAATTATATTTCACTGGGGGTGGGCCTCAAGGACCGCTTCACGACAACAAACACCAACTTGCAAGGCTAATCGTGCTAAAGATGTTCGAGAAGCAGTTATAATTAATACCCTACTTTACAAAGCTTTTCCTGTGCTATAAAACAGTATTTTGAACTGGACTTCTTGTCTATGAAAATCGCATTGGGTTCCCCTACATGCAAATTGTACTTCTCGATGGATTTCTACATCTAGAAATTTAGCACCAAGTTCTCTCCTATAGTTCCTTGAACCTGTACTCAGTAAAAAGTCTCAAATCGCCCTTGCTACTCAAACTGTAGGCGTGATAAACACCACTGAGCAAGGTCAATTGCTTGTATCGGCTGAACTTTTAACTCCCATCTTACCAGAAAATGGGTGTGTATTGAAGGTCAACAAGTTTTCACCAATGTATATAAATCCGAATGCGTAGCGAAATGAGGGCAAGGTAAAAATTAACATAAAATTTATCTGATGAAACATTTCTTATTTGGCCTCATTAAAAGTGTATTGAATGCGCATATTAAAATGAATATAATTATACACGTTTTTTCCCCTAGTATTTCCAAAAGATTTGATATTCTATGACCCTTTGAAACACTTTGGAAGCTCACAATTGTATAATGATGAACCACATATATTTACGGCATTATTTTGCGCATTAAACAAAAGAAAGTGAATATTTTTACATTAAATACTAAATTTTATTGCACCTCAAAAGTATTGTATATTTACTTTGTCTGCACATTTTATAGGCTTTAGCTAAACTTTCCTCCGAGAATAATAAATGTAAACACCTTGAGAACATTTCCGCTTTATGACCCCAGTGTCTTGGAACGGTGAAAGAAACGCTGGCGATAAGCACGCAATATTTTATAGCTCGAGGACAGAACATGCAGGAGCGACGAGGTCATTAAGGGACAACTGTGGCAAACTGGGGTTCTTGTCGCAACAGATTCTCAGTGGCCTGAAAGAAGGGCACATAATGTATAATGTCCTCAAGTGTGGAAACACATGGAATGTGGGTCACTTAAAAAAGTAAAATGTTACCAGTTTTTCGTACAACTTCATAGTGTAAATTGGTGAACGAAAACATTCAGTTAGTTCTACTGTTGTAAAATTAGAAAAAACAAGATATATAAATATTTAACATTATTGAAATAATTAAATAAAAGTGTTTTTTTTTTTCAAAATGCTTAGACGATCTCGTCTTGGATGTAAAAACGTTCAAGAATCTGCGTACATAATTTTGATATGCTGGTTTACTGCGATAATCTGCAAGGAAAGAAAAAATGGTACTTAGCCAGTGAAAAGCGCTGCATGGATCTTTTTCAGAACTTAGGAAACATTTGTTCTAAAACTAAGGCATTGTGTTATCGACATCAATCGCAGGGATAAGACCCGTGTGATCTTTTCGGGCCCCTATCTACAGGTTTGTGCTAAAGTTTCTCACCCCTTAATATTTTTAAATAAAGAGTCAAAAATCGAGATATTAATGTTATTGTTATAGCGTTTTAAAGGTACAACTTTTGGTGATTTACTACAATTTTCAGTACTTGCTGTGACGTCCACTGTTGCTGTGGCACAACAAAACTTGTTTTCAGAATCTCTCCATCAAAGTTATGGTTGTTTGTTGGTCAATAAATGCCCATTTTACCTTAATCTTTTCCTTGAGTTGTTCTCTATTGCGTGACCTAGGTTGTTTAACTACGCTGCTCTGCAGTCTAGCCCATAAATTCTCAATGACATTTAAGTCTGGAGAGTTTCCTGGTCAATCCGTTCAGACATCGTTGAAATTCTTCATTGACATCCATGGTTCGTTTAGCAATATGCGCTGTTGCGCCATCTTGCACCAGCATTCCAAGGAACGACATGGAAATTCTCTAAAGCTATTCATATGTTTCTAGTCGGCAGTACTTACCACACAGTTTGGCTTTACAGGGCGATATGCAATTCTGTCTTACGTAACAAATATACCTGCAGTAATAATAATTTTCAGCGAGAATTTAGGAGTAACAATAGGCGAAATCTGTTGAGAGCTATTGATCCTGATGCATTTGATTTAGGGTTCAGAACCACCGTACTCTCGTCTGTGAATAAGATGTGAGCACGCTTTATGTGTCCCTCTAGAACTCTTCGCAAACCCACCTGACTGTTGTACTGTTGTCACGTCCACTTTGTAAGTCATCAGATAAAAATTCAACTTTTTATTTCTGTCACCTGGTTCTTGCACAAATACCTAACTCTATTCTCAGGTTTAGAAGGAATTTTCGTTGATCGACCACGTCTTTGAGCATCTGTAACGTCGCCATCGTCTTTCCTTGCCCATTTTCTGACTGTGCTTCTGTCAAATGTCAAAGTTCGACTGATCTTTATTGACATACTGCACTGACAAAAACTATTAGACCTTACATGATCTCGTTATAGGCAGACATCTGCAACAATCAATAAACAAACCATAGTGATACTGAATGTTGCTCTAAGTAATGGTTAAACAATGCACTGTTGTAAACCTGGTGAGAAACTTTTGGTTTAAACTAACCTAGTGTCCAGATATTTTAAATTCATAAAATTCTCCTTGCGTGTGCTGAATTCGAAACATTAAACACTGTGGATTAAAAAAATTAATATATTTTAAAAGTGACTTTCCTTTTAATGATGAAAACGACGATGCCGTAAAGAGAGAAAGATAAAGGATCCAGTTTCAAACACTACTTCTTCACGTATATGCTGCTAATGCAACGCAGCAGTGACGCAAATATCTGTTTCGCCTGCTCCCTTGACAGGTGTTACATACGTTAATAATAACTGACCAGCATGAAAGGGCGCATATTTCAAATTACTGATAAATAATTTTGATCGCAAAATAATACAATAGGAGTGGATCATTCTGTATATAGGAAGTTGCCCTTGGCCTCTGTGTCCGTTGTTATAGTTAAAGCAAATAGTATATAAAGAATGAATCAGTGACAGTGATACCACAAATTCCAATCAATCACAGCTCGCCTAAGAACACAATTTTACCCTCACCGTTTCATTTTGTCGCATCTACGTGCAATATTGTTATGAAAATTCATCAGAACAGCGCACGAAATATCTTTATAGCTTCTTTGGTCAAAACATTAGCAAGCACTAGAAATCAAAAAGCAACATGACATTTTATCTCGAGAATCTGGAAAGTGAGTTATATTTCATTTTACTATTTAGCAAATAACATGGTAAAAATAAAATAATATAATCATAAAATGCGCTTAAAGATATGAATGTCCCCTCTGGCATTTTAATTTCCGCCAACAGTCGAACAAATGAAGGTCGAGATTAAAAGGATTTGCGTGATATACTGTTTTATGTTTTCATTTAAACTCTTTGGTAACAAACTGAAGACAACAGAAACAAGATAACCTGCAAATCAAATGACAGTGCTTAGACTGGTTCCACTGGAACTCTGAATTATAAGTCAATTTGTGCATCTGATGCCTCGATTTTCAGTTGTTAGTGGGAAAAAAGTTCTGCAGTGAATCTAGACGCATAAAAACTACGAACTTTTCACAGGCATTATATGCGAAGTGCGCCGGAAGTTTTAAAATCCCCCATAGGAATACATGTATTAGAGGAACTCTTTTCAATGTATAATACATCTTTTCTACTATTCTGTATTTGCAGACAAACTCATATAGACTTCCAGATGATAAGTGTTATGACCTGTGCAAGCATTTAAAGTTTATTGGTTTCTTTGTTCCCCACCTGTAGATCTATGTTCAAACCTAGAACTTTCTAGAATAGCGCCCTTGAGTATTATTTTTTAGTTCTATTGGATTTTTCCAGTAAACGACAATACCTTTGTTTTCTTCGTTGAAATAATGAAAAACTTTGGGGGGGGGGGGTCTATGGGAAAATGTTCTTGTAATTCTCTAATAACATGGTCACGATTTGAATTTTAAAAAAAAAATCGGAAAGAGATTTTGTTCATCGACTTTTATTACAATTTACTTTTTTCCTATTGAATTAATTATGTTGGTCTCGCTATACAATCTCTTATTAGATGTTACAGTAATTTTAATTTTTATAATGGTCAAAAAGGAGGTATGTTAGCTATATAGAACGTTTTTTCATAATCTACCACACACTATAAAATTGGAAGAAATAATTCTCTCCTCTTTTCCATTATCAACTGCAATGAGAAGTGGAATCTGCGCGGAAACCTATTAAATTATTTGTGTCTTTAGAAGATGAAACTCAAATTACTGTTTGCAGTATATTCAATACAGATTCTCGCACAACTTTCGGGAAACGGAAATAAATTCTTCATCTTTTTCACTCATGTATAGCCTGTTTTCACATCAAAAGAGATTATTTTGACATATAGCCTTGGACGGCAGATGCTTCTCTTTCGGTTGGTTTGTAATTCAATAATATTATGGGAAGTCTGTCATATGTCATTTTGGTATAGTGGTTAGCCTTGCTAACAGCTGGCCGGGAGGATCGGGTTCGATTTCCAATACCTGCTTAGGAATTTTTCTAAATTAGAGAGGTCTGGAACAGGGTTCACCCCCGTGAGGATAACTGGGAAACTACCTGCGTGCAGATCACATGTCTCCCTGCAGTACTGCCCTCTTATCAATGAAAATTGCCTGTACAAGTAGGGCTGAAAGCACCAGTGCTGTTAGTGGAATCTCTTGCTGCTAATGCAACATCCAAGTCGCTGGCCAGTTCCAAGCTCACTGCACACACTTGTGTCTCAAGTAAAATGTTATTTTTTTAAAATAATGTAACTTATGGTAGCCTCGTGAAAAATAATTTACAGTGCATTGTTACGCGGATAAAATATTAAGCTTGACGGCCTACGCTCGCCCCTTTTCCGTAAATATAAATTGATAGGGGCGGGTAAATCACTGTAATGAGGGTATTGTTAGGCGGGTGAAATATTGTAACGGTGGCAAATGTACTCTTATTCGAATTCGCAACAAATTCATACATATTCACACAATAACCCTAACCCTCGGGTAAATCCTAGAAACTGGTGGACCCACTGGTTTGCTGCAGCTCGCTACGGCCTGACAGCTTACGCTCGCATCCTTTACAAAAATATAAATTGATATGGGCGGGGAAACCACTTTCTGTAATTATGGAAAATCTCCTTTGATTGCAGCAGAAAAAAAAAAATGGTCAGTATCAATGTATAGGCTATTCTGTGTGTGATATCATGTTACCGAATAAATCAATTATAATTGTGCCAAATCTACTTTATCCAGCAGAAAAAACGGTAGGCTTTGGAACCACTATGTCCCCAACTATACCATCACGCTCTAGCCGCCTGAGTTATCGTGCTACTGCGTTTGAAGCCTTATTATCTAGCTATAATTGTGCAAGTCAGTACTTTCGTCTCGCTCGGCCCGCTGTCGCTTGGACCTGGCCAACCGCTTGAGCGTTGCACTAGCACCAAGTATTCCACACGATTCTCGAGAAGCATAGTGGTTTCAGCCCTGCTTGTAAGGATAACAATCAATGAAGTAGTAAGACGGAGGTAGAGGTAGCAGCGGTCACTGCGGTAGGCCAAGGTCCACCTGTAGCGCTAATGCGAAGTCATATGTCATTTCTTGTATATGTGTAAACCAATTATATTTCAAATTATTAAATCTATCACTTAAGTTATATATACCTAATGTCTTTCTGCTATTTAGATACACTTTGTTGTCACGTTAAATGGTCAATCCTGCTATTGAAGATAGAAACTTCATTTTCGAAGTTTCGATTCATTTATTATCGGACCGCCACAGCGGCCGAGGTCATTAAGGCCACACTCATGAGCGGAAGGTCTGGGGTTCGAATCTCGCCAGGACCGTCCTCCCTGACTGAGGTTTTTTCCAGGCTTTCCTCAGTCATTATAAATGGCAAATGGCAGAGAAGTACCCTAAGCTTAGGCCTGGAATGTTTCCTTCCTTTAAAAAAAAAAAAAAAAAAAAAAAAAAAACCCTTTTCCCCATATATCATTTCATTTCATGTATCGTCAGTGCCCACCGCTTGTGGTGCCTCAGTAATAAAACAGTAATTAAACACTATTCATTCCATTACCGGACCTTCTTATTGTTCAATGTTCACTACCATAAGTGAGATGGGGAACGTAAAACTTCATGAGGTTCATCTTCTCGCTGTACGGCGAATGTATTAAACATTACTTTTTAATTATGCCTTCATTCCTGCAAAGAGACGCACTATACCCTAAATAAATAAATAAATGTACAAACTTTTATATTCTGTTTTATAATATGTCCGTTTATAACAACTTAAGCAGTGTTTTCTCAAAACTGACATAAAAAGCTTATAAAACAACTCCCACACATTAGAGGAACTAAAGACAAGCATCCTTTAAGAAAAAAGTTTCCCCTAGGGAATTAAGAAAATTCATGAATAATTTCATAAGTCGATGCAAACATTTTTGCAAAATGAATGAAAGCATTTCCAAAATGTTCTTGGGTAACACGGATAAGTATGTACACTTTTTAGTGATTATTTTTGTAATAATATTAGTCAATGACTTCAGTGTTGAAGTTGTAGTTTGAGTGGCGCGGACCAATATTGGCCGTGAGTACAGGCTGGCCATCAATGCAGCAGCCTTTCTGCGAGCAAGGGTAAACTCAAAACCGCCCAGCATGCCGAAAATGTCTACTACTAGATATAATTTGCATATCGCCTTACTTAGAGTACAATACGAAAAGTATATTAATTTGTTTTAATTATAAAAATATTGCCATATTTTTATTTATTTATTTTTCATTGTTTTTATGCAGTTTTATGCGGTTTGGGAAGTTATACAAACCCGGCGTTTTACAGACTATACCGTAAACACTGTCCCCTGCGTCGTATCGATTTCGGCTGAATTGCATGTTATGTGTCTCTCGGCGGTTTTTTAATAGTGTTTAACGCCCGTTTTTACTACGGAGGCACCACAGGCGATGGACACTGATGATACATGAAATGAAATTATAAATTGGGAAAGGATTTTTTTTTTAAAGAAGGGAGTTTTCCAGGCCTAAGATTAGGGTGCCTCCCCAGCATTTGCCATTTATGAGGAAAATCTGGGGGGGGGGGAGAAACTCATTCAAGGAGACAGTCCTGGCGGGATTCAAACCTCAGACCTCCCGCTCACGAGTCCGCCCCTTAATGACCTCGGACACCCGTGACGGTGTCTCTCGGCGTGTTCCGACTTGTGTTGCACTGTGTCAACCCTGGGTTTTAGCGATGAAAGAAGTAATGCTTATCCTGTTGTATTGTTTATATACTTATCCCTTCTGCTTGGGAAAATGATACTATTTCTATTTCCTATAAAAATAAAAATAAAATATGTTTCCCATACCATCGTATTGCAAAATTTCCTGTTTTGATATACCATGATCCTTTCCACTTCTTTTGGCTTGGATACTGAAACATTCTTTAATAATATCCCTATCTTCTAGTGAGGAAATTCTATATATGTATTTCATAGCTCTTGTAAAAATATTTTATCTTGTTGGAATGCCTACCTAGTTTTACCTGCGTTACATCATTTGGTGATACTATCGGTAAACGTAAGATCGATTTTAAAGAACTTCTATTAATTTTATCAACCTCTTTACATGCACCCTCAACGCCCCACGTTTCTGACCCATACAACATTTTAGCCTCTACTGTGGTTGTGCAAATTCTTTCCAGCCAATTTACTCTTAATTCTGGAAATTTTCTTAAACATGATGTTATAACACACATAGCAATTTTCTTTTTGCTATTGCTATTTTTTTTCTGTTCATTCCAACTTCCATTAGAACTTAATCTTCTCCCTATATGATTAAATTCCTTACATCCTCTATTTCTCTCTCATTTAACTATTTTTTCTCATCCTTTCTCAATTTATAACCTCTTTTTCAACCTTGATATTTATTTTCATTTAATTTCAATCCTCATTCGTTACATAAAGTATTCACTACTTCATTTGCCCTTCTCAAACCTCCACTAGATATAAATGTATTTATTAAATCATTTGCAAAGAGAGATCCTAATATTTCTTTATTATTCTTCATTGTATTAGAAAGTAAAATTAGTCTTCCATGTTTCTTATGCTTTTAAGATCTTATCATGCTTTGTAAAGCCTTAAAATGTAATAAAAATAATTATTCAGATCAATTATTTGTATTCAATGTTATTAAAGGTTTAGACATGATAACTTAAGCCTCTCACAATTTGTTTATTCTTAAATATCCCTAACCTTTGCAACGCAGTTTATTTTGATACTTTTAAACTGTAGGGTACTTAGTAGTTTTTGTAAGATTGTGCTGCGAATCCCCAAAAGTGCTGCAAATGCAGGAGCACTCTTGGAAATGGGGATGGTTGGTGTGAGAGGGTGTGTGATGGAGAGTGTGTTAAAGTATTGGTTCAGGGTGCAGCAGATGTCGCAGACTTCCTTACTGAAAGAATGTTTAACATTCCAAGAGTGTAGAATAGGTCATTGTTATTGGGTGCACAAAGTTGGGGAAGAGTTAAGGAGGAATGGACTGGGGGATATATGGCAAAGAAGAGGTCATTTGGAGCGAGGTGTTTGGAAACAGATTAAAACGAAGTTTGATGATATTGACAGGCAGATGTTGTATTCTACAATGCGGAAGAAGTGTTCATTGATGCTTTTTAAAGAGATAAAAGTGGATGCCAAAAGAGAGAAATATATTAGTAGATGTAATAAGCAAAAGAGAGAGGGAATAGCATGATTTAGATTGGGAATTTGGAGACTAGGGGTTTTAGGACTAGTGGTGAGCATCGGTTTTGCCCTATATGTCAAAATGAAGAACATATTCTGTGTGAATGCTTAGGAACTAGGGAAATGGTTGAAGTTAAATAAGTCAATTGCAGCCAAGAAAATGGTTGGTGATGAAAGTCAATTTAGGAATTTGGGGCAATATTTATATGGAGTTAAAAATAACTGGATATGGTCGGCGAGGACAGAGTATTGGATCTGTTCACGGTAATTTGTATCGTAGAAAGTGTATTTGTAACAATTATTGTACTAATTTGTGTTTCAATAGATTTGTCCAAGGTAATTTGGTTGTTAAAATATTATTATTTACCAGTGCGTTTGTATAAGATTCAATGTTGACCTAGTGAAGAACTTAGATTGAACCAAGCCATATTGTCATATTGTATTGTATTTCACTTTGAAATATTTTTTCTTAATAATATAATTTGCAAGTTTAAACTCACTCAAAACATACAAATCGACCTTATTTCATATGAAAATCGTCATTTTTTTGTATTCCCTGGATACAAGAGAAACATTAGAGCTTTTAAATAATTCCATCTATGAGTGGATAGTAATCAAGCGAACAAATATACTCGAAATCAGGCAATAACAGCGAAAAACCGCATTTAGCTTGTATTGGATAATGCTGTAGAAATCTCTTATTAATTGCTGGAAATAAAACGCTTTTAATTCACCAATATCGATGATTTTCATTCGTAATGTTTAATTCTAAATGCTGGCAGATATGCTAGTACTCGTTGCTTTTATTACTAATTATTCCGTTTTATTACCTTTCAGAGGTAATTGAGTCGCACGTTGCTTTTAGCACCACGCATTACTGCAGCTGATTACATGCTCAGAAATGGACTGTAAACACTTTTTTTTATTTACCAGTTTCCACAAAATCTTGTACTCATCCCACAGACGCAATTATGTAGCATTGATTGGCAAAATATTCAGCTAAATACTGCATGATACATAGAGAACCTTTCATATGAGGCACGCAGCAATTCTAAAACACCCACGGCAAAAATTTTCCGGCTGTGTGTTTACACAGTTGACCAAAATAGTTCTTTCCTTTCATGCGATGTTCAAATTTCAAGCACCGGCAACGAATACAGCTAAGGCGGATCAAATTACTTCATATTAATTCGGTACATTCAATGTTTACCACTTTTCCAGACCTTCAGCGATGGTACTATGAATGAAGGGACGGTGCAAAAATAGTTCATGATGTTTCAGAAAGGCAATGAAACCCTCAAGTACTAGCAACAGACAGAAGACCAACAACAACGGATAGCGACTATTGAGAAATAACAGCCATATTTTTGACCAGTGCCCGGAAGTTAGACAACATCCCTTTTATATTTGGGTGTATATATTAAGTCAGAAATAAACATATTTCCGTACACTTGGAATCGGTAAAGGGGCCTATTTTTAAGTTTAAAGCCTTTTATTCTTTATTGGATCATACTGAATATTTTCTGGGATTAATTACGCATTTAAAAAGAAACATAAAGAATTTCAATACTTTGAGGTGAAAAAAGGTTATAAAAATTAAATGGAATGTGCACCTCAAATATATTGCAAATCTTGTTATACATTTATTACGTTTGAAGCAGTCAAAACTTTCTCTTCAATCCATTCACTTAAGTTCTTTAAATAGCAGAATCTTCATTAGCGAAAGGAACGCAAGGTTACCTCGGGAGTACGAATACCAGGAAAGAGAGGCTGAGGGAAGTACTGTCGTTTTGAACAGTCCTGACGAATGACTTTGTATAAATCTCCGCGAGACAATTCTAGGAAATTTATGATGAGGGTAACATCTCAGCTGCATAAATGTAACAAACAATTGCTAGCAAGAAAGATTAGAACGGTTCAGTTGTGCAATTAAACCGTCCCTATAATATGTTCAGTACGGAAGTAAGAGAGGTACTAACCTGATTGCCCTATAAAAGCATAAACAGAAAATGAACTCGACCAGAAACTACTGCACATCTTTCGCTCATTCGTCAGGACTGTTAAAACTATTAAAACTACTTTACTACTACTACACATTTCCATAAGTCCTGAACGGTGAATGTTCTGTTGCAAGTGGTACGATTCCTTCTAAAAATATCTTGTTTTAAATATGCTCCAATCACTTCAGTGGAAGTAGAATGCTCTTTTTCCACATTGAAAATGTTCTCTCTGACAAGCGGCTGACTATGACAGTTGATACCTTGAGAAAGACTCGTTCCCATGCTGATAGTGCATGACGTTTATCTGAAGGAAGTTCCGATCTAAATCATCTTGATCACTTGTGGGACATAAAGATATCCCATCAAGCGTGAAGTTTCTCCTCACCTTGGCCGAGCTTCATGTCGAGAGGTATGCACGCAAGACACTGTGGAATATGAACAAAATGATGGATGCCTAAAAAATAAAGGCAGAGTGACATCACCTTTTGATTCTAAAATACATTATTTTAAATTATTCAAAAAAAAAGTACTAAGGTAAAACACGTGGTAGGTAGATTTTCTCTAAATTAATTTTCCCTAAAGAATCTTTATACAGTAAAATTTGGTATTTATTTCCATTTTAAAACCCTGTAGTATCCAAAACAAATTATATTTCCAATATTGAAAAATTTGTATTATATGTACGATTATTTTTAAGATAACATCAATTTTGTATTTCCTTATATCTAAAAACGTTTTTTAAAAAAAGTTCATGTGAATTACCAAATCTGGTATAACTTATGAACGTGCATTTAAAATGTTTCTAGTCATTCAAAATCTTCAATGAAGTCAACCAGCAGCACTTTGCAGTTTCTGAAACATATCAGTTGGTGACGATCACATTTGCTCTTTTGTATTCCTGTCAGGTTTCTTCAGGCGCAGAGTACGTGTCGTGTATGAAAAGAGCGGTTCGATTTCAGAATGTGTCGACCTCTATTTCTGAGCTTCATCAACGAACTGAGAAGCTGAGTTGTTCTTGAAAACGGCCTACTAAGTCAGTTTTCCTACTGGAGCCACGAATAAAATCACATACTCTGAGGTTCAAACCTTTTTGAACAATGTGCAAACCTACTTTCAATGACAAGCTATAACGTTTGCGTTAATGAACATTCCTGTAAAATATTTATAGAAATTAAAATACACACAAACTATTAAACGTATCTTGCATTCTCTTAATAATTCTGCTACTAAGAGGGTTGGTTTTTCTGAAAACTTTTAAAATGAAAACAATGTAGTTGTTTTAAAAATACGATCTGATAGTTGCATCTCTTCAAATTATTCTCCATTATATTTGAAACAGATTTCCCGCCACATACCCAACCAGGAACCCAATTTGCATATTGAATAAATTACACCTAATTAATATTACTTTATGTCTTGTATATTGTAAATAGCATGAAGCATATTCTAGTATTAATATCTGGTAGACAAGGTATATGGATTCAGAAGCGGGAGTGGATGAGTAGAGATTTGATATAAATTGTATAATTATTTTCTATAAGTAAAATTATGAATATGTAAGAAAACTCCTTGTAAAGAGCAAGTGTTTGCAGAATATTATGTAGCATGCCGTTGCTAATTGAGCCTCCGGCGATAGATGCAAGATAACAATAGAATTGTGTACCTGGCAAGAACAGACTATAACAATAACCCTTTGCATTTTAGAGAAACAACTAATCTGTTAGAAACAGCGAACATTTCTAAGTAGACGGTAACGCAGATGTTGGAGAGAACGGATTCCTTTCACTCTCACATCGGATGACCACCGGCCACAAACCCGTAATCTCATTTTTGGATATTCAAGGAATGGTTTACCATCATGTCGTACCTGCACACACAACAGGAACTGGACAGTACCACAGAGAAGTTACGTCAGTCCTGGTGGTGTAGTGGTAACCATACTTGCCTTCTAGACCCAAGATAGCGGGTTAAAACCGGCCATGATCGATGGATGGATTTTTTCGGGTGTAAAAAGCCTAAGTATGGCTTCCTTCGGAAGGGAAGTAAAGCCGTGGGTCCCGTGTCGTACATTTACGGCACGAAAAAGAACCTCAAGCCTGAAAGAAGAGGCCTCTGAGCAAAATTTGTCGGTCGTTTCACGTCCTGAATTAAATGGGACGCTGATGACCTGAGATGTTAAAGAGCATCCGTAAATAAATCAAATCAATAAATTAACAGAGATGTTCTGAAAAAGGCAATATCACACGTGTAAATTTTTTTTAAAAAAAAGATTTTTATGCAACAAGCTGGATTGATAATGCACGAGGTCGCACATCGCAAGCATTGTTGCTGAATATTTCACAAAAAATTGGGTAGTTTGATCCCTACCCTCCCTATAGTTCAGATTTAGCCACGTGATTTATTTCCATCAGCATAGGTTTTCTAAACTTATGAAGGGATATCACAGCAACATGGTAATTGCTCCTTCTATACATAAAAAGCCATGAAGTTAACTCTATCTGCTCTATCTGAAGTCAAACAATGAGAGCCATGTTATCTGAGGACATGGGTTAGAAGAGGTGCTGGATCTGCAATGGGAATCTTTGGCAGCTTGACGCAGAGAGAGAGAGAGAGAGAGAGAGAGAGAGAGAGAGAGAAAAGTGCACTTTATAAGACATATAAGGGTTTCAAGGATTGGGAGGCTAGAGGACTTAAACATAGCTCATATGAGGAGAAAATATTCTTAAAATTCAAGGAAAGCCACAAAGGATAAACGGAGGCAACTATAGTTCTTAAATACAACCATCACTCATTGAAATAACTTGCCTGCAGCAGTATTTGAGGGCTGCCCTCTAAGTTATAATATTGATGAGAAATTTATGTAAATATTATAGCTCGTTCATTAGCTTTTACAGTTGAATTAGGTTGAGATGTGTTTTATTATGTTGAAATGTGTTCAATTATATTTACACATATTTAGTTAGATTGAATAAAAAAGTTAACATATAATTAGGTTGAAATGCATTCAATTAGATTGAAATACATTTAATCACAAATAAAGATATTTAAATAGGTTGACAGGTATTTAATTACTTGAAATATATTAAATTAAGCTAACAATATCTATATAATTATACTGATGTGTATTTAATTAGACTGAAATGTACAAAGTCATTTTAAAATATATTTAAGTAGGTTAACGTGTATTTATTTAGATTGGCATATTTTTAATTAGGTTTTCATGTTTTGATTGCTTTAAAATGTATTTAATTGTGTTGACAGTCATTTAATTAGGTTGGCATGCATTTATTTAGTATGGTTACCGCTACACCATCACGATCGACATATATATTTTTCGTTAAAATGCATTTAAATAGACGTGTATTTAATTAGATTGAAATATATTTATTTAGTTTTGACGCATGTTATATATTTAATTAGGTTGATATATAATTAGACTGGCATTTATTGAACCAGAATGAACTGTGAATAGTTATATTCACGTGCATTATAATTTCACTATTTCTCCACTGTCACCGGATGTAAGCTCAATTAGAGATTTAATTAATACATACGTACAAGCAAACAGTTGTAAATGTTTGTAAAAAGAAGG
The DNA here is from genome assembly GCA_030762175.1 of Metallyticus violacea. Taxonomy (NCBI): domain Eukaryota; kingdom Metazoa; phylum Arthropoda; class Insecta; order Mantodea; family Metallyticidae; genus Metallyticus; species Metallyticus violacea. Next base: position 18,283,765 of record CM060833.1, on the reverse strand, counting down.
TGGGTGGTTTACCAGATGTATTTCACATTCAGCAGGAATTGGCAAAGTTTTCAATGTTGTCTATGTGCAGGTGTTATGAAGCAAAATTATAATAAAACTAGTTGTATAGACATGCATGCACACACATATATGCATTACACATTAATTCATAGAAGTAATGCACTTAACTACCACTACAATACCTAACTAGTTCTAGTGCTAAAAGGTAACAAGTATTTTGAACAAGTTGTTATATATGAACGATATTAGCAACACACCAGTTACCTGTGTCACAGCGAAATATATAACTATACCAAAATAAAGCAACGAAAATAACAAATGATCAACTCGGCCTGGAATAATTTAGAAATAATTTCAAAGTGCGTGGCGTACGAAAACAATCCTGAAATTAACCTGAGCGTAGCTCCAAAGAGTGTTGGTAGAAAGCAGAACAGAATAGAAAATGGATAAGCAAAAAGAAGGTAAACGAATCAAAAGAGTTCATCTAACAGTTGAAGTTTAAAGTAAGGAATGTTCGAGAAGCTTTATTGATCGTAAACAAGGGCAGGAAAGAACTTCAAAGGATAAGTATATCACTCTTCAACCAGATAAAGTTAACAGAACTATATTTAGTTATTGTTTTAATCGCCGGCTAACAGTTTATCAACTGCCTTGGCCTTGGCTAAATTTCAGCCAGTATCGACCGGAAAAAATGCCGAATGGCTAATTGGTGCTGAAGTCGGAAATAAGGCTGCCTTTATTAATTTAATAACTTGAGGCTGCAGAGTTATATTTCTAAAGGCATTATATTTGATAAGGACAATTATTATGTATATGTATAATGAAATCATTTAGAGATAGGTATAACAGGAATTGAAATAAGTTGTAACTTGTACTTATGTGTATGTCATTTGACAGGTGATTGTATCTTACAAAAGGGGTTTGTATACATTTTGTGGTAAAAGATGTGAGAAAGAGACAGAGACACATGAGAGAGATATACGGAAGTAGACAGCCTAAGTCATACGAAAGCAATCAGTCTAAGTCATTTCTAAAGTCAGTGGAGGGCAGTCTAAGTCATTTTATAGCAGTCGAAGATTCTAAGTCATTCTAAGGTGATTCTGAAGTCAGGCTAAGTGAGTAGTGAAGTCAGCGACGAGCAGTCAGGAAGTAGTCCCAAAATTTTTACATGTGAATAAAATATTTTGAACAAGTCAACCTGGTGTATCTTTTGGGCAACACATCTGTACTGATCCACGAAACACTCCAATGGATCCTGAGACCAAAATTCATCAGAAAAATGTAGCAGACGTCATCAGTGAGCAGCCCGGGCAGACATCGAGACCACAACCACCAGCAGTCAACAACACTACGCCATCTCCCGAGCACCCAACTTTACTGCTCCAGTACTTTTATGATTTTCTGAGTATAATAACTGCTCAGCAGATCTTGTGCGCTTTTGTATACAATATTATCTGACAGAAGTTTGTTACACCTTTTTACGTTTTACCAATCGATTTGTTGCTTCAACGCGTAACCTGCCAAACTGTCAACTTGTTCTAGGGAAGATTATTGCATTTATTTGGGGGAGAGAACAGCAGCAGGTGGATGGAGGACATGAAAGCGAGGGGGAAAAAATTTCTTAGGGGGGGATCTTTTATTCCGTCAGTTATGAGGAGGAATAAAAAAAAAGTCGAAGATTATCGTATATTATCTTTAAGAAAATTAACATTATAAAAGCTTTTTACCTCGGAAATTTCTATTAGCAACTAATAACTTTTATTATGAAGCGAGGAATTTTTACAGTTTTAAACAATACAAATATACCAGGCGCTTTCAACAGCTAATTTGTTTCGGATAGTTCATTTTGATTGTATTTTTTGTGTAGTATTCTTGAATCTTTGCACGCACTTTCTAATGAAGTTTTATCCTCTTCCGCAATTTTACAGTGATGTGCGTTACAAAGAGCAGTGATCACCTATGGTGACGAAAGCAGATTTTCTAAGTGCCACTCATTACAGCACGCGGTTCACAAGATATCCGGCAAGGCTGCAGAAGTTGCCTTATATGGGCGTACATTTAAGACGCTGTGTGGTGCATGTGTTCTGTTAGCTCTGTGGCAGAGTGTGCAGTGATGTCATGGCTAAGAGCGCAGAATCGCCTCTCGTATTGAGGAGCTTACGCTTTTTCCCTCCTAAATCTACAATAGTAAAGGTGAAGGTGGAAGAGAGCAAAAGGGGAATAGCAGATCGGTATGAGGAGAGCGGGGTGGGTTACCACTCTAGCACTCCCGTAAGTAGCGCTATGTATTGCTGCTGACCAGTAGCGACTAAAGGTGTAATGCCAGTGACTGCCACGATACAGAGCCCTGGCAGGCACGCTGGCGATTTAAGGGGAAGTTTATGGGAATAGGAGAGAATTCTTTAATCATTCATATTTTCACTGTTTTAAAGTATTTTTCTATGGTTTTGTGACTTTTTAACTCCTTTCAATGACGTTTAGTTCAACATATACACATATATTGCTTTGCAGGTGTAACTTTTTAAAATAACAGCAACTTCACTTATCATCGGTCCCCGGAGGCGGTTTGGCCGCTTCCTTACCCACGTTTCTTACGTGCTTTTTGCACGACAAACATGTTTCAAACTCGTTGTAGGAAAATGCGCGAGTCATTGTTTATCAGCTCTTGTATCTATGTCTAAAATTTCGCTTAGCTTTCCATTTTCACTTAGCTTTCATCGACCATTGTCACCATGGCTGATTATAGGGACGAAGGAACATCCAAGGCCGTTAAACACAATGCATGTCTAATAGGGTTATGTAAGAAAAACAAAACCAAAGACAGTTGTTTGGCACGTAAAAAAATTGCATGTGGTTCTTGTATAACCAAAAACTCGGTAAAAAGTGTCATACCTTATACCTCTGAGAATGTTTCTATGTAACAGCTTTCTGGTTAGATATAACACGTGTATGTATAACTTGTGTCTTTTGTGTACAAATAATTTGTTACTACATAGCATGGAGTAAATTTTAATTAATTTTATTCGTATAATCAAGTATTTCTTATCTACGATAAAACACGCGCTTATACTTGAAATAAAAAATAAATAACATTTCAATACTGAAAACTATTTAGCGCTAAATGTAAGTAAGCAAAAACCACGAGCATAAAAATATCTGAAAGCAGAAGCTCAATTCAAACTGGATTCGAACCTGGTTCACAGCTCAGAAATCACATTGTTACCTCTACAGTTGTCTGCTAAGTAAGAAATTTCACTGGCTTGAGTCAGAAGAGCACATAAATATGATACGGAGCAGACACCAAGTATATAAAAACTCACTCCGGATGCTAAATGCAAACTGGATGCGAACCTGGCTTGGTATTCAAAAGCAAAATCGTTCCCTCTATACCATTACAGTAGGCATATGATTAAAATGCATAAGAAAATAGTAGCGGTCAGGTCGTTTTAGGGGGTACTTCAGCTCGGACGTTGTAGTATTAAGAAATATGTATGAAAAAACAGCAGTGGATAAAAGCGCCTGTTGAGGAATGTGACTGTCATTAAAGGAAGATCGTTCACTGTTGTCACACCTTCATGATGGAACGCGCGGACATCATTATTCAGGACGATCATAACCAAGGAACGGGATATTCAACTTAATATCTCTAACAGCAGTGTCAACACAGTTACTTACCCACCATTTGATTATTGAAAACTTTGTGCTTGATGGGTCCCGATCATAAGGAATATGAAGAACCCACAATTTTATATTTTACACAATACATTATAAATTTCATAAGAATAAAATTATGAAACAACGTTCTTCGGAAACTGAAATGAAACTTAACAGATTTTCATGTATATATATCATTTATATTAGGACATATGTGAAGAAGGTCAATTTAAAAAGTCCCCAATATTGTAGGGCGATAACAATTCATGCTACGCTTTGAGCCTGAGATTCTTGGAGTGGCGATGCAGAATTTTCGTTCAGAGCATGGTCTTAAAAAGGGTAAAATCATGACACGTTCCACCATATTAAATGAAACATAGAAAGAAAATTCAACTTTGCAAATTGTTGAAGGAGCAGATTGCATGTGATAACAGTAGAGAACATGGTTGCTCTGAGCGGTGCATCTGCTGAGTAGAAAGTACGTTTATGTAACAGTGGTGCTAATGGAAACATCAAAGCGAGTACAGTGTGGCATGGTCCAATTCTTGTGCAAGTGAACTCTTTCGTCAAATGAAAACAGATGACTGGGTAACTATGCACACAATGGAATTTTTTAAACAGTCCAATTAGGAATTATAGATCGCTCACCTTGCGTCTGCATTTCACTTCCGATCAAGCAGTGCAAGAGTGGTTCAGCCAGCAATCCTTTCGTGTGCAGGATATCCATGAAATTGTTGATCCTAGCGACAAATGCCTAAATACTGGGGACGATTATCAGAGGAACTCTCATCAATATTTTATCTGTGTGGTAAAGTGCATGTTGTTGAATATATAACTAGTAAATATTTTGGCGATGTTTCATTTGTACAGCATTTATATCGATACATTAAAAAAAAAAAAAAAAAAAAAAAAAAAAAAAAAAAAAAAACTCCTCTTCCTCATATATGAAATTCCTCTTGTGGAATTTACAGCCCTATGTCCCTTGATAGGTTGAGAGAATAATTATGTACATAAACTTCAAGAATAACCATTTAAATATAATTTATTGAAGAACATGAGTCATAAGCATAACACACACCAAATTAGTTTAACATTGAAACACAGCAATAGTAAAATGCGGCCCCTCCTTGGTCTAATGGTTAACGTTGCAGACTTCTGGGCGTGAGGATCCGGGTTCGATTCCCGGCACCTTTTAAGGATATTCTAAGTTAAAGAGGTCTGCAACGTGGTCCATCCAGCCCCGTGAGGACAATTGGGGAGCTACCTGATGGAGAGATTTACGTCTAGTAAACCGTATGATAGGCAACCCAAGGGGTGCCGACATGCTCATCGCATACCTCCCTTCAATAGTGCCCTCTATCAATGAAGTCGTAAGACGAAAGTATTACTTCGGATTGTAGTGCCATAGAAGAAGAAGAAGAATAAAATGCTGCATAATAGCTCTTGATTTAGCACGAATTAAACGTACAGCATTGAAGCAAAATAAATTACCAGAGTAATTAATACTTCCAAAAAACAAAGACTGGCTTAATAGATTATAAAACAACCCATTGAACTGTCAGACTACAAGAACTCTCCGGCAAAGAAAAGATAAATGTCAAATATGCATGAAAAATTCAGAAGGTTACGTATTTTTGGAACACATACGCATTGGAAACTTTAAACAAACAAAAACTATAAAAAACAGATATTTCTGGAAAGAAATAAACCTAAGATTGGAACATATTGAAAGACAAGAAATATTTGGTAGTATGAGAGAAAAGAATTCTTTGAGACTTTATAGGGAAATAAAAACAGCATGGGATAGATAAAAATATTTAAAGCAGGGCGAAAAGGGTTTACATGGGCTATAACTGAAGCTATGAATTTAAAAGTGTCAAAACGTGAAAAAGGTTTCAAAAAATGTCCTATGTGGAGAAATTAACGAGGATCTCATTGTTTACAATATTGTAAGCAAAGCAAGCTACAGCGAGAACGACATTGCCATTAAAACGGAATGCTAATTAAAAGTTTTAACTGTAAAAGCAGAAAAGAATATAAAAATTGTAGGGAACAATTTGGACAAAGACAGAAAAGGGTAAGATTTATTACGAAGAAAACAGAGGGAAATGTAATCTAAGATGTGTAATAGGAACGGACGGACACGCACGCACGCGCACACACATACAGAGAGAGGGGGGAGATAATAAATAAAATGATGATACAAAATTGGGACTAGAAGGTAGGTAATTAATTTCAAAAATAAAATATTTGGAACTTGAATATTATTTTAGTTTAGTTTAGATATTATTTTGCACTACACTGAATAATATGCAAATATAATGGAATGATGATTGTTCAAACAAATTTTAATATTAATTAGAGTAATGTAAATTGGTAAAGTTAATGTTTTATTACTGATATCTGGGCTCTAAGTTGTTGGAATTCCAGTAGATCAATACTGATGAATTAAAAGTCGGCGGCCCAGTAGCTAAAAGTTATAAAGGGTATAAATTTGTGTTGTTGTATAAATTATATATATTTTATATATTTGGTTGGGTATGTTTTCAAAAATTTCAATTTCAAAACATATGTTAAAGCTTTACATTACTTAAGAAACAAGATACAAATGCATTTCCAGGAATAAAACACCTACTTCATTATCAGGGAATATTCGCTTACTATTGCCCTTTAAGCAAACGTCAAATAATTACAAAATATTGTTTCAAACAAACACATTTGAGGTTAAAACATTATCTATTAAAATTACAATTACACTTAAAATAGTCTTTGCTCAGACTCAAATACCTGGGTCACTGGAGATATATATATATATAGCGGAGAAACTCCATAGAAAAGTTTCTAATTGAAAAAACATAAAATCAACGCCATCCTCGAAGCTTCTTCGCTGCGACCTCACCAAAAGAAAGTAAGAAAGTGTCTGCTTTACTCCAAATGTAGCATAATCATGTATCCTCAAGTATGTTGCCAAGCAAGGCACTTCAACCAAGGGCATTGATTTAAAAATATGTTCATGTCTGCATAATAACTAAAGAAGAAAGCAAAGAGGATTTGAAATATTTTATTCGGGTAAATGAGTGTTCATATAACAAGCCCAACTTGGTTTTGGGACTCTGAAGAGATTATTTTGATGGAACAGTGAACTCCAAAAAGTAAGTAAAAACTCTTATTTAGTTGCTGAAGCTCTTTGGCATCCATTTTCAGAAAGAGTTGCCCAAAAATCTTCTTTGGGACAACTCAAACCCACAAACAAGTCCAGGTGCACAAGAAGAGATCACTAAGTTTAGGTGGAGTTCATTCTCATGCACCCTACAACTCGGATATGCACCTTCTGATTTTCTCTCTTCAGTCCTCTAAACGTGCAATGTGCGGGGGAGAGTTGACGAGGAGGAAGTCATGGCCACAGTACAAAAATGACTCAGAAACAAATCTGTATACAGGCTTTGGCATCTAAATGATTTGCAAGGAAATTATATTAAAGTTAGTATGTATACATCTAAATCATGAAATAAAACAGAAAACGTTGTGTGTCTTTACTTATTGATCGTCCTCCCTGGCTTTCATTCTTCAGTGGTAGGAGAATCTTGTATTGGCAAAACTAAACTTCTGTGTATAACACTTTTTCTTCCTCATTTTCAGAAAATCAACAGAAGTCTTTGAGTCGTGAGTTCTTGCAGGATACAACCCCAAACTCTGACAAACAAACAGCGGAAGTGAGTGCTTTATGTTCTATCTCCAGAGGCAGTTTCAGAAGACAAAAGAAGAGCGTCTGTGCATGCGGGAGGGAGATAGTAATAAGTTTGTTCGGGCAAGTGGAAGTGACAGGGTAGTGACGTTCTTACGGCGCCTTAGGCTCTGTCCGGACAATCAATAGATGCCAATCCGTCTCTGCGAGGATTATCCCCGACAGTGGCATTATACCGCTGCCCTTCCAGCGGTTACTGTCCCCTTTTTTGCACCACGTACTTCTCCCTGAAGTGCTAAGTCGCCAAAATTGCAGTCCGATGTCGTGACGAAGGATGACGTTTTCTACCTTTCAAATCGTCCCTTCATTTCTCTGCATCATTTCCTAAAACATTTTTTCTTCCTCTCTGCTTTACATGTCCACTAACGTGTATTCTATTTTGTCTAGAGGGATTACATATTTTTATATATAAAATAAGACAGACTATATTTACCAGAACTCAATGTAGATATCGATAGTGCACAAAATGGGGGAAAAGTAGTCCGTGCTGTTAATTACATGGCTTTGTTAATTTGGCTCGTTACAATTACCTGATATTTTACAGTGGTTTATAAATGAAAGAAATCAATAGTATAGTGAACTTCTTTTGCTTTTATTAAATTAATATTTATTTATTGAAATCCTACCAGGAACATGTGTAATAGAAAGTGTTAGTACAACATAGGTTGCTCTTGTATGTATTTATCATGGGAGTGCACCACATAATACCATATTTACATTTCATAAAACCCAAAGAAGGAATGGATAAAGAGTATACATGTACAAATTTTTCAGTAATGATGAGACTGTAGTGTGTATTAAACATTTCGTTCCAAAATTTGTGGTTAGAGAACACATTTTCTCTTGAAACATTTCTGTGATCTACCATCATATATGGCGGAGTGGGTTAGCAAAGAAAGTAAAGATCCGAAAGAACGTACGAAGTGGGGTTTAGATCGGGTTGATGAGAGTTTTAATGAATGGTGTGAGCATGATGTTATAACATGTTTCGATTCGTGTAACTGGTTTTCTACGACATGCGGTACCATGAGTCTCAAATTAGTCTCGAATGTTACTCGCGTTGGCGGTTCTATTCTGTACACACGTCTGCATTTCTTTTGAACTTCAACAACATTCTGTTTTCCAACGCCACTTCATCATTTCTTTCCGATGTTCAAACGATAATCTTGGCTTCATTTTTTCATTGTTGATTTACCTGTCACGTAGCAACGCTATCACAATGTGAGTCAAATCTGTTTACGGAACATCATACCATACATTACTTTTGTTTTTCGGTCCAACTTTGAAATGTATTAAACAGATATCTGCTGTGAAAGTGTGGGTACAGTTTTTGGCATCCTTGGTATATATTTGTGTGTGTGTGTGTGTGTGTGTGTGTGTGTGTGTGTGTGTGTTAACGCTCTAGAGTTCGCAATTTTTGTTTTTGCTCCACTAAACTCGGCATTTAATGATGAATTAACAAACGATTCATCGAGTTCGTTAACATGGAAAATTGAATCATTGGGGATAGTGTTAACCTAAAGCAAAATTTTCAAAACGCTCCAGCAGCCACAGTTTCTCCCCAGATAAAACTCTGTGTATGCCATTGAACTAAATTAATAAAAACAGTTTCCGAAAATCAGCAAATCAAACTATTAGGAGTAGGGCATTCATGAAACCCAACATTTAAACAGCGCTTTAGCGCCACCAATGGTTTTTTTTTCCTTAACGAAACTGGGTATATACTATTAAAATAAAGTAAGAAAAATATTTCCTGAAAATCAGGGAAATCGGTCCATTAGAACACAGACATGCCTGAAAACGGAAATTTAAAGAGTGTGGGTTAAAGCTGAATTTAAGAATTGCTCTTGTGCCCGCACCCGTACTTTATATTACTTTTAAGGCAACTCGGAATATGCCATTTAAATAAAAATAGTTTCTGAAAATCAAGAAAATCGAGCCATTAGGAGTGGAGTTTACCTGAAACTTAGAATTTAAAAATGGCTCTAGCAGCACCAATATTAGTTTCTTCACAACTAAATTCGGTATATAGCATTTAAATAAAATATCAATAAAATAAAATAAAATAGGTCATTTATTTATTTCCAGCAACAGTACATCATTAATCTTTGTTGTTCAAAAACAACAACAACAACAATAATAATAATAATAATAATAATAATAATAATAATTCAAAAATGTGATTTCTTTTTTGTAATATTTATAGGTTGCAAGAATTATAATTTTGTTCCCTTTACTTTTGAAAAATAGAGTAATTAATACAGACATTCATTATCAAATAATTTTGAAGGAAAAAATAGACAAACTTAGTTTAGTAATATATTATAGCCCAATTTTGCTTTTATTGGTAAGTTTTAGAGTGTCATGTTAATTAACATACAGTAATGTCATATTTCACTAATTAATACGGCCATACTTTCGAATTTATATCCTTTTTTAGTTATTCTTCTTGCTCAGGAATTCGCTTAGTTTATGCAGCTCCTGTGTGAGGAACTTTTTATAACTTTCAGCTGTTTGAATTTTCTAGCATAGATAGTAAACAAATCTTGATTAATAGAGCAAGCAATTTTGTTAAACCACTGAAAAAGCAGTCTTGCATTTATTAAATTAAATTTTCCCTATTTTTGTAATGAAAAAAAAAACATTCACATTCTAATGTTCCGTAGAATTGTTTTTTTTTTCTTGATATCAATAGGTATTGTTCTGTTTGAAAAAAAAATTAACTTTTTCCAAGAAATACACATTCTAATATTTATTAACATTTATGCATGGGATGCAATTATGAGCCCCTGTCTAAACTTCAATTCTGTAAAAGCAGCACATCAATAGCGCCTTCCATTTCAGAAATATTTGCGGTCCAAATTTGAGATGATTCATACTGTGTACATTTTTTAAGTAAGCCAGCATGAGGTGCATTATCATCATTTTGGGTAGGTGAGTACTAAATTTATTAATCTTTAATGTGTGTTACAAAGAACAACTTGGTGGGAAAAAAAATGTGAAAGCAAATTCAAATGTAGCATAAAAAATATTCTTGTAAAAGAAAAGTACTCAGTAGACCAGTGTAATTCTCAAATGTGATAATTCTATTAAATATTTAAAATGAAAAGCTAAATTTAATTACATAAATTTTCTCATAATTTCAATTTTTGAAATTATTTATGTTCCTCAGGTTTTTTTCCTCGCTTTTTGCAAACAAATTTCTGCATAAATAATAGCATACAGCCTAAATAGTTCCTTTGATTCCACAGCGTTAGGCTAAACTTATTTTTTATAATTGTGCAAAGCAGTTAATATATAGTTCTGCATAAAATCCACTCGTTTCACACATATATGTAAAGGCAGCTTTAGTCATTTGTAGACAGATGTATCATGCAAGATATAGATTATATGTCCAAGGAAGAAGTTAGAAACAAATGGACAAATATGTTAATATGGAAATGCACTATGAGCTTATTAAATACATTGTCCAGTATGCATCCATTTAAAATATACAATGTTGGTAAAAGGGTAAAGGGTTATGGAGATTTTGAGCATATATGTTAAGAAAGTCATTAGCGAAAGATATTAAAAACGCGAAAATAAGGTATTTTTGAGATAAATTACTGGAAAGATTAGCAGAAAAAATTTAACAAACGAATGATGGATGCATGCCAAAAGAACATATTTGTGAGGAAACGAGGCATAGAAAATAAATCATACACTCTGGAAAGGTTGTGTCGTGTGCAAGGATAAAGCCTTAAGACCGCGTTCTTGACGTTAATGATGATGAAATGCTAATTTACACAAAGATACATGGTGCCACAAATACATACAGCAACATACAATGTCTTCTAGACATCGCCTTTTGCTATGACGGATTACGTGTTAAATATTTTAGTAGCAAAAGAGTAGGTAAGTATTAACAAAATACGGTAATGAGTGACACGAAGTTACCTGAAAAAAATCGCATAAAATGTATCGATAAAAGTATCAAAATCAGAGCCTTCGTTTGTTTTATACACAAGTGTCTGTTACTATGATGGCATTGTTTTTATTACGTTTGTTTATAAATTTGTTAATCTTTGAGCAATTTAATTAAAAAACAAATTAAGATTCTGTATTAAACAAATTAAGAAGTAGAGTTATAAAAACAAAGAAGTTGTATCTGAAAGACTTTATTAATGCTGATGATTAAATAATTATCCAAGAAACAGAAGATAATTTACAAAGAGCAGTGTATTGATTGAACGAAATATATTACAATTGAATTTCATCTACAAACAACAAAATTGGGGTTTTAAAGGGAAGAATCCTGTTTGATCGAAGAAACTAATAAATTAAAAATATTTGAATCGGTATACCATTTCAATTATTTGGGATCTGATATTAATTTTAAATTTGATACAGACATTGAGACGAAAGTTAACAAATTTCAAACTATTTATGGAACAATTAGAAGAATTTTAGGAAGAAACACTAGAAGAGAGACATAAATAAGTTTTATAAGAGCTGCGCCTACTCTTCTATATGGTTCCAAATCGTGGAAAGTGACACAAAAAGAGAAATCACATATACAATCTGCGGAGATGAAATTTATAAAATATGCAAGAGGGTGCATCAAAGTTGATAAATAGGAATTGAAATAATAAGATCGGATTAAAATCTTTTTTTCAATTAATGATAGGATAGATGTAAATAAAATAAAATGAAAAGATAATATTGATAGGATGACAAAATAGATTGCCAAAGGAGGCAATGAATTATAAACCGATTTGGAAGAGAGATTTAGACAGACCTAGTAAAAGGGGCTTGACGATAGAGACCGGAGTAGGTGAAGTGAAAGGGGAAGAAAAATAAAAAATAAAATAACAAATAAAATTAAAATATAAAACAAAATAAAATGTTAGTTCTAATTTTAAAAATTCCTTTGTGACGTCATAGCACATACAGATGACTACTAAAGAGTTTCGTATTTATAAAATAAATCCTTAAAAATTTTAAGTATATTTGTATTTTTTATAAAACATTCCATTTACCTTTAAAACAAAGTATGAGTTACTTTCGACAAACTGTATAAAACTATCCAGAGAAATTATTGAAAACTTTTTGAGAAAAATATGTTTTGTTTATGATAGTTTATTAAACTATTTATAACAAAATGTAAGAATTATAGACCACAATCATTAAATTCTGCGTGTTTTCGCTGGAGACATTGGAAGACCGTACTATATAAAGTTATGAAAATGTACAAAAATATAATACATGAACTTAATTTTTAACAAATAAATAATGAAATATGTGAATAATTTAAGACCCGTAAATTTGAATGATTCACATTGGCCGTTCTTGCATGTACTCCTGCGTACCCTTGTACTCATTACGCACGGCGCTCCGTAATGGATATCTTTGTTGGCGCTCTCTTCTCCCTATTGGTTAGGACACGCATGCCATTTTCTAAAACGAATGTGACGTCAGAGCTTCTTTCGTGGGTCGTTAGCCTCTTGTTCCTTATTCACACAGAGAATTTCGATTTCAATGGGGTTAGACGTTTTGGCAATTAATTCTAAAGTGCCTGGGTCTCTTCTTTCTCCGCTGGCCTGGCCCAGCGACTAAGGTAATACATAAGCTTTTATTAAATTAAGTTTGGTGTCATTAGAACATTTGTTTAATTGTGTGGTATTAGTAATTGATTTGCATAGGACTTTAAAAGTCTTATATAGCAACCTAGGGCTGGTTTATGACGCGTTTTAATTAAGATTTGTAGAGCGCTTAGCCAATATAGTTATTTGCTACTTTCATATTTTTGAAGATTACAGCAAATGGTTAAACTGCACAAATGTTTGTAAACTTAAATTATACTGTTAGTGCAAATTATGTAAGCTACTTCTATGTCAATTCAATTTATTTATTTATTTGTAATAATCCAGAAAAGTTGGTATTTTGCTTCTCTGTAATTTAAATAATATCTTTCTTTTCTGTAAGTAATATTGTTCCGGGCCATATCCCAAAATATTTATTTTTCAGCATTACAATTCATAATAAATGCTTGTCCGGCATCAGCTTGAGGGTGTCATACTGAACAGCATATATAACTTAAAGGAAAGGAAGGACAGGCAACAATCAAATATCGAAATTTTGTAAGTGTACTATATTTATAATAAATAACATTATTGTTCAAAGTGATGTACATCTTTCATCCATCTTCCTGCCAACATTCGAAATTGACAGTGAAGCCTATCTTTAGATTTCGAGGGAAAAGCGTAGCATCTTACTGGTTCAAATGTTATAATGAATTACAGTAATCGATACCTAATAAGATTGAATGTTTTCAGAACTGTATGATGGATGAGGAACGTGTTCGATTCCAAAATAGCCAGAACATTGGTAACACTGTATGCTGGAACATTTTCTTTTCTTCTTTATTTTATTTTATTTTTTTATTTACGGACGCTCTGTAAACAGCCCACGCCATCAGCGTCCCATTCAATTCAGGACGTGAAAGGACCGAAAATTTTTGTACAGAGGCCTCTTCTTTCAGGCATGAGGTTCTCTTACGGCTTTACGTCCTTTCCGAAAGAAGTCATGCTTAGAATTTTTATATCCGAACAAAACCCTTCTATCCTGGCCGGTTTTGAACCGGCGATCTTGTGCCTACAAAGCAAGTACGGTTAGCTGGAACGTTCTGTTTTAAATAATTGCACATTTTATGTTTATTCATATAAGGTAAGTAAAAGTTCAAAATATCATGCACTCTACTGTTTGTTATAGAGAAATATTTTTATAACCTCTAACTGCACATTAATGTTCTAATTCTACGAGGACTGAGCAATAAAGGTTGAATTATTGATCTCTTGTTAGAATGGAGGAGATACGGCGGTGAACCATTTTCATCAGAAAAGCAGATTTCACATGGCAGTGGGGAGGAAAAAAAAAATTGAAAGCGCGTGCGCGCATGCGTTTTACTACAGGATGCCAGTAAATTACAGTGTTTGCAGTTGACTGTGTAAAATGGAATCGCTTCGTAACGAGCGATAAGTTGCTCTAAAATTTTGCTTCCGTCTGCAGAAATTCGGCATGGAAACGTGCGGGTTGTTAAAGCATGGCATATGGCGATGACGCCCTGCATTAATCAACAGCACTTTGGAGGTTCAAAGAGTTTAAGGAGGGTCGTGTTTCAACTATAAAGTAGTTTGAAAAAATATCATACCAATGCTGATTTTGCCTAGTATGCCTCATAAGTAAAAAAAACAATTCTTAATCTATATTGAATAACCCTCGTAAAAATTAGTAGTATTACACTATGACCAAATTTGTTTTTGTAACTGATGGCAGAGGACAGAATTGCGCAGAAATGGTCATTATTGATTCCAGGTCACATCTCCTTTGCAATGTTCAAACACACGTAGATTCGTTGCCGAGCCTCAGCTAGACCATTCGTAAGGAGATGTCATAGTCGCCTACACGGAATCTGAAATTGGTAGAGGTGGCGACAGACAATGGTCTTAGAAACACTTGTTCACAGCTCACTGCCGTTTCATTGTGCTGGATATATCCCCATTATCTTCACGAGGGAGGTTTATCATCAAAACTAAGGTCTCCATCACTCCTTAAACCAGTTTGGTGTCTTACCACTAACAGTGCCGTGCCTTCAACACAAGGGAAACTATTTATATATGTGTGTATTAGCTGTCAATGTTGGCTGCAATAACTACTCCGGAAAATACATGACATTAAATTATATGTAAGTTGTTAAGTCTATAGTGACGCTGAGAGTAATATGTATGTCAATCGAAATAGAAACCTAAACAGATAAAAATTGACCCTGCACGTTATAAGATATGGGGATGAATCATTTAAAAACCAAACACCTGGTGAAAAATACATTAATTTTTTATTCCATTGGACGTACCCGACGTATCTATTGCCGCTAAATGCCTCTAACGAACCTCTGCTCAGAAAGAAAGTTAGTGTCCTCATAGCATAGCCATCTGTCTTCCATTTACGTTACAGACAAGGCCTCTCGACAGATAGGCGAACATGTACAACATAAGACCATGTGCACGTCACAAGTAAGGAAGGTGGGAGGGAGCTAAGGGAGACAGAGCTGAAATATTGATCTGAGTAAACAAATGAGTGCAAAAATGGCAGTCTTTAATGCCCCGCCGCATCTTAGTAACAGTTTCAATATAGCGCGTGGCACCTTAATTGCCACTAATGATGTTCGATGTATATACCGTGTGTCAGTAACGCGTTAAAGTCGACTACGTTGTCTGGTGTACTACCTTCCTTTCCAAGGGACAAATCCACCAAGATCATCGACTTTTCCACAACAATGTCTGTTCGACTTTTACATGACTTGATCTTAGTCCATGTTATCAACGATCAATGCAATATTTCAGCCTGCGTGCGCAGCTGAGCGCAAGTCAAGATCACCCAGTTACTTGTCAGAATAGACAGTTCCCAGGAATTTTATTTTACAAAAGCAAACCTTTTTGTTACAATAACTCAGTTTCTGGTTAATAGATGAGCATAACTCAAATATTTGTTTATTACAGGTTGTTGATACGCCATCGTTGTTAATTATTGTGCGTTAGTGAAGTAAACATCACTGTTGTGTAATAACAAGCTACCATTAGAGCAGATAAATAATAAAATATACAGGACTTTGAATAAAATATCACATAATTATTAATAGTGAATAAAATGTAATGAAAATATTTTGTTAAATGTGATTTTTTTTCATAAGCCATAATATAGGCTAAGATTTGGAAGCACAAATTAGTTATGAAAATTAAATATTCACAATACTCTGTGTTCAAATATTAAAGGGCTTTATTTTTTTAAATTATTGTATTAATGCTTAAGACATTAACGACGTAATCTTAAACATATACCTAACAAGGAACCAATATTTCATCATGATAATATTTTTGGCGAATGCTAAAAACAATAGCTATACAAAAACTTAATTATATGCTTTTAATGCACATTTGATCTTTCAGCAGATCCATCTCTAATCAGAGCATTTTAGTTTTGCATAAAACATAACTGGATGAATTAAGAATTTGGGTAGTTAAAATATAATGCGGACTTACCTGAAATCATATATATATATATTGTTATAGATTTTCATGAAAAAATTAACATTGTTTCTGACTTGTCTGTCTGAAGCAATTGAATTGCCTTCTATAACATTTTAAAATTCTTTCTCCGCCTTACTCAGCTGTTTACATGCTATTCGCCGTGACTTCCAAAACCAGTTTCATACAGCCGTGTCGCACATCCCCATGCTGACGATAACAAGGAGAGGGAGGCTTTATAAACTTGTTCCTCCCCTCAAATGAATTTGCATTTAAATAGATTAACTTTTACATTCGCTTCCCCTAAGTTTAAACGTGAACTGCGGCGCCACTGCGTAGGGAGCCGAAAATATTTCCCAAATGTCACCAGCACAAGCGAAGACATTCGAGAGAGCTCAGGTTCCAAATTTACTAGAGAAGCTGTCTTGCTGAATGTTAAGTGAAAGTTCTCGCTTATGTATAGACGAATATCTGCTACAAGATTTGCAGCATTATTTCTACAATCTTGTTGTCAATAGTTTACAATTTAAATGAGATTATTTCTGTATTGAATAATTATATATTCATTTCATTACTACTTATATTGTTTTAATACATGCTACTAAAATGGTTGCTTTCGAAACGGGTAACAGTCTGTAAATTTTAACCTAGCGGCCTAAGTTGTCATAGCAACACTGTTAAACATAGCGGACTGTTAAACAGAATACATGATTTAAAAACAAATATGATGCACATTTTACTTATTTATATAACAGAAATAAACACCTGAAAAAAGCAACTTTTAAGAAATGCAAAATAAATTTATTTGTTTTGAAAATTCGAAAGTGTTGTGTGATTATAAGAATGCACCAATGAGGAGGAGAGTTCTTGTCCTAGAATCAATTTGGATAATTTGATTTTTTTTACTTTCCCATATCTCCATTTTTATTTTATTTGTGTATAATGGCTCATGGTTTCTTCATTTTCAATGCAATTTTAAAATTCTGTAATTAGCTTGTGAAAGAGTTCTGATATTGTATTGTATTTATTGAATATGTAATATAGCTTACACTGATGGCTGTAGAAAAATAATTAAATTATAATGTTTGCAGTTGACATGTAGAATTATGCACGTCAACCTAATTAAATACGTTTAATACGGGTTAAATCAAATAAATAAATTTTAAATCAAATAAATACATGTTAATCTAACACAACATATGGCGAACTAAATTAATACATTTTAGTGTAAATGAATACATTCCAACCTAATAAAATGCATGTCAACCTTATGAAGTGTATGTGAATCTAATTAAATATAGAACATTTCAATCCAATTAAATAAGCTTCTAATTAAATACTGGTCATACTAGTTAAATATTTTTCAAACTAATTAAATACATGTCAACCTTTAAATACATTTCAATCTAATTAAAAACTTGCCAACCTAATTAAATACAGTTCAACTTAATTAAATACCTGCCAACCTAATGGAATACATTTAAAACTAATTAAATACATGCCAACCCAATTACATACATGCCAACCTAATTAAATGCATTTCAAACTAATTAAAAACATACCAACCTAATTAAAACATGCCAACCCAATTAAATACATGCCAACCCAATTAAATACATGTCAACCTAATTAAATGCATTGAAAACTAATTAAAATGCCAACCTAATTAAATACATGCCAATCTAATTGAATACCTGTCAACCTTATGAAGAACATTCAAATCTAATTAAATAAACTTCTAATTAAAAACTAGTCATCCTATTTAAATACATTTCATACTAATTAAATACATGCAAACTTAATAAATAAATGCCAAACTTATTAAACACATTTAAACCTAATTAAATACATATCAAGGTAATTATACACAGGCCAATCTAATTAAATACAATGCCAACCGAAGTATACACATGTCAACTTAATTGAATACATGTCAAACTAAATATACACATGCCAACTTTTTTAAATACACCTCAACGTAAATATACACATGCCAATCTAATTGAACGCATGTTAACCCATTTAAATACATCCCAACCTAAGTATATACGAGTACATGTCAACCTAATTAAATACACGTCAAACTAAGTATTGCCATGTCAACTTAAATAAATATGTCCACCTAATTAACTATATGCCGCACTAAGTATTAACATGTCAACTTAATTAAATGCATGTCAACGTAAGTATATACATGCCAATCCAAATAAATGCATATTAGCTAATTAAATACATATCAACCTAAGTATACATATGTAAATCTAATTAAATACATATCAACCTAATTAAACAGAAGTCAACCTAAATGCAAAACTGAGTTTTAACATGTCACTTAATTAAATGCATGTCAAACTAAGAATACACATGTCAACTTAATTAAATACATGTTAACCTAATTAAATACATGCAAAACTAATTTGATACATTTTAGTCTAATAGAATAATGCTAACCTAATGAAACACATGTCAAACATTATGTAATATATTTCAAATTAATCAAATACACATCAACCTAATTTACTACATTTCAACATAATCATATAAAGCTCTAACTTGTCATCCTATTTAAATACATTTAAATTTATTAAATAAATGTAAACATAACTTACAACATTTTAATCTAATTAAATACACTTCTAATTAAATACCTGTCACTCTGTTTAAATACATTATACCTAATTAAATACATGCCAATCTAAGTATACATAAAACAATATCAACCTAAGTATATACTCATATTGTTAAGTATATAAACGCGCGTTAACCTAATTAAATGCATGCAAAACTAATTTAATACATTTCAGCCTAATCCAACATATGCTAACCTAATGAAGTTTTTTATTATTGATTTATTTATGAACGCTCTTTAACATCTCAGGCCATCAGTGTCCCATTCAACTCAGGGCGTGAAACGGTCGACAAATTTTGCTCACAGACCTCTCTTTCAGGCTTGAGGTTCTTTTTCGTGCCGTTAATGTACGACACGGGACCCACAACTTTACTTCCCTTCCGAAGGAAGCTATACTTACGATTTTTACGCCCGAAAAAATCCATCGGTCCTGGCCGGGTTCGAACCCGCGATCTTGGGTTTAGGAGGCAAGTATGGTAACCACAACACCACCAGGACCGACAACCTAATGAAGTACACGTCAACCTAATCAAATACACATAAACTAATTTACTACATTTCAACCTAATTAAATACACTTCTAACTTGTCATTCTATTTAAATACATTTTAACTTATTAAATACATGTGAACATAATTTAATACAAACCACAATGACAACGAGCTTGCCTTTTTCTGATTTTTGTTGTTTTAGTTGATTTAATGACAGATTTTCAACGTAAGTAAAGGTGTTTTATTCATTTCTTTTTATGGGAACAAATGGCATCTCCACTACAAACTTATTTCCGGCTTATTCGATGTTATTAAGAATCTCAACGCAATTTTTCAAACATATCCATGCAAACTGATTTCTTCCTAAAGACTTGTGTCATCATTTAAAAAAAATAAATCAGGTAGACCTACAGCGCAGATAGACAACTACTCAAATCCCACTACGGACATGAATCATTGTTGATGAGAGCCAGTGTTGAGTACGCAGTGTTAATAAAATGGCAATCCCTCTGGAGATGGACTGCATGACATTTTTGGCGAATAATAAAGACGCAACTTATCTTTACAAAATGTAAATGCTTTTCCAATTTAAAGAAGAAACGATCAACGAAACAATTTATCTATGCACACCAAAGCGCAAATTCAAGGTGCATCCAGAGTTGTTGGATAATGTGATGAAACATTTTCTACCATGGACACGAAGTTGCCTTAGCATCATCCACACAATGTTAACTGTGTATTCTGCCTAGAGTTCCGGGGTAAACAACAGCTGTTTTTGCATTGCAGCCACACACTCTATCTAACCTCTCTCTCTAATCCCATGTACCTTAATGTGCTTCAGGCTTATGCTGATATTTGGTTTCCGTGGTAATTGCTACATCTTTAATGATGAAGCACATTTCCATCTCAATGGAGGCGTAAACACTGAAAACTTTAGGATTTGATCTTACAATAATTACTACGCTGTTATTTCATGATTTAAATTCTACTGTTTGGTATGCCTTCGCAAGTCACTTTATAATAGGAGTATACTTTTTTCACAGTTTGAAAATGAGGTGACGACAACGTTACAATAATGGCCTACGATCTGTCCTTTTTAAGAAATAGAAATATTGTTGCTGGATAGGGCATATTTTTACATCTTTAAGCCGGTAAAAAAAAAAAAAAAAAAAAAAAAAGAGATAGCATTTTTGTTGATTGATTTATCAGGCACTTTCATATACCTTATCCTGCACGATGGCGACAGGTTACTGGTTGTGGGCTGTTTGAAGGAAAGAATGTTTCTGGGAAACCTACGACAGTTGAAGATTTAAGAACAATGTGCTAGATATTCCAGAACACGATTTCAACATCAACTGGAAACATAACATAACATAGAAAGTTCGTTACGCGCACAATAACTATATGGTGGACATATACATTTAAGATAAGATTGGAGGTTAAAAACTGCATGTTTTGTTTAATGAACAGTGCAAGAATTTTTAATATTTTGTACATAATAAAAAACTAATAGTATTCAGTTTACTTTCAATACATTTTGTTTATTTACGGACGCCCTTTAACATCTCAAGTTATCAGCGTCCCATTCAATTCAGGATGTGAAACGGCCGACAAATTTTGCTCAGAGACTTCTTCATTCACGCTTGAGGTTCTTTATCATGGCGTAAATCTACGACACGGGACCCAAGGCTTCACTTCCCTTCCGAAAGAAGCCATACTTAGGATTTTTACGCCCGAAAAAATCCATCGATCCTGGCCGGGTTTGAACCTGGGATCTTGGATTTAGAAGGCAAGTATGGTTACCACTACACCACTAGGACGACTCCTCTTCCTCTTGAAAGAAGAAGTTCGCCAGCCGCCATGACATTTCAGTGTTATCATTCGATTCCTTTTCACACTATAAGCGTAGTGGACGTAGGTCTGAAACAATTCCTCAGTTTACTCCGGCACTTTGCCCGGAAATCCAACAGAACATACTATCGGTGCATTTTTCTTTTTTGTTTCGAAAAGTTACGAAGAAAAAGTGTGTCTGTCTTTGAACGAAGATCAGCATATTATTGGAATAGCTTAAGGGAAGGCAGGGTGTTAATAGTTTCCCCTCCCGCCAGTACAGATAATTGGTATTAGCTTGCCATTTGTATAAAACCGGCGAGCTGATAGGGAATCGTTATCTTTAATATAGGAACGCGCAAAGAATGTAATTCTTTCCTTTTAGGAGTTCTATAGATGTCGAAAATAAACGCAACCTTTATTGTTGAATGAATTTCATCGTTAGGCGCGTTTACTCTTTCTATAGAAAGAAACTTAGCTTTACTCGGTTCTTACCCTGAGAACTGTGCTTACGAAAAGCCGTCGGTTTAGCAATTTTTTCTATATTAATATTTTTTCTTACAGAAAAGGATAATTTATACATTGTGTATTTTCATTACAATGAAGAACGGTCAATAAATTTTATATGTCGTGCAAATGTGCTAGATCCACTTATCCGATATCATAATTTCTTGTACTGTTGCAGATATTTTTCTGTTGAGCAAACGCGTCTTAATTTGTCTGACATAAGCCGGAACTTCTTCAGCAATATCACTGGTTGCAAGAAAAAGTAAATCTGCTATGGCTCACATAGAATAACTATTATTACATCAACGCATAGCAACGAGGGTGCTTTATAAACTTGTTCTTCCCCTCACCGGCAGAGCGTAGCTCAGCAATAACGCTTAGGAGTCGCATTTGAGAAGTTTGGGGTTCGAATCCTTTAGGGTCGACATGTGAACTTTCTTCCCTAGTCGCTTAGAATATTTCCATTCACGAAACTTCAGCTCCCATATTTCACTTTATTTCATTTTATTGGTTTTGTTGCAGAGTGGAAAGTCCTAGGCAAGGTGTTGTGTGCGGTACGGCGGTGGGTTGCGCTTTGTAAAAATTTCCGCACCGGCGCTTGGTGAGGAATTAGCCCATCTAAAATGCTCGGATTTCTTTGGGGGCAGAGGCTATGCCGATGTCAGGGTATTTTATCTGGTATCATGATAGGAAACCCGTTTACGTCCGTGCCTCTGGCCGCCCGGTGATATCCTTAGTTCATCCCTTCCTCAAGACGATGCCCCCATTGAAATGTAGGCAGGCTTTGGATTTAGGTCAACGAAATCACTGGAAAAAGTAACTTTGGCACTTCCTTTCTCAATTTATACTTTTAAATAGCTAGACAAATCATGAAATAATAATGTCAATTTTATTATAGTTAGCACTGATAATACAAAAAATGCATTATTTAACTAATATCACTTTTCTTTGGCATATGGCAACTAAAACAGCTGGTGTCCAATGCTTGGCATATTGGAGTTTTTACATTTGCCGTTAGATGACAGTATCGTAGTTCATTTGAACGCGTGCACCCTGAAATACGTAGACTACATTACACTAAATGATGAAGATGTAGATGAGGATTAGGTGAAGATGGAGCAATAGTTGAATGAACCTGGATGCCACAAATCCCAGGACTACTGGGATTGAACCCCAGTCCTCACAGTGGGAGGCGAGGAGTCTAATCACTCGGCCATGGCGCCGCCTTACAGAAATAAATACTACTAAAACAATTGACATCTCAGAATATTTCCTTATTTTGACTTCAGTACCAGCGTCTGCGTTTGTGATCCAGAGGTATAAATAGAAGTGAAATATGAGACAATTTTCTGTACTTTTATGTAGTAGTTTTTCTTCATCCATCATACTTTTAGTACCGCGCTTTCCAAACTCAGCAAAATTCGGTTTCTTAATGCTTTTTACTCACATGCAATAAATTCCAAGAACCATGCCTCTATTCCCTAAGCTTCGTCTTCCTAACACTTCCTTCTCCACAAACAGAAAAGAGGCATCAGTTTGGCAGCAGAGTATTTCGTGGTTTTGTCGGCAGTTTTCCGGCAGCTGGCGATTCAGCAGTTAGACCGGTAACTGCCGACGAAGCGGAAGTAATTTAACAATTAACAAGCATAAGATGTGGAAGATGTCCGCACATTTTTTGGTATATTTATTGAAATAAATCAATTTCTCGCTTGATATTCTCTTTCAATTCTTTAAATGTATGGCGGTTTGTTCCTTGCACTTTATTTCCCAACTTTGCCCATAAATATTTAAATATATAGGGTGACCCATTATCAATTTTTAAATTGGGCACCTCTGTCGATTTGTTAGGTTGCTGGGCCTGAAATTTAACACACTGTAATTTGTTTGTATTGCGATTAGTTGATTGTAATTCGTGTATATTGCCATCAGCTAATATTCAGTGTCCAGAATCTGAAAGTACATTTCGAGTACGGTGAATGTCATTTAGAGACCGTTCGAAAACTTTGGGTAATTTTTAGTAGACGAAATTGCGCCTAGATGTCAAAAGTGTAGAGACTGGTAAGGAAATTTGAATATATAGAGAACATCAATCGCCTGGATGTTCTCGTCGATCGGTAGAGAATGTTGCCCTCGTCAGACAGAACGTTGCCACGAGCACAATGAAGTCGATTCGCCTTCGTTCTCAACAATTAACAATCCGAGATTTGCAGCTTGTAGCAAATTTTAACAGATCCTTTTAAGACAGAACTAACGCAAAATCTGAAACAAACGGACCGTTTACCTCTCTCGCAATGGCGATCAACTCAATGACTACATAGAGCGCGTGATTTGACACCGTGTGACTACCTTTTGTGAGAGTAGGTAAAATCTTATCTATGTGAACAGTCAACTCAAGGCACAAATAGATGGGTGACGGGTGAAATTCATCCGTAACTTTGCTGTTGAAAGTGCAATTGAAATTTTGAACAACAGAGTGAAGTAATGGCAACGAAGCCGTGGAGAACATTTGTCTGATGTTTTATTTCATATTTAATAACAGTGTTTGTGCTTCATATTGACTCAAAATATTACCACTTTTAAAATAAATTATGTTTTATTATTAAAACAAAAATTATGTTGATTATAGTACATCCTATATTATCAGTTTGTCATTCCTGTATATGTGCATTTATAATATTCTCATAAACGATAAACGCTATTACTTCCTATTTACACTTATTTGATCCTCAAGTAAGGACATTTTCGTGTAATAAAATCGGATTTTTTTGTACTGTAATACGTGTTATTTTGCTCCGAAACATGATCACGTAAAAGAAACCATGATTCATCAATAAAGGATATTAAGCGTTGGTCAATTTCTTTTATCATTAACGTTCTGTAATATCCAGTATACCCGAATATCGGGATCACCTGCCTGCCATTTGCAAACAACAGCAATTTTGGAGGTTCTCATATTTAAATAAGACTCAATTTTGGAAGATGAGCGGATGGTGTGATGACAGTTTTTTAAAAAATGTCGAAATATAGCAGGGCAACTTTCCATTTTCAGTGCTGATTTGTATTGTAATTATGTCTGTAACTGCGAGAATTTGAATCAGTTGCATGGATATCACATTTGTTTCGCTCTAACTGCCGACGCGCCACCTATTGTGAAACTGGTGGAAAGAATCTATATGTGGAAAAAGGAATGTACAAGAGAATACATATAATTTCATTTTGCATAAATGCTTAACGATTATTTAAAAAGCGCTGCTTGCACTTTGCGCCCTGTGCAATCGTTTATCCAGTCACAAAATAGTGCCTGAGCAAGATCTTGAGAATGTCTGAAGTACTAAAAACACCTCTGTCCCATCCAATAACCTATCCTGGGCTTATCCATAATTATTATTTTTCATACCTGATAAGTAAATATCTAGTTTCTATATCTTATTTCGTTTACCTCTAGATATTTGGAATAAATTAAATAATCAGGTTTTCATTTTTAGAACATATTTTAATTTTATTTTCTCATTCTTTATAATGACTTACTTATAATAAATTAAATTTAAAATAAATTGTAGTGTAAGGCACGTGGTTTTGTAGAACATAACTGTAGGTGTATTTTAAAAATTAATTTACGTTTACCTGCGAGGCTAATTTAAAATTTCTAACTCCCCTCTTTAGCTTCTAAGATTTATGGTCATAATTATGCACACTTGTGGCATGTTGTATCCTAGTTATATTTCTAAAGGAGATTTTAATAACACGTTTGTAATTTATTAGTTCTACGAATGTTGCGATCTATTAGTTTCGATAAAAAACTACAAGAAAATAAGAAAATTCATAAATTATATTTATCTTTATTCGTGTTTCTGAATAGCTCACCTAAGAATAGTTGTAATAAATGTTAGTATTTAGTATTGAAATAAATAAAATCAGAATACTTGGTTTTCTATATGCTGAGGCATTTTCACTGAACAGAAGTAAGATTTTAAGTAATAAACTGCGATGCTGCTCAAAATGAACATACATGAAAGATAATATGAGCAATACAGCAAAAAGAAATAGAAATAAAAACGTAACTGATAAGAGTGCTAGCTAGAGGAAGATAAACGGACATCACAGCCATAAGAGCTTATTTGTCATTGAAGAACTAAATTACTTTGCACTCTGAGTATTTCTATATAAACACTAATTGCCCTAAGGTTCACTGTGCACTTTCTATTAAAGAGTGGGAGTTTTTACAAAAGTATGTCCGCATTAAGACAATCGATTAGTGAAGTTCAAAGGCGATTTGATAAAAATTCTCAAATTGTTGTTCTCCATGGGTTACCAAGTAGTGTATCGTGAAAACATATTCTGAATGGTGTGATTAATTTCCATTTTAATTGTAATTGTTTTCCATTACATTTCATAACTCATACTTGTGCAGATTTCGGGAATGCTTTACTTAGTAATCATTCCAAATTTGCAGCTTCTCCTTTGTAAAAACTGTATGTATATTTTGGCTTGTGTTTTGTGATTGTATTGAAGTAGAGTTTCATTTTCTGAAATACGTCCCGTCAC
This sequence comes from Metallyticus violacea, assembly GCA_030762175.1. Lineage (NCBI taxonomy): Eukaryota > Metazoa > Arthropoda > Insecta > Mantodea > Metallyticidae > Metallyticus > Metallyticus violacea. Next base: position 18,257,302 of record CM060833.1, on the reverse strand, counting down.
CATCGCATTCCATGTACCAACTTTGTCATTTATGTCATTTTGTAGTCTTCTAGAGTTTTACAGTTTCTATTAAAGCTAATTCTTTCGTAATTCCTTGCTTTTACTCAAATAGTCATTTAATAATAAGAGTAAAAAAGAAAGCGTACTTCACCCGATTCTGAAATGTTATTAAGGCAAATTCTCACCGCCATGGGTGGCGAAGTCGTTAAGGCGTGGACTCGTGAGCGAGAGGTCTGGGGTTCGACCGTCCTCACAAGTATTTTTTCTCCTTACCCATGAAATACACAAATAAGTTAACTACTAATATGAATATATATAAATTGTACACGTTAATTGTAATAGTATCTATAATATATGTCATTGATTATACTAATTTCGGTAATATTTTAATTGGGTGGTATCCCATAAACATCACTTCAAGAGTAAACAAAGTTTATCATTTTCTGAGGAAAGCCACATTCACGCATACTATCTAGGTTGTTTACTTTGTTCAAAGAGAGAACATTAATTGAAACTGAATATAATAATGCACATGTTCCGATATTTGGTAGACAAAGAATATAACAGGACAGCTATTAATTATTTTCTGACAAGTTGGAAAATTGAGTTAATTAAAGGTTGGTATAACGAACTAAAATGATGCATCGTTGGAAACAGATGTCAAACGCTTTCGCACAGCCAAACTGACGTATCAGAAAGGGGAAAGCGCGTCTGTAATACGCAATGAAATATCTGCTCTCGATTTATTAGTGTAATTTATGAATAATGAAGGGTCCATAGTCCGAAATAGTTCAGCGAAGCAGCTTTCTGTCCATGAATTTAGTTTTGTTATCAATATAATGACTTCAGATTTGGAATGAATCTATTGAAGTTTATCTTATAACAAGGCGTAGGTGTATCGATCTTTCTGACAGATAACGCAGTTTATTTCCACATTTTTCACTTAGCAGAGGCCATATCTTATACTAATAAACTGATTACTAATAGATACCGTGGATCCTCAGTTTCTCTGATAACCTTAAGGATCTTGGAGGGCTCAACGCTCGTTTTTTATTTATAGAAAATTCATGGTAATTTATAACTTAATATAGGTGAAAAATATTAAGATTATTTTGTTTTACTCGAAGAGTATTTACCTTTAGATTCCACCATTTCGAAAAAATACTGTTTAATTTAATATAATTAATTATACCACGCCCTCTGCACTCTAAGACTGATACAGGTGGTTCTGGAGATAACGTTAGGGATTCCAATTTTGGAGGTCCCGTATTACAATCTCTTAAGTTCGGGTATCTTGACCATGGGTTTTTTTACTGATTTCCCCTGGTGGAATATTCCATGCATATTTCCTGTTCCGTTCTCATTTCATTCTATAGTTCTGTTTGCAGGGTCAAAAGGGGAGCCGGAGCCCAAGGTTGGCTGGTGCTGCAGCATGGGGTAGACTTGGAATGTTTCTGTCCCCTCGGAGCTCGCTGAAGTCTGGCATTTAAAGTCTTAAAAAAAAAAAAAAAAAAAAAAAGTCAGGGACTCCCTGCCTACGTCCTTGAATCGCCATCTGTAGTGTCTCCTTCACCTCATTCCTTTCTCAGGAAGGTGCTCAAATTCCATAGATATGATCAAATCACCTTTCTCCTGCATACCTGTTTTATCCTCTGCACACTAGTGAATGTGCTCCATGTTTTAGGACTATAAACCTATTACATTCCCTAGATACAGTCGCCGTCGAGACTTCCGCTAGAACACTTTGACCTCGCTACTGCCACTGAAGATGTCCACCGTAGATGTAGACGAAATGTTTGAGAAGAAAAAGGAGCCCACTAAACCACGGCTGACAAACTTGGAAAATACTGTACCTAGTAAGAACAATATTCATGAAAGTTTAAGAACATTAATTACATTTTCGTTATTTAAAAACTATTTATAATTATAGATTATATATTAAGAATAGAACTGGGCTTAATGTATTAGATGGTTCTAGGATTATTCTTAACAAAAAGGACGTGCATTTTTAGATACTGACTACACTGTTTCGTTTCTGCCGTGCAGAAATTCCGTTGATGGAGTTTTCAAAGTAAATATGCGTTTGTTAAGTGTAGTGATCTGCATATTAATAATCGTTCCCAATTTAATTTTCATTAGTTGTTTGTATTTTCTGAATAGTGAAAACGTTACACCAATTATTTTTTATACTTTTTAAAATGAGGTAACAAATATTCTTGACATGAAGAGATCAGGTCACCGCTATCTGAACGAAAAAAAAAAACCATTTGTCATAAGAGATGGGTATCACCAAAACCCGCGATACAAAACTGCACTTAATACAGTAGAACTATGCTCACTAGTCCACAACGCCAAGCACATTCAAACGAGCTTAGTCATCACAGAAAACCGTAAACTGCGATTTCTTGGACAACACTTGTTGAGTTCCTGCCAAGAAACACAACCATACTAGCTGATGTTAGGCATAACCGAATCGTAAGAATAAAATACATACCGAACTTTTCTTCATGGCAAAATTCGCCCACACAGCCAAAAAGGCAAAGGACTTGCCAGATGAATTTCACTAATAAACTTTGGGTCATCGGCCCTACAGTCTAGACCTGGCACCATGGTCGCGGACTGGTTCAATCAACAGGTGCACCCTCTTTATGACGAGGGAATTACTTTAACAGGTTTCGATGTACAATATGTTGCAACCCTCAACTGTAAGCAGGTACTCTTTTGGAGAAGTATTTACCATGCTCATACTATCAGATTAGTAGCTTTACATTATTATATATAACATTTAGATGATGCACTAACTTCTTAAATAAAACACACACCTTTAGAAGACGCATGAAAAGTTGATAAAGAAAGGAAAATGTTTACCCAATAACAATCATTACATAAATCATTCCTCTAAAAGTTATCACGTTTCATTAGCAATAAGTTTTAAATAATGCAGCAATTTATCATGAGGAATACCTCACAAACGGGCTTACTTGGCCAAAAAATAAATACAATACCTCACGAGATCACAGCTATATACCAAAATAACAGCTTACGATAAACTGATAACGAAGTTCTGATAATTAATTAACAATTTACAAGCCCAGAATTCAAATTTGTTAATAGAAAAGTATTAATATGAAACATTAACACTTTTAAAAACTTAAGTCGACTTAGGTCTGAAGTGTTCTAATTTTATAATTAATTAACTATCCGAAATAAAGCCACCCTTGCTATAAGGGGTGGAGTGTGCTGTCTGTCTGTCTCTCTTTTGAGTATCTCTGCAACTCCCTCTCGCACCAGTCCACCTGTCTCGTGGAGCGTCCCTTTTCAGCTGACAAGTGCGGCGGGGTTGAATACTATCATGCCACACCTTGGGGAGCCATTTTGCACTGGGGAGTCGGAAACGGATTATTGTCTGATTTTATAATTTTAAGCCTATCCGAGAATTTTGGGTATGTTGGTTTAAGGTGAGTACTGTGGATGCGGAAGTTTTCCCTAAGCTCCTCATTCCTCTTCTCCGCGCGCTGGTTCTTGGGTGATACTTGAATATGATGTCTTGGTCCCCTTCTTCTCTGGCTCGTATTGAGACTTATAACTAGTGGAATTTTGTAGTGTAAAACACTTCACGGGTAGAGGAATCAAATGGTTTTTTTTTTTTTTTTTTTTTTTTTTTTTTTTTTTTTTGTAACGTTAAAGGAGATAAAATATGTCTTGTACTCAAGAGATTTCATGGGTGGAGAATATGTACACTCAGGGAATATAGTTTATTTATTAGAATTGTCTGTAAGGAACCTTCACTGTATATGTCATGGATTTCGATTAACGGTCCAAAACTCGCTCACTCAGGGAAAATTAAATCAGAGATCAATCTTCACTTTAGCCCAGTCCACGCTAAACGACGTTACGTCAATGTACCTTTCCACTTCTTAAACTCGCGTTCCTAACTTTTGTTTTACGTACTTTGGTTTCGCGTATTTATTTCTACACACAGCACGTTTTATACCAGCCACTTTACCCTGTACTCTGCGGTTTCACTAACAATACACTCAAAACTTATGACGCATTTATATTTAAATTCTCACTTGAACTTTCATTACTCAGGTTTCAAATACTTTTGGTACATTGCCTACTGTCTACTACTGATTACTGACTTCAAATGGAGATTGCTCTAAAACACTCTGCCCAAAATACACTGCGACAACTGCATGCTTCCAACCACGATTACTCTTACTATGTGAATTCCAATTTTTCCGATAGTTTTTGCTCGGTGACAGTCCGTCGGTCCTTATGACGCTTCTTGAGTCTTAATTCTAGTTGACTTAAATTTTTAATTACTCTACTGTCCCATTCATTGGCTGTTCATTACAATTTGTGTTACAAACCTTCTAATTGGTAAATATTTTCACGCCTCTCCTGGCTTGGAGCGGGGGTGTTACAATCTATTGAGTGAAAATAATGTGTTGTAACTTGTTTTTCTTTCTTTTTTAAGAAGAAGCTGTGTAGTATTTTTCCTAAGGGTGCAACAGTCGAGCTTCCCTTGTTTGACTTACATAAAAGACTTTACGGTATTTTGGGTCACCATGGTTATTGTGGGAAGGGGTCTGAGCGGTTTATGACTTAGGACCGCTCCCTATGTAACCTTATTTCCGCCCTTCTCGTGTAACAATTGCCACACTCACGGCGATGTGATTTTGGAAAGATACTTGCCTTCCGACTTATAATGCAAATGCTATGGTTATAATGTTGATACTATTTCAATCTTATTGTAACCATCGTGATTACCTGAGTGTTTCTTTAGTTGGGATGGGAATCTACTGCTTCACAAGTTTCAACATGCTTTAGCCAGCAAAATCAATGGGGTCAAACTAATGCAGAATCTCGTACACGACACACAAACAATGACGACGGAAAAGTTTGTGCGAATTTTTACACTTACCTAGAACGTTCTCAAGCAAGATGAATGAATTCAGCACATACCTGCAAAAGAAGAAAATCTTATAATACCAGTTTGAAAAGTAATTGGTTATGCAGAATGAGAAAAACAATGTAATTATTAACAGTATATTACGTATCTAAATATTTACGTTTTAATCCAATAAATAAATGACTTAAATAAAATGTAAAAAAACAACATATGCTATAACACAAATTACTGAGAAACTGCTGTACAGTAAACAAATTAAAAAGCATCTCCGTGTACATTAAACATTTATACGAAGGTGTAGTATACTTGCTGCAGTGCCCCTGCAACATATTTTATTAAAGCGATGTGCAACAGAAGTAAATCACATCCCAGGCGCATACTGCGGTTTCATGTGATTTCGTGTTTTAATTAATCACTGTTGGTACAGGATGACAAATGCGTACAATGAAACTACCAGACACATTCCCTAAGACCTGTGTTGTGTTTCATGTACGTTTCACAGTCATTTTTTTTAATGTCATGCAGATATGCTTCTATAAATATAAATATAAAACAGAGGACTTAAAACTTCCTTCCGTCTTCTAGAACGGCAACTCAGAGTTTTGTATTCTATTCATTTTCTTACCCTATATTTAGTATAATCATAAACCTATGCCAATATCACTTGATAATTTGGAAAGTTGAGGAGTGTAGGAGTGTGCTATAGAATTTTATATGTTAAAGGTGGACTTTACATATTATGGCTTTAGTTACTTTCCTGTAGCAATTCGTTTTTAACTTAGTATTTTGTGATATTATTTTTTGAATATATCTCTTAAGACAACGATTCTACTGCTTTTACAAATCTTACAATATCTTTTCAGTAAACCTTTCAATAATTTCTGTATTTAGAAACTATCATATGATATTTTATGTTTATAAATAATAAAAGCAGATATGTTTACAGATTTTATTTTTTATTTACTAAATTAAGTAGAATAATATATGACCTTTCAGTCTAATTTTCTTAAATTGCTGTTGTAACCATGAACAAAAAATTAAAAAATGTCTTGAAATCTAAATCGATTCCACGTTTTAGTCCCCAAAAATGACTCTGAATATATTATGTATGTGTGTGTTAATGCTGGGGCAGGAATTAATGGGTGCGGGGGCGTAGTTGATCGCTGAGCTGATCGTGGTTTCGAAGTCTGCCCGGGCTACTCACTGATGACTTCGTTTGCTCCAAATTTGTTGAATTTTATCTCAGGGTCCACCGGAGTGTTTCGGGATCAGTATAGATCCACGGGAACGAGAAATGTATTGCCCAAAAATACACAAGGTTGACTTGTTTAAAATATTTTATTCACATGTAAAGTACTTCCTAACCGTTCGCCGCTGACTTCGCTACTCACTTAGACTGGCTTCCTGAGTGAATATCTGGATGTCTGAATGTCCCTCTGAATCTATGAATGTGTGAGTGTAAATCTGTGAATGTATCTCTACTGAACGTCTAAATGTGAATCTATGAATGTGTGAGTGTCTATCTTCTGCGAGTGTCCCTCTGAATGTCTGAATGTGTGTCTATGAAAGTCCGACTTCTGCGAGTGTGAAATGCGCCTCTGAATGTGTGAATTTCTCTCTAACTTCTGTTAAATACTGTACCGTTACGGCCACATGTTTCTCTTATTGTCAACTCCTAAGTATTTCCTGGGTAGAAGGTTCGTGACCTAACAAAAGATAGTTTACCCTTTCTTCAGCCTTGTTTAAGGAGTGGTCTGCGGAGAGGTGTCAGGTACATATCCGTCTCTTTCTCACATATTTTACACAAAATGTATACAAAACCCTTTTGTGAAATACCATTACCTGTTAAATGACATACAAGTTACAAATTACTTCGATTCCTGTTATACCTATCTCAAAATGATTTTCTTATACATATACATAACAATTATCCTTATCAAATATAATGCCTTTATAAATATCACTCTGCAGCCTTTTAATTAAATTAATAAAGGCAGCCTTATTTCCGGCTTCAATGCTCAAGCGGCCGCTAATTTTGTTTTTTCTCAAAGAAGCTCTGGGCACATAAGGATCAATTGACAAACGTTTTATCAGGCTCAAAAACCTGAAAAATTTGACCATTAGAGGTGGAGATTAACCTAAAGCGATATCTGTAGATGTGTGTTAACGCCCTAGTAACTATTTTTTTCCTCAATGACTACCATATGAGGATCAATTAACAAAAAAAAAAAAAAAAATCAAAGCGTTCCTTAACCAGCAAGATTGCACCATGGGGACGGGGTTTAAACTTAAAACAAAAGCTTAAAAAGCGCTGTACCAGCCGCAATTTTTAGTTTTTATCAACGAAACTCAATATATGCATTAAAATAAAACAATAATAATAGATTCAGATAATTAACGAAAATTTAACCTGAAACCCAACATTTGAAAAGGGTGACCAATATTTGTTTTTTCACAACGAAGCAGTATGTATATCATTTAAATAAAATAATAAAATAATTTCTGAAAATCTGGCCAGTCGAAATGAAATTTAAAGAGTGTATGGAGGAGTGAGATATGGGCTAAAGCAAAAATTTAAAATCGCTCCAATTTTTCTTGTTCCCCAACAAAACTCGGTATAGGTCATTAAAATAAAATAAAAAACTTTTCTAAAAATTGGTGAAATTGGACTATTAAGAAAATGGGGTTACATGAAACCCAAAATGTAAAAAGCGCTCTAGTGGCACCAATTTCTCGGCTCTAGCGCTCTGTAATCGCCTTCCTGAGGAATTCGCTTGTTTACGCAGTCCCTCCGTGACGGACGTTGTATTACATTATTCTAATTCTTTAACGCGTTTTTATATTCCACAATGTCTACTGGCAAATCTTCATCTTTTGATACTTCTCACTCATGACTACTTTTATTAAATATGGTCATCTTTTTTCCAAAAACGTCAGATCCACATTTAATTTGCACGTTTTCAGCATTTCCTGCTCGACCAATTTACATTCTAGTTATTGTATTTTTTATTAAATTAATGTGTATTTCAGTTTCAAAATATTTCTTTATTCATTTTTTTTTTTTTTTTTGAGTAGTGTTTAACGCCCGTTTTTACTACTGAGGCACCACAGGCGGTGGACACTGATGATACATGAAATGAAATGATATATTGGGAAAGGATTTTTTTTTAAGGAAGGAAGCGTTCCAGGCCTAAGTTTAGGTACCTCCCCGGCATTTGCCAGTTATGAAGACTGAGGAAAACCTGGAAAAAACCCCAGTCAGGGAGGACGGTCCTGGTGGGATTCGAACCGCAGACCTCCCGCTCACGAGTCCGTGCCTTAACGACCTCGGCCACCCGTGGCGGTTCTTTATTCATACATAGATTATTCCTGTAATTAATTGTTTCGGAAACCGTGTATTTTCAGAGCGCTATTCACACGGAACTGTGCCGTATATTCATCGTATATGGGGAAAACACCGCACGAGAGAGCAATTCTTGTAAATAATGTCTTATAAACATGCATAGTTAACTGCGCACAATTGGTTCTGCTTTACTGATATATTACTACCCAAGAATTACACCTGAAATTTTGCTGACACCGAAAATACAACAGTTATTCATTTAAATTTCAAGTAAAAGATTTTTGGTCGGTCCTGGTTGTGCAGTATTAACCATACTTACCCTCTAAACCCCAAGATCGCAGGTTCAATCCCGGACAGGACCAATGGATTTTTTTTTCGGACGTAAAAAGCCTAAGAGTGGCTTCCTTCGGAAGGGGGCAAAACCGTGGGTCCCGTGTCGTACATTTACGGCACGAAAAAGAACGTCAAGTCTGAAAAAGAGACCTCTGAGCAAAATTTGTCTTATGGTTTCATCAGGTTTCCACCTCTAGAATAAACCTTTGTTCGTTTGGGACATCTTACTGGAAGAAACAACAGTTAAAAGTAACGTTATGATTTTATGGATAAATTTCAATTCAGAGTTGTTAGTGACAAGCCGAGAACTTTTCAAGCAGTTTACTTATGAAAATCCTTTTGATATATTTTATTTAAATTATCCGTACTTAAAAATTTAGCGATCTGGTTTTTTGCATACATACATAATAGATACCGCCATTAAGGTATGCAACTTCTTCAGCATTTCCGAAATAGCAGGCTGTCTAACGACAAACGCTATGGAGGTACGTCGCCACAAGCCACTCCCAACCCTCGCCTATTCAATTGGCAACTTCAAGACCATCGTGTTTTGTGGGATCTCTACAAAGCCCAAGCTAAACCCCTTATCCTAAAACTTGCAATTAAATCCATCTCTACCCACAGTTTCCCTAAATACACGCGTTCTGGAAGGAAGCCTGCGTTGTTTAGTATTCTCCAACTTGCGGTTAAATCCAGGAGGAATGGTCTGTCTGCTAATCTGAAATCTACTTTTAGGCAGACAACTGGCGTTACAAAGCAACTTTCCGGATGTCTCTACCAGTTAGCGGATTCTAATACCTTTCCAGACCACCAGGATGTCAAAACCAGCAGAAAAATTCTACAGATGTTTTTACATTTTCTTTTTTCCCTCAAACAAATATATCACATTCGTCGCTATGATCATACTTTTAAACCCGATAAAAAAATTGGTGCATCTAATAATCTGCTAGCTTATTGCATATTGAATGTTCAATGTTTGCAGGTTTGAACTTAATTTCCAACTTGTATCTTTCAGGTTGCAAGCACTGAAATCTTGTTCTTCACAGCCTAAAAACTATATATGAAGAGGCCTAACAGCTTTTAAAATAACCTATAGATCATTCCAAAAACTAAAATGACTATATCAGTATATCTAAAACAGCGAATTAGACTTTGTATCTCGGTGCTGGGGAGTGGCATGCATTTGTGGCGGACAAAATCGAGATTTTTTCGGTTGTTTTCTTGGGATTATACGGTTTATGTATTTTCCTTTAGTAGTAGCTAAACGAATAGAGAAAATGCAAGTGTTACCCTAGTTCAATTATTTCCCCACGAGATATTATTGCCTCTGCTATTATTCTAAGCAATGGCATGAGAATACAAGGAGTTAAACTTTATTCTGGTGGACTCATTGCCTAATTTCCCCGAGAGAAAAATAATGTAAAATAACTGTATTAGGAAAAGCAAGTTGAAACGTTTGTATTTCTGTTGGCTTACTCTTGTTGAAACTAGTCGTGAACAGATTAGGTGTACTTGAAGATATCAATTTCCTTCTAATCTGCCTTGTCACAAAAATGTTCATACACGAGTGTACAAATATAAATAACAGTACATGATTTGCCGGCTTACCCTTATTATGCTCTGGAATGTGTTCTCCAACATTTACAAATCCACTCACTTTCAAAGAATTAGCAAATAATTGTACTTGTTGTCCTAACTACATCAAATCTGAGGATGTGAAGACGTTTGTTTTAATCCCTTTCAGCCTGATAATAATAGTCATTTGCATTCAGAGCTTTTATATTTACTCTAAAGGAATATTTGAGACCTTTCACCAGTTTTCTAAAATGAACCTTTTGAAAGGACCTTAAACAATACCGATAATAGCCTTTGGATAATTTCATTTTCAAACAAAATGTCTAACCATAATTCATTGTTCTATTAATTTATTAATTACTTTTTAATTAACAACGCTTCTTTAATATTGTGTCACAATAAGATTTTGTTTCATGTTTAATTTAAAGTTTACTTAATTTAAACTGCTGGGATTTCGAAAATTAACTTGTTGTAGTAGAGCAATTTTAGCGTTTGCTACATTCATATTACTGGGAATTCTCAGTAAATTTCACCCTGCCTTTTGCATTTCACAATAAGGTAAGATCAAAGAACATATTTGAAAAAAAAAATCAAACTTTAGTTTTTTGTTCTAAATGAATTTTCTGCTCAATTTTGTACATCGTTTATAGGAAATTTTCAATTGTGTCTTTAATTACGTACTGTGTTTTGTGTGTCAAGCTTCTTTTTTATATCGCTCACTATTGCATAAAAATTAAAATGTCCCTGAGACCATTTTTTATAGAAGGCTGTGGTTTTGTGTTATTTTGTAGGCAAATTACTGTTTCAAATATCAATAACAGTAATGGTTACTTCTGTGTTTAATTTTTTTAGGCAATTGGAAAGTTTTGTATTTATTTTGAGTTTTAAAAGCTATAAATCCCAGTTTTCTTTCATAAATATACCTATATCATGCCTGAGTCCACCGGAATTGGTTAAAATTTTTAAAAACAAACAAAATAAGCATTAAAATAATATTCAATAAAGGATGGTAGTACTGATAATTAAAATAACAGGCCTATTTCTGAAAAGAATAATTTAGTGAATGATAAACCAATTACTTCACTCCCGCCAGTGCTTTCAAAAATATTGATAATAATATGGAAGATATTGACGACAACAAAGGAAATATTAATATAGTGATTGACTTAAATATTTTAATTACAGTGTTGAGTGAAACTGTCTCCTGTAATATTACTCTGTGTGAAGATACAGGTACAAGAAATGGAATAGTATGTAAATTGACAATTAATTACATTAAATTTAAGATATTTTAGATTTAAGTGAATAATTAACAACATATGTACCATTTTCTCATAAACTAATAAATATAGAAGCATGAAAAATTTACAGCTGATCTAAATTATTACATTCATTACTGAACTTGAGTTTCAAGTCATTCGCATAAGACCTTTCTTGTACATGGATATTAATATAGTTTTATTTTTATACAAAAGCAGGCTATTATAATTTTTTTTAACTTATTACTTTTATAAAGCACATGCTCTAAACTAGATCTCAGAACTTATAATGTAATGAAAAATAAGCAGTAAACGCTTCACTAGGGTATCTATAAAACTTTCTGAGAAAAAGATACATAAAAATTAAAATTTTTGAATCAACAATATAGGGCCTGTGATTTCATCTTAACGGTTTCTCGGCTTTTAACAATATTTCTTGGTTACAGACTATGCTGCTATCTTATTGACAAGTATTTCCCAATCATCATTCAACATTAACTTCTTGAACAATTCTTTTTTGTCCTTTAGGCCTTGTCTTTTGTTTGTATATTTACTCCTATTAAATAGTTTTAATGAAAATGGCTGATTTAGAAATATGTTATTAATTTCCATCATAATCTTGGAAATTTGATATGTTTCTCTTGTATTATGAATACACCTGTTTTAACAATAATATTACCAAAAAAAAAATACTGGGATGAAATCTCTGTGTTTCATCTATAAACAGATTTTAAATATTTTTCTAACTTTAATTTCTCTTGAGGAGCTTTAAAAAAGTATTTATTTTCCACGATAACGGAACTTGCATTAAGAGAAGAAGTGAGTACGTATTTTATCCGATTTTTCCATCTTGCATTGCACAAAATTCTTTTAATACACACAAAATTAACTCAATTTTAACCGAACACTCCGAACATTTACACATAATATAGCGCTACACTTGCAATTTCCGAGATTTATTCGTACTAACAGCATGCAACGTTTTACACAAACTTCCTTCAATAACAACAGTACTTCTGCTGCTATTCGTAGTTCACCACCGTCCCATATTGTTAGTTAAGGAAGTGATCACAATTTGCTCTTCTGTTCGTAACGGACTTTGTACTCATTAATTAATACCCAAGATATGAACTAATTCTAAAGAACAAAACCTTCCCAAAGCTAAATAGATTCGGCTTGGTATCTGCAGAAGGCTGGATGATGGGGTATGTGACGTCATAACGTTTAATCCACTCTCGCAACCGAGTCTCCATTTAAGCTTGCTTGCTTGAACGGCTCTTATCAACTCTCTTCTTTTTACTTATAATTTTTAGTCTTGCAGCAGTATCTGTCACCTCGAATGAACACAAAAGCCAGGTTGCATTAGAAAACACCTCCCAAGTCTACATATTGCAGTGAGTTGCATTAACAATATTTATCTATTCTGTTCTACTAGCTCCCCCCCCCTTTCGTGGGCAGTTCTACCTGCAGTTGGCTGCTGTTGATAGAGCTCTGCAATTCTCGATCGTTTCCATGAATTAAATGCGGCCGGGGAGCCGGAGAGGAGGTCAGTTTAACACTGGGAATGTTCCAATGGGTCTTCTGTTTTATGTGACAGTGTATTAAGTATTCATCAAACAGCACAATACTGTGTATTAATTACGTTAATATAGCTCAATTCAGGTACTCCATTTCCTAAAGAGAACCATATACTACGTGCGTACAGAATCAGCTCATTTTATACCGTGATTGTTTCAAGAAAGATACTGTGATATTCAACTTCCGAGTTCAATCCCACATTGGTAAATAAATTTCGTTAAACGGGAAATATTCTTAATAAAAAGCGTAGACAGTCACGTACAGTACCCACAGAAGAAATGTTAGATAATTGGACATGCTCTGGAACGTTTCCCTAAAAAATTTCGCTTGGACATTTTCTCCTCAAAGGGAATTTCCTATTCCTCTGTTAGAACGGCTACGAAGTTAGTGACGTTAAAACCTTACAAATTACTGTACTGCAAGAACTTAAACCGGGGGACGTTCATCCAGGAGTAGATTTTGTGAATGCATTTTGAATAGTAGGCATGACGGAGAAATTTAATCTAATTTTCTTTACAGACGAATGGTGTGCTAATTCACAAAACAACTTATACTGGTGTACAGAAAGATGAAGCCACCTTCACGAGGAATCCTGCATTATCAAAAGAAAGATACTGCTGTGCGCCATTAACGGGGAAAGAAAAATAGGTCATAATATAATATATATTGCATATATATATATATATATATATATATATATATATGCAGTCACTAAATTATTATATCACTAATAGCTTGTTAATCGTGGCTATCCTCTGTCATCGGTACACTCTAGGGTTCTGTCTTCACACTAGAAATACACCCCCAAGACCTTGAAACAGACAGACACGAATCATTTGAATTTCGCAATTACTTATTTTCCCTGTTTAGATAGTCTTAGGCAAAATTTAAAGGATTGTTAAACGCAGCAAGCTAAAATTCTACAACCTCTACTCTGCTCCATTAACCACCACGTCTAAGTTCAGGTCTTTACAACATTTAAAAAGCATCTTCGCAGGAGACTTAATCTCACACATTCATTTGCCCAGACCGGGTTCTTAATCCTGTAACTGGATTAAGTGCAAAACTTGTGTCTTAATATCAACAAGTACATATTTCTTCAGTACGACACTTAAATTATACTTTAAAATCTGTACATTCGCCAATTGCGCCTCTAGGAATATTGTTTATTTCCTTAAGTGTAAATTTTGTTATGTTTTTATACTGAATTAACCTCCACTGTAGTATCTCTTAGAATTAATGCTCAGACGCTCAGTTAAAACCGACTCTCCTCTGCTGGTAGTCAACTTGCAAGCCTTCAGCACTCTGCCTTTAATATAAGTTTTTCCTTAGTCCTCATAGATGCCATACCTCCTCTTCCCCCACTAGTACACTCGGAGATAGAGAGATGGCTGCCATAGTTTTACACAAGGCTCGCACCCCTTCGAGCCTAAAAATTTCCCTTTAATTTTTCGCTCACTGGCAACCAGTCGTTTTAGCTTCGTCTTGTTGGAAGTCTTGCGGACCCTCTGAGTAACTCTCACGGTATATTAGTTACTGAAATGGATTGTCCGCCGTAGTCTTCATAGTCTGGCGTCGCAACGACTCGAAATATTAAGTTTTCAGTAGTGTTATACAGTGTTAAATGTTAATCTCATTTTTAATTATGTCACTTAAAAATAAAGTAACGCTTTGAACAACACAAGTAAAATAACTATACTAAAGAAGCAGATAAAGGATTAAATATTCACAGAATTATCGCTGGCTATATGTCGAATAACTAGTTGTCTTTATATTTTTGCATAAAAAGCATACACCACCGGGTTTAAATTTTGTGCAATAATATGTTATACTATCTCACTCACTCCTGGTGCTTGTTTAACCTGTTTCCATGCATTATGTTAGCTTCGATATTCAATATGTATTTTTACTTCCCTTATCTTCTTTTCTTTGAAGCTCACTAGTTGTTGGACACAATAGCGAGCGATAATTCTGGGAATATTTGTGTTTTATTCCTTTTCAGATTATTTAATTATTGTTATTTATATATATAAATGTATATGTATAAGAGAACTAGAACGTTCCACGTTTAAAACAATAATACACTCAATTACACAATAAAAACGCAAATAAAAAGCTGTACTTTGAGCCCAAGTGCTCTTCTTATGCTAGAGGTAAAAA
Organism: Metallyticus violacea; assembly: GCA_030762175.1. NCBI lineage: Eukaryota > Metazoa > Arthropoda > Insecta > Mantodea > Metallyticidae > Metallyticus > Metallyticus violacea. The sequence goes on along the minus strand of CM060833.1, from coordinate 18,242,139 downwards.
TAAAAAGAATTGCAATAGAACTCTGTGCGCGCTCTATGTTACAGGTCGTTGCGTATAATGTTTGAAGTGTTATAAGACGTGTTTGCTTGTGTACTTCTTTCTAATTACGATTAAATTGATACTGGTGTGCATTAAATTAGTTATTTAGATAATTGAAATGTCGGCTGCCAAATATTTATTCTGCAACAACGGATATTTATGTTCAATACTTACATCAAAACAGAATCGTGCCGACAAATGTGTATGCAATTTGTAGATAGATTCCCTGGTATTCGACCTCCAAATAGAGGTACAGTTAGTATTTTTTCCGACATGACGTGGGGAGGGTTATTTCATAGTGTTTGTATTTAATCCTGTGTATTTCTGGGTGCTTTGTTTTATTTAATATGTGTAAAAAGGAACACGAACGCTCATATTTACACATGCGCTGATTAAGTATTTAATTTATGTTAGTTAATTTAGTTAGAAACCTTGTCAACAGAATTAAAGAAACGAGAACGCTGAACTCTGAACTTTGTAGGCCTAACAGAAGAAAAACTCTATGATATCGGGGCAGCACAAGAGATTGGCGTTTTCAAAAACTCCAGTCACTGCTACCAAACTTTTAAAAGTGAAACCTTACAGAGTTATCCTATTCCAAGTATTAAGCCACATGGCTACGAAAGTCAAGTGAAGTTCTGCATTGGGTTGTACAGAACATTCATAACGGTATTGTTAATTCACATTTAATCATATTCTCTGATGAAGCATATCTTCATTTACGTGGTTACGCATGCTCACAGAACAATAGATTTTGAAGTACACAAAAGCCACGAACAATTCAAAAAATTCCTCTAAATGGTGAAAAGATTGTTGTGTAGTGTGCCATAACAGCAAATCGAATAACAAGAACTACCTTTTAAGACGCCGTTAATTCGGAGAGCTTTAATACGCACATACTCGATATATTTTAAACAATTATGAGACATTACGCATATTTTCAACAATATTCTGCCACAGCCCATACTGACCGAGCTTCTTTGGAGGCAATAAGGAAGTTTTAGAAGACAGAATTATTTCTAAAGGGATATGACCTGTGTGTTCCCCAAATCTTACCGTGTCTATTATTATTTGTGGGGAACCCTAAAAGATTATATAGAAATAACCCACACACTGTAGAAGAACTGAAACACAATATAAGAGCAAAATTAGAAGATTGCAGAAGAGAAACTTTTATTGTCGAGAACGTGTAAATGCCGAAGGACCCACTTTGAGCAACTAATCTGACAGGTTGCTGAAAGAAAATGATTTGCGCATGTCACATATTAATGAAAGTTTATAAGTAGAATACTACAAAAAATTACGGATCCAGAATGCCGTTGTTTACTTCGCGCTCTACCGGCTTCCTCCAGCCCGCTTTCTCGGATCAAACGTGACGGGAATTCTTTGTGTTTTCATACATCTGTTGTGGATATTCTGCTGACAATTCTTATTGATACAACTAGACAATTAAACTATTTATTTCATTGCTACATATTTTGTTTATTCTGCGTTGGTAAATTACGGAGGTTATGTTTGCTACACAACGTCAACGTTTGGGGTACTCACAATTTTAAGCATAGATCTCGAGAGAAAGACCTTCCCGAATGGCGTGAATTACGCTTTGTGCAAAAGGTTGCTGTTTCAATGCCTTTTTATTTCCCTTGGAGATGAGTGTTGGGTTGAACTACTGCACCTTTGTACTCATTAGCTACCAATTATGCATATTCTGCTCTAAAGGCACCTGAATTTCTACAACGTACCGAGTTTTTACAAACTGAATCTCAGAAAATACATGCTTTAATCAGTCATTGATGCGTTACGAACTAATTAAAAAAGTACAAAGCAATTGTTGCAACCTTAAACATTTCCTGTTGGCCGGTTGTGATTAGCAAATTAAAACAAGTTTGTTGAAAATGCCGCGCTTATATTAAGAGATTAAACTTTTTCTGATTATAATAAAAAATCGTTATACAAGATGGTGTAATGCTCTTTCGCCCCTGCTAGTTAAACAGCTTTTGCTATTGTCAATATTCAATTTTCGTATTAATATCCTATGAAAAACACAAAACATATTTCCTATATCAATGAAAGCATTTTTAAAAAAATACAAAAACAGCATAATATCAAATTAACAAGTAAATACATTAATAAAAAGCTGAATTCCTGTGCATTATGAAATATAGTAATAATGTTTTTAAATTTAAAATAACTTTCTTTCACACATTAAACATGTGCTTGAATTCAGTCACATTTTGAGTGGGTTGCGATATTATATCAGAACGAATGATACAGTTTGAAATTCTCTAACATATTCTAGTTAAACCGGTATTTTCTTGCGTAAGCTCGCGGCAGTCAAACATGCCACAATCTTAAATTTAGATGAACCATTAAGTAACAGGTTTTGGGTACTTAAACTCGGTGCTGGAAACGTTGTCCATTTTCCTTCACTCTCCACTTCTTCTTAGGAAATGAATACCGTGAGTTACCCATCACAAATATATCTGCCTTCGTTTTAAATGTTTGTTTTAAGGTCCTCCACTGTATGAGCGTTAACTGAAAATACTCTATTCTTCAGTGTCCCCCAAAAATAAAAATCGCAAACGTAAGATCTGTGAAACTAGAAAACCTGAGCCAATAATTCTGAGAGCATATATATGGTGGAATGCTTTTATGGATTGATAAGCAATCTTTGATTTTTATTTACTATCAGTGAAAGAACCTATTTCACTAAACGCCTGAACTAACTTTAATATTGTTTTTTCGTGTTGGAACTGTTGCCTCGACAAAATGTCTGTCTAATCTGCCATACGACTTTCGGTACCCGATGTATGCCTTGGAGATGAATATAAGACGACGCAGTGGACTCACCTTTACATAGCAAAATTGTATTAATTTAGTGATGTTTTGCTCTCGATTACACAACAAAACTGTCCTTACTCGATCGAAATCCCGCTCGCAACTGACTGAAAAAGAGAAAATTGTCGCACGTGCCGCATAAGGAATCACAGCGTAGGGAGATGGGTATACAGGTCTGCTGCTCAGTCGTCTAAATTGCAGGAGTTTTAAAATGTTTTCACTGTAGTTATTATTCAAACTGTAGCTTTGCTCGAACAGATACCTAACACTTTCAGTGACTTGAAAAATAATATCGACAAAACATGTATATCTGAAAAACAATTTATTCTAAAACCAAGCTTATGCATCTTTCTTTAAAAATTTTTATACCGAGCAATCATCATTTGCCTTATTTTTCGAAGCTTTTTTTATCGTAAAATAAGCAACTACTGCTCAAGGATTGCTTCTCTTTTATAAAAAAAATCTTTCCTCTGAGTGATTCCTTTGGTTTGGGGATAAGAATGAAGTTGCAGAATATCATGTATGGTAATTATAGAGTAAATTCGACTACTTCTCAAACCACTGTACCTGTAAATTCATCACAACTGTAGAAAGTGACATCAGGCATTATCATCATGCATGCAATGTAGGCACAAATTTAAAAAAATGACAGTTTCTTCACAATGCAGGAGGAAAAAGACGCTCCGGGTAAGAGATATCGAGAGTCTGGTACTGAGGAACTGCATCAGTTTCACACTGCACATCGTATCGGCTGCCAGCGTCATTTATATTGAGACTTTTCGCCCCTGCTGTAAATATTCTCCAAACCAAAGCACTAAATTTAGCTGGCAAATTGCTAATAAGTGGGGTCCGGAATTTTATGCTCTAATAACCCCTTTAATGTGTACGCATTTGTCCATTGACTTTCATGTTATGTACATTATGTACATTAAATGCCATATAAAATGATTAAGGCATCTGTTGATATAAAACAAAAATTTAAAGGGAAGTTATGTAATGTCTCCGTGAATGAATATATTCTGCAAACAATATGAATTATTTAACTCGTGAAAATTTATCTGTAATATTTAAGAATTAGGATTTAATTTCCTTAAAAATGAAAATTAAATCAATAATGATACTTAATTTTTAGTTCCACACAAGTTCAACTTATTTTCTGTTGCAGTTTACAAACACCTAATGCTTTAACTTTTCCATAGTTAATCACCTCCTATTGTTTTTTAAGATATCCTTGAGAGGGGAAAACTTGCGTTGGAACTATCATAAGTATTACCAATTGTCAACACAGACTCGATGGCATATATTCGGAAATATGGCATGTAAATCAAATATGAAGACAAAATAAATAGAATAAAATATATTTATAAATATACATGTAAAACAAGTCAATATGCAGCATAATGTGCCAACTACTGCATTAACGAACCAGGCATAATATGCAACATAGAATTTGTTTATAAATTTTTGGATATTTTGTAACTAATTAACATATCAAGAGAGCAAACATTTCTGACAGCAGGGAAGAAACGTGCATTTTCATTAAAGTCCTATCCTAAATAACCGAAAGGGTTGGATTTATGCTTGTATTTCGAGTTGCCAGGAACAACTAGGGCAATTTAATATAAAATTAGTGAAATGTCTTTGGAGTGAGTAGCATTTGACAATTTCAGAGAAACTATGCTGCACACGAGTGTACAACAACGCTCCAGAGGAAATGTTTAACTAAATTTTTACAATTTCGGTTTTTATACAAAGAGTAAGATGAGCTAATGGCGTGAATTTCTAGAGCATTAACAGAATTTGACTTTTCCGACTGAGTGATGGATTCATACAACGCGTCACATTAGCAAATAGGAAGAAATCGAGGTCTAAAGAACTGTAAAGATGTTCTCTACCGTAACTGATTGCTTCGAAATTGCTCTCTGGGGAACTAGGCGACCAACGATATGTGAAAAATTGGGAAAGAACTAAAAATACCCCCACCATGTACTACACTTTTATAAGAATGAAGCGGTTTTAGTTGGGATGTGTATGGGGAAAGCGGTGGTTTTAATTGGTGAATAATGGATTATCGTCATGTCGGCTTCTAGCTAGGTCGGCTGATCCAATTAATTTGTGATGTACGAGGGTAGGTCCATAAGTTTCCGGCCTAACAAATTTCTAGGTATGATATAGACAAAAACTATATTTCACTTTTCAATATAGCTACCCTTTATGGCAATACACTTCTCACATCTTAAAATTAACATTTTATTCTCCCCCAGAAATAGTCAGGAGTCTTGTTTGCAAAATGGGGATAAACTGCTACATCACTTCTTCGTCACACTTAACTTTCCTTCCTCGAAGGGCCTTCTTGAGTTATGGGAGGGAGAATTAGTCACTACGAGCTAGATCTAGGTTGTAGGGTGGATGATCGATATCCCTGAAGCCACATTTCTTCACAGCTTTCTTTGCAACAAGACCTGTGTTTTCATCAAGAAGGGCACACTACCATCCAGCTTTCCTCACCTTTTCTCTCTGATGGAAGCACGTAGTCTGTGCAGTAGGCCAGCATTTACTGTGGTGTTCCTCTCCTTGAAGTCAATGAAGAGTATTCCTTCATACCTCAAAAGAATGTAGTCAAGATCTTCTTGATTGACTGAGTGACCTTGGCCTTTAGAGGCGATACTTCCGCCAGGGTTACACCACTTCATTGATTCTCTTTGAACAAGGGATCATAGTACAGGACCACAGTTTCATCTCCTGTAACAATGGTTAGCAGACCTTCTCTCTCGTTGTCACGGCAGAGCTCCAAAAATGCCTGACAATACATGACTAGTTGCTGCTTTTGTACTGAGGAAAGAAGTCTAGGCACCCATATTGCACTAACCTTATTCATGTTTAAATGTTCATGAATAATTCAAAGTATTGTTGGTTTAGAAAGCCTCAACCTTGCTACTATTTCTGCAACTTTGAGCCGTCGGTCTTCCATAATTTCTCCTTCCACAAGAGCGATGTTTTCAGAAGTGAGCACCTGCAAGGGCCTACCTGCATGTCCCTCGTCTTCAATGCTTTTTCATTCCATTCGAAAAAGTTTGGCCCATTCTTTTATGGTAGAATATGAGGGTGTGCTTCCCAATATACACCGTCCAATCGCTATTTAATATTATTTGGAGTAAGTCCTTTTGTGAAGAACTTATAACAGCTTGTTACTCCATTTTAAACATGTCACAATCTTCTACACATAGCCTTCTTTATACAAATATATCTGAGTAACTGCACACAGCAGAGCGGAAGTTAAAACTACAATTATTTACACAATTATCTGGTATGATACCAGATAAGACTTTTGTGGAGGCAATAATTCTTATCGGCAAGGCCGGAAACTTATGGCCCTACCCTCGTAGGTCTAAGGGTTCCCTGGAGTGTTTTGTGGATTTTTCGGATCCACGGGAACATGGAAGGTATCGCACAACGGACACACGAGATTGTTTCTTCAATAACAATTTATTCAAATTTAACACTCAATTTTATCCACGTCGAACTGTCCGCCTAACAAATTTATTTTATTTTAATACCACTGATAGTATTTTCCCCACTTTTACTCTTTGCCTGCTATTCTGTCTTCTGTCACTTCCTATTCTCAATACTGTAACACATCATTTATAGTCTACCTGTGCTCCGGCTATCTTAACACTTGCCCTATTCTTTGTTACATTTGCATTTATCACCTCCCGCCATTCTCATTTCTAACAATTGTGATAACTGTCACCCATTCTCAATAGCGTTCAACAACTACTATCTGTCAACACCCTCTGATACCTGTCTACGTCTGCCTATCTTTCCCACAGCTCCCCTGTCTGTTCGCAACTGTCTTCTTCTCCCCAACTATCTATCTTTCTCCCAACTCTATATCTGCCACGACTGGCCAGCTTTCCCACAACTCTCACATCTGTCCGGAACTGTCTTTTGTTCTCTTCGACATTTCTCTATCTTCACGCTCCTCCCGCGCGAAAATAAAAACTCCTTGCTTTCACGATTTATTTTCGATTGATAAGTTCTCTATTGGCTATTCCAAAATTTGTATTATAAAGTTAAGTTATTTTCTTCCGCTCGTTATTTAGGCGATGGCCATTGGTTAAAATAATTCTATTGCTCCGACATTCGTTTATCCCATCGCCTAAGCTTTCCTGGAAGGTAACCTCAGTCGTATATTTCGCCCTCGTCTTTGATAACTTGAGGTTTCCAATTTCTTTTATCCCTTCACTATTCTATATCTGCAAACTAAGATTTCGCCATAGCGTACGTTCAATTGCCATTACCACCAGTTCCTGTTCTTTTGACTGTGCGGCATAATTGTTTTGATTCCAACTTTCCACTATCTGCCAGCTATAAACCACTTGTGTCGCGGTTTTGACATTTTAATTCCCTTTAGAGTTCTATTTCTTTCAAAGTGCGCTTCTCATATTTTATTCTTACAAGTACTATTACCATTTCCATAACTTGACCTATCTAAAAAGGTTTTAGGTTTCTTGCCTTTTGTTGGCTAACTTCTTACTGAAATATTCCCAGAGAGTGACCGGCTCTAATAAAACGAACCCTTTGGCTTTTTATTTCCTTTGCTATTTTGTTATCCTAATAGCAAACAGTTTGTCTATACACATGTACACAATAACTGTTTCCATTTCTAAGGATTTTTCACGGGTGGGCCAGGTCAACAATTTGTAACAAAACATGGAAATAAAAGCAATATTTCTTGTAAAGTACTGTTACCTACCAAAAACAATCACGTATCAGATAATATACATATACAAGTAATAAATGTATCAATCCACAGTAAACGTAGTTCTGAATTATCGGTCATATAGATACATAACAAATACCCAAATCAGCTCATTTTCTTTATACATATGGCTCAGAATCCTCAATTATTATGTCGATGGAATTTGTACTAACAGCAACTCATTACTATAATAAAAGTAGCCTTGAATTTCGGCAGCAAGAACAACGTATTCGAAAGTATTCGAAAGAGAAATGAAAAGTTATAATCACTGAAGATAACGCTTTTCATTCTTTATAGATGTGCGATGAAGTTTACGAATTGTCAGATTAATATTAAAACATTTTTAATATTCCACCCATTTTGAAACCAATTCGTTTATGCTCCCTTTCCCTCCAGTCTCTTATTTTCAATTCAAATGTGGTAACAGAGACACTATGACTATACTGATTTGAAATTGAAATGAATTTATAAACATATTTATTAATGACATTTTAAACGATAAAGAAAATTAATGCAGAAAATAGTAAATATTACATAAGACTGATTGTGGCTGAAAATGGTTACTTTAAAAAGCAATTAAAATTGGGTAGAAATCCATACCGATATGTTATGTGAAACGTTCCAGTGCAACTGGGGGAAATATTTCATACATATAGATCTATTTTTTTTTCTTTTTTAATAGTGTTCAATGCCCGTTTTTACTACTGAGGCACCCCAGGCGATGGACACGGTGGTGTATGAAATGAAATAATACATTGGAAAAGGAGCAATTTTTTTTTAAGGAAGAAAACTTTCCAGGGCTAAGTTTTAGGGTACCTCCTAGGCATTTGCCATTTATGACAGAGAAACCTGGAAAACGCCTTAGTCAGGTAGGACGGTCCTAGTGGGAATCGAATCCTAGACATCCCGCTCACGAATCCGGGCCTTAAGGACTTCTGCCACTCGTAGCGGTTATATAAATCTATATTTACAGAAGGATTTTAAACAGTACAAGCAAATTTGCAAAATATAAATTACGAGGAAAATTAAGATTTGATGTGAATGCATTTTTAGGGGTCTTCCATACCTTAAATTTTTTAGTTTTATTTTTCTTTATTTTCTCTTCTAGACTTATTATAGTAAATATGTTTGCAGAAAATTTTATATAGATAGGTGTAAAACACATAGAGTCTGATTAATAAAAACGGATTGGTTTTAAAATACATCGCTGGTCTTTAAAATTACAACAGCTATAAGAGAAACCTTAAACCGGTCCCTCGTGTTCTCGGAAGAAACCTCGGTATTAGCAGGTGTCTTAAGTTTGATCAAGGGAGAATTGTGTCATACTGAGAGTAAGGGATGTCATTCAGAGAAGTTGGTGCTCTTGTTGGATGAAATGCGTCCACAGCGTTGAGATCAATGGATTGAGGTAGAATAAACACACAGTCATGAAGGATCCTTACCACCCCGTCAAACAACTGAAAGAAAAGACATAATTTCCGATGGTCATTTTGAAGATATACAGTGAATTTCAAATTTAACGCAGAATAACTTTGTATGCATTGTACGGTTATTTTAAAAGATTTCGTTTCTGTTGTTCTTTGTTTCGAGGTTAAATTTTATGATTTGTCTGAATGAGGTAATATATTTTCAATACCTTTCTATAAGAAAAGTTGCCATACTTACTGTCTCAGCATATGATTTTAGTAAACATTTTTATATCACACTCCATGTGAGGGACATTTAAAAAGGAACGAAAATCGCCCAATACCCGCCTTTCTCTGGAAGTTGAAAACATCAGAATCTTTGATGAACATAACTGGTAAGCATTGTATTCTTGTTTTGAATGTGTTTCGAGTTTTGGCCTTGACCTCGGGATTTTCAAACAAATCTGACGCGGCTTGTGTGCGTGTATAGGTTTTTTTTTTTTTTTTTTTTTTTTTTTGGTATGGCAACATACTCCGAGTCATATGACTCTTAAAAATTATAGATTCAATTAAAGTGAGCAAAATTGAGTGCATTATATAAGAAATACATTTCAGGCAACGCTTTCCTATCTAGAAGGCCGAAAAAAGGTTCACCGCTACAAAACAGGAAACCAAAACAAACCGCGGACTTTATTGCCTAATTCGTGTGCTTTGCTGTGCAACTCAGCACTTTTACCTTCCCAAAGCGACTTCAAGCTGACTGCTCTGGCGTTTTACTTTGTTGAAACAAGAAGCCAGTCTTCAAGGAACTCAGGACGGAGGAAAGATGCTGGAGGCCTAGCTTCAAAATACATTTTCGGATAAAACTGTTTTAGACCTTGATTCCGCCACAAACATACGGCGCGAAGTACAACAACCTAGATATTGTCTGCTTACCGTAATCTGATTTTTAAAAGACACGTGACAGTTGTCATTATCTGCACGTGGAGCACTTTGGTGTTGCCGAGAAGCAGAATTTCTGTCCTCACCACCAACACATTTATCTTTTAATTCGTCAACAATAAAACGTAAATGTAGCCTAAAATTAGGCTAATTTATTAAGATAAAACGTATTTTATCTATATTTTGATGCCTTTACAACGCATATCTATAGTATGATTGTGCCTGCTTTATTTAATCCCGGCTATGAACAAAGGCGATAAAACTGAGTACATAATTCCTATAAGCATACTAAATTATTCAATATCTTATAATTCTTAAATTACACACACTATATATATATATAAAGCACTTATGAGAAAAACCTTCCTGGTCTATTGTTAGCGTTATTTACTTCTGACCGGGAAGCAGATGCTCGGTTTCCGTTATCAACTTTGAAATATTTTTAAGTTAGGGAGGTCTAGATCGCGGTCCACCCAGCCTCATGGGGAGCTGCCTGATGAAGAGGTGGCGTTCTTCAATCAAGTGAGTCCTGGAGTGCTGGCATGGTGATCACATGTGCTCCAGGATGTAGAGTGCCAAGAAGAATTGATGAGAGGGTACCTGATTAGATTACTGCTTATAGAGGTTCTATTTGTTCCATATCAGCTTCCTCGTCTCACTATGATGTTCCTTCTCCATGTCAATGCTGGAGTTGTTACCAAGGTGGATGGATAATTATCTCATCCATACAATCGTCCAGAAGTCATTCGTTCGTCCAGTCTCTGCCAGTACCTTTCACATGTTACACAGCTGCGACAGCTTTCCGGTGCTCTTCATTTACTCCTCTCATGTCAGATTTTCTACTTCAGTTACCACTCTATTTGTTCCAGCAATATTGCCCTTTTATGCCCAGAGTTTACGACATTGAAGTTACAATGTATAGGGGAGGTCTGATGATATGATACTTATATTCTTTTACTAGTTCATCCACAAATTGTTTTGGACGTGATTTGTCTTCATTTATAAGTAAAAATAATTCCCCTTTTGTCATGACGATGTCACTTGCAACACTATGACAAGTCAGTCACCCCAAAATTTGCTGTTAATTGATACTTTATGTACTTGGACCATATGGCATGGGGTATTCTCCATTATTACCACGCTGGATTCTGAAATATTAGTAAGTAACTGTTCTCTAAACCATTTGTAGAAATTATTGCTTGTACTACTATGTACTGGGAAAAAAGTGTAATACAATACAACACACAGAGCAACTAAACACACAAACAGACTCGGCTTTCCAGCAAAGCGACCTGAACGGTTCATGAGTCACCTAGTGTAAAAAATGGCAACACTTGTTTACTTTTCCATATCAACTTCACTCCTTCTTTACGTTTTAACCCCCCTTTTCCTGCTTGATAGCTGTCATGCATCTTCTTTTAAAATTTGGACTAAAGCAAAATGGTGTAGATATGGTGATATATTACTTTCTTCATCTAATTCCTCCTCACTAATTAAAAGTATAACATTTTTCTCTCCAATACGTTTCTTTATTTGTACGAAAATAACACCTTCTTCTCCTTTGGGCACTCCCTTTAAAAAAAAAGCATCCCCAAACGTGTCAATCGGAGAACTTGGGAACGCTCGTAAGCACTGTATTCACAACACGCATGGAGCGACTGGCACACTGCAGTGGGCGCTTTGCTGGTAAACGATTGATCACAGTCATAAACATCTTGAAAGAGACCATTAGGGTCGAGTAGCGGTGGCCGAGAGGTTTACAAGGCTCCTGGGTTCAAATTTCACACATGTTTTATTTACTTTTTGTTACTGGTTTTGTAAGTGTATATGTAGAAAATTATGTTGCCTTAATATAATATTATATTTTAACGTATCATTTCAGTTTTATGACATTACCTATGCACACACAAAAACATAATTATAAACGAAATTATTCTTTACTAATAATTAAATAAATACGTGACAGAAACATTTATCTTCTAAAGTGAAAGCACATAGAATAACACAAATTAATATCCGGTGTATGAACTCTCAGCATGTATATCTGCCCTCAATCTTTGGGGTGATGTCAGATTTCTACAGTAGTGTGGACGAGAGGCTACAACACCCCAGGCTTCTTGAATTTGTGACATCTTTTGCCATTTGTGTATGTGCAGCATATTGCATTTAGATAGGACAAATACTGAGGAAATATAATATATTCCTTATATATTATGTTTGCTTGTTAAAGCTTGCTGTGTGCGAGAAACAATATTAACGAAACTAATTTGTCATTCCGGTGGGCCAACTTGCGCTGTTAACCACGGCATCACTGCACACTCTGCCACAGAGCTAACAGAACACACATGCTAGACAGCGTTTTGAATGCTTGCCATACAACACAATTGCTGGTTACCTTGTGAACCGCGCACTGCAATGAGTAGGACTTAGAAGAATTTTGAATTCAAGAGATTATTTATTTATTTATTTATTTATTAGTCTTCTGAAATAACAAAGTAATCCACCAACGGTTTCTTCTGTTCCTGTTCTCTGTTCCATATAGAAGATCCCAACACTGTACAAACGACCAACTCTGTAACACAGTTACTCTAGCAGACATACAGAACTCAACCGCTGTGCTGCTTGCAGAAAGATGAAAAAAACCTACACCGCCCTATTTATTCCTCCCTCACCTGTCAATGTCATTGCAGCTAAACTTTGTAAGGATATTTTGTTTATGATCCTTAACAAAACATAATATGTTTTCCGAAACACTTGTCGTGACCCTTTCTTGGAAGGATCTGAGCATACTACTAACATGTAAAGTGTACTCTATAGTTTATAAACGTTATTTAAATAATTCCCCGAGATAATTGTTCTGAGTTATTACGCTGAAAGAAGAGCATCCTATTGAGACACTCCTAGGCAAAATGCAGGGTCATTAATGTAACAGGAGGGTACCAGCTTTTTCTAGTGCTGTTTGTGTTGCAAATGTTTCGCCAATTGCAGGACAAAATCTCCTGCAGTACATTAAAGAGGATATATATATATATATATATATATATATATATATATATATATATAAAGAACAAATATTTGTGCGCATATCATGCAGCAAGACAAAAGGCGCGACCCCTGCATGTATTACAGTCCTAACTAAATCAAATTAATTATTCCGGACTCAATAGGCGGCATGTTTTATTGCCTCCCCATTCAAATTATGGGTCTGTGGTAGCAATAATAGAATCCTGATCGTTAGGAATTTACATATCATATTACAATCGCACAGTGTGGGCGGATTAATATTCAGTAGAAACCCTTTACACTGTCAGTGATTCAGAAGAGATTCAATGAAAATGAATAAGCATTTTATTTCATACTGTTGTCTATACACAATATAAGAGTAATATTGTGTTGCACATCTGCAGTGCAAACGCTATAGTATTTATTCAAAGTTGTTGTTACGTACAAACTCAGCGGACCTTTTCAAAGTGCAACTACTATGTGAGGGAACCCCATTGTAAAACTAACCATAGCGAGTCTAACAAAGTGATTGGACACTAGGTATATAATACAAATAAAATAAAAATATTGTAGAATATATTACTATAGCTAATAATAATTAAACGAAATAATATTTCGAAATAAAGAATCAGACTTGAAAAGTTCGGCAAGAATTCGACATGGATCTTCACCCTTCCAGGTTGACGCTCTGCCAACTCGGCTTCAAGCACGGAACTACGAAATTCTTTCATCGGATTCTATGCACCCCGGAGGCCTCTAATAGATTTCTCTACTATAAGAGATTATTAATTCCTTAAGAGGCGATTTTAAATTGCTACCAGGTTTCTATTTCAACTACTAGATTATTAGATTAGTTCAGATAACGGGGTTCTAATGGATTTTAAAAGGACTCCAGGCATGTCAGTCTATAGGGCTTATATGCAACTCCATAGGAAGAAACGCCTTCATTGTCTCCCAAAATCTGTTTTTTGAGCAAGTTGCAATATTTTGGTTCCAATTTTAGCGTCCGTTCCCCTGGTTATAGAAAATGTAGGTGTTTCTTACCAGAAATGGGCACTCAAACAGGATATGAGAGACAGATTCTTCACTCTGTTTACACATTCTGTAAGTGGGTTCATCTTTAGATAGTCCCACTTTACGTAGAGGTTTCCTAAAGTGACCATGTTCAGTAATTAATGCAAATACTGTCCGTATGCCTCTTCTATCTAAGAGGAAAAGTGTTGCTAGGATCTAAGATCAATTTCCTAGCTTGCATCTGTTCAGAATTAGTTTTCCACCTAAGTTGGCGTTTGTCTCCCATCCATTTTTAATAGCGGTCTTAGCAAAACATGAAACGATTCCAACCACGAATTCAGGCGCAAAGAAGGTCATATAAACACTCTTCTTTGCCAACTGATCTATTATTTTCATTTTCATAAACGCCCCGATATCCCTGCACCACCGCATTTCAAGCCTGTTGTGAGATGCCAAGGCATACCGGGTATTTAGGCACTACCATATCAGTTTTACCTGGCCTCAGGAAAGAGCTTTTAAAGCACTTTTATCTGTCTGAGAAAATGAGAATTCGTTTACCGCTGTAACCCTTCTCAAGTTCTCTAAGGGTACAGTTCAGGATAGCAAGTACTTCTACCTGAATAACTGTGCAATATATGATACTTATATTGATGCTGGCCCTTGGAGAGTTCAACCAACTACATAGGGATTAATTTATATGCGAAAAGTGTTCTTTCACATTAGCAGGACTAGTAACACACTTCTTTCCATAATATTCCACACAGACTAATATATATTAAAATTTTTTAAAAACTTTCCAGCCGATTATTTTGAAAGCAACAATTTTCAAGAAAACAATTTATGATGAATGTTTGTTTATTTGAAGTGGAACAACAAATATCAGTTACCTTTTATTTAGTTCATACTTTCAAGGCCCGCTCAATTTTTTAAAATGGGTATACCCTTTTTACCAGGTTTTGGTTTTACGCACGAAAGAAAACAACTTTTGCCTGAAACATTTATTTTATTAAACAAACCATTATTTTATAAAACATTTAAGACTGTTGAAAAAAGTATTAAAGTTAATACATTGAAAGACTAACTTAGACTTCCTGTTTGAATTTAACAAAATACAAACGTCGTTTAAATACATTAGACTGCTTTTGTTTATCTTTCTCATAATTGTAAACATAAAAAATGAAAATGCTATTATTGCTATTCGCTGTTCATCAGTAATCAATTTTATAAGAATTACAAAAAAATTTCTAAATGGTCTCCATTTGGTTTTATACAGTGTATTTTTAAATTCTTGTTTAACATTCTGAAACAAGCATTTAGGAATATTCCTGCAAGCTGTGGTTATACTATAGGGGATTTCGACTGTGGCAGGCTGTATTTAAAAAAAATGATTTTAGATGCTCCCATAGAAAGAAATCTAAGGTGCATAAATTATTTTATGCCAATCCATCTGGTCGGTAATGTATTAATGAACCTCTGCCGAATGTTCTGTGTATAATGTAGTGGTGCTCCATCATGCCGGAATGAAAGAAAGTTTTCATTTAAAACAGCTCTATCATTCTGATTTTCAACTTTTTTTTTCATTAATGAAAAGCGTTTATAATATTTTCTAATATTTCTAGGTACAGAGCATCTGTTAGAATTTTCTCAAAAATAATGATTGTACCCCTAGAATACCTGCCCAAGCATTTATTTTCCTCTGCCATTATGTAAAAAGTATTATGTCTCAAAATACTTTGTTTGCCATAACTCGTACCTACAATTTTGTCGATTTACGGAACCGTTAGATAACAGGTGCACTCACCAGGACAGCAAAATATTTCTTAGTAATTGGGGTGATTCTATCAGTCTCTCCGACATTCACAAAACTCGATTCTTCGATGAAAATAGTCTTCAGTCAATATTCCATGCATTTCAAGTTTATAAAGATGAAACGTCTCTAGTTCAATTTTTTAAGATTTGAGCTCATCGAAATTCCGATTTTAGATGTTTTAATGAAGTAAAGTTGTGGGGTTAGCAGAAATAAATCCTAGGACAAGGTGTGGTTGATGGTGTTTTTAAATTAAAGGCATTATTAAGTAATGAGATTAACAAGGTGTTTAATTTGTCTAATCAAATCTCAAAAGGAAATTTTAACACCCTCTAAACACTTCAACTGTAGCGTCTTCATCGAGTATACCCTTTGTCTTTTATTTTATCTCTCTCTCTCCTTTTTAGCAGTCACGTTTGTCTAAATTTCTCAACTGTCACGTACCTGGGTACGATCTGAACTTAAATCAAGAGCTCTTTCGTTAAATATTCCAACTTTCTGTCTTGCACATTGATTCGTAGACCCATAAATGAAAATTAATTAAACTCTTCCGTGTTAAGTGTATACCATGATGAACGCTTGTACATCCCCTCACTGGAGTATTTCAATAAACACAAAATGTGACAATCTACACAGTCATTAATCTATTAACTGTTTGTATATGAGGATGATAAACAAAATAAAATAAACGTCTGTGTTTGTGTTTTGTTAAATTCAAACAAATGAAGTCAATTAGTAACGTTTGCAAATTTCTTAAATATTTTTATTAAATAATCGTTTGTTTAAAAATGTTCTAGACAAATGTTATTTGCTTTTATACGTAAAAATAAAATTTGTTAAAAATTAGGGTTTCAATTTAAAAAAAAACCGAATTGTCCTTAAAATATTCACTAAGTAAAACGAACCTAATATCACTGCTGTTTCCCTTTAAATGAAGAATCATTCACCATAATTTGTTTTATTGAAAACGCGTTGCTTTCCAGGTAATTAGTTGTAAAGTTGGTCCATTCCTCGATTTACAAATTACAGAATAAATAGAAAGTATTCTTTTTCTTTTTCTTCCTCCGCAAGCGTTGAGCTTTTAGCCTGTTGTTTCTTCAAATAGTTCAACCTACCTTTTTTTAGGTCTTCCTAAATTTCTCCATCTTTGTAGTCTGTAGCCTAAAGTTCTTCCAGCATGACTTTTAGTTACATTCGGTGTATTTGTTTCTAAAATTTCTTATCCTTTCATTTATATTACACACACCAAATTTTTGTCTTATTGTGTCGTTTCTTGTTCTGTCTCGTCTCATCACTTGAATTATTGATTTTATAAATATCATCTCGATTTATTGTGTTCTGATTACATCCTTTTTCTTTATAAATCAACTCTTATTTCGCATAAAGGTGTATTCATTGTTTTGTAAAGGTTAAGTTTCCTTGTTTATTTTTGAGCGCCTTCAGCAGGTCTGGTTAAGTTGTTCTATTTTGTGTTAGTCATAAACTAAAATAAATTATTATCAATGAAAATCAATCTTTTAAAAATATGAACCGGCCTTTTAAATAATATGCTGACACTTTTCACCGTTTGCTGCATGCCAGGCCTTGTAATGTAGCTAATCTAACTTGATAAGAAATTGTCTGAACAACAGGTCGCAACTCTCCTTAATGTAAACCTAACCGCCACGGGTGGCCGAGGTCGTTAAGGCACGGACTCGTGAGCGGGAGGTCTGCGGTTCGAATCCCGCCAGGACCGTCCTCCCTGACTGGGGTTTTTTCCAGGTTTTCCTCAGTCTTCATAACTGGCAAATGCCGGGGAGGTACCTAAACTTAGGCCTGGAACGCTTCCTTCCTTAAAAAAAAAAAATATCCTTTCCCAATTAATCATTTCATCTCATGTATCACCAGTGTCCACCGCCTGTGGTGCCTCAGTAGTAAAAACGGGCGTTAAACACTACTCTTAATGTAAACCTTTTTTCCTAAAGATCCTAATATAAATAAACAAATAAATATATTTAGGTTCTTTAACATTTTGATGTTCACATTTCTTATTTAGTGTTGGCAGATTAGATTTTTTTTATACTATCCCATAAAACACTGCAGAACACTATAGTACCATTTAGGTAATCTTTGCACTCAAGTACCTTGCTATTTAAGATATCAGCAAACTTCGCGTGCACTAAGTCCGAAGTGTAGGAGGGTTAGCTCCATCTTGCTGGAATACACCATATACTGATTCTTAAATTTACTACAAAAAATCTGTTTCATAATTTAAGTTGTATATCTTTCTATATTATTACGGAATTAGACGTCCCTCCTTCTCTCATGTCGGTCCTGGTGGTGTAGTGGTTACCATACTTGCCTCCTAAACCCAAGATCGCTGGTTCGAACCCAGCCATGACCGATGGATTTTTTCGGGGCATAAAAATCCTAAGTATGACTTCCTTCGGAAGGGAAGTAAAGCCGTGGGTCCCGTGTCGTACATTTACGGCACGAAAAAGAACCTCAAGCCTGAAAGAGAGGCCTCTGAGCAAAATTTGTCGGCCGTTTCACGCCCTGAGTTGAATGGGACGCTGATGACCTGAGCTGTTAAAGAGCGTCCACAAATAAATCATTCAAAAAAAAAATCCTTCTCTCATGCGTTGGACATATCTATATCATTTCAACCTCTTCTTTTATAGCTATACACTATGCATGTCTTCATCTATTTTTATTGTTTATTTTTGTTGTTCTTTTCTAATTTAAACTATTTGAATATTCTGCAAGTTCATTTTAGTGACTATCAGCTCTTTATGTGTACCTTGTAGTTTCCATATTTATATAGGGTAGGTGAATAGATTAAATTGGCAGCTTATAGAATAATTCACATGTCAACTGGAGAAGGAGTTGTGGCATTGGCCACTTTCTGACGTTGAAGAATTCAGTATTGGAAATTAGACCGGATCTCATGACAACACTGTATTTCCTTTGATAAATCTTTCAAGATACATTTCGGGTCTGGAGAGAGCTATCTGAACTGCAAAACTGAAAGGGGTCCAGAACCATCAAAGATGACTCACGCTTAAAGACCCAATCCGATCCCCTAAGTAAAAATGTGTTATTTAGTCTTCTGACCTTCGCTGAAAGTGGAATCTAAGTAGACTATAAAACCAGCGCTTTCTCATCCTCTCAGACAGCCAAGCTACTCTTAAAGCACTTGACTGCTATCAATTTAAATCTGAGTTGGTAGGGAACGTCTTCAAATCCTGCTGAGATTGTCACAAGATAATTGTAGAGTTACTATGGGTGTCAGGTCATCAGGAAAGAAGAGAATGAGGAAGCAGATAAACTGAAGAAGGGAGCAAATAGCCTCTTTATTGAACCTCAACTTGTGTGTGGAACTCACATGCTGTTTGTAAAACCGTAGCAAATAACAGACTAAAGCAGAACGGAAGAAACATTTCCCATTTTTATATTAGCAATTCAATTAATATGTAATATTTTACAGTTTTATGACATTTACTATAGGTCGTTTTTATTGATCAATATCAAACACCTTTTCTACGAGGAGTGTTTTTTATTAACGACCGAATTGCAGTAAAATAATACTAAATATTTATGTATAATTATTTTTAATCCGATTTTATGCACCATCAGCGACTTTACAGCAACTAGTTCATTTTCACTCGAAAAAAAAAGCTAGTAGTTTCATTACGGTGTTGTGTCTCAATGATATTGATGAACGTTGCCAGTTATTTATTTGTTTAGTTTATTTATGGACGCATTGTAACATCTGAATTTATCAGCTTCCCATTCCATTCAGGGCGTGAAACAGCAGACAAATCTTGATCTGAGGCCTCTTCCTTCCTCTGGCTTGAGATTGTTTCGTGTAAATCTACGGATTTCCTCCTCTTCTGAAAGAAACCATAATTAGAATTATTACGCACGAAAAAAAAAAAAAAATACATCAAACCTGGCCAGAATTGAACCCACGGTCTTGGGTCTACGAAGCAAATATGATTACTAAACCACCAGAACCCGACCTCTGCGGTAAGAATGGACCATAAACCAGAGGCAATAATTCTAGGAGGAATTATACGGTATATTTCGGTCGTGAAATAATCTGTTTTGTTTTCCAGTCAGTCACAAAACCTATTTACATTTTAATCCTTAGCTGAGCCGGAATGTGCATTATAGTGTTTCAAACTAAGCTGCATACTAGCTGCTGAATGTGCGAAACATTTACGGCATTTAACTTAAGGGACTGGCAGTTTGGGGTTAAATTCTCTGCTTCTTCACTGTCTGAGATTTGCCAGTGTACCGAAATTCTTTGCTGCATTATTATCCTGTAAAATGTTCAGTTGTTTCACTAATTTACGGCACGTTTTAATTTCCTTTGATGAAAGTGCAACAGAGGAACAAGTTGATTCAATGGCAGCTTGGAGTTCAAAAGATGAAGTAGT
This sequence comes from Metallyticus violacea, assembly GCA_030762175.1. Lineage (NCBI taxonomy): Eukaryota > Metazoa > Arthropoda > Insecta > Mantodea > Metallyticidae > Metallyticus > Metallyticus violacea. Next base: position 18,221,907 of record CM060833.1, on the reverse strand, counting down.
AACCCCAATCTCTCCAGCTAAGGCAGTTAGGTGAATAGTGTCCGATATGCATATAAAGTGGTGGTGGTAGTGGTGGTGGGGGTGGGGGTGGGGGTGTTGGTGGTATATTTACAAAATATGTTTCTTATACATTTGGCTCATGCATGTAGCACGGATCCTGGGACGCAAGTACTTTTAGAGTACACCAAGAAATGCGTAAAGTTCCATAGACCGATATTTAACTTTTAAGGGACATTATACATACATATATAAACACTAAAGGATGAAATACATAAATGAGCATGGAAAATTGAAGAAACATATAAATACAATTAAAATAAAACGCATGAAAATAAATACTTTCATTCACAGTCATATATACATAAAATCTCCAAAATAGTTTGTCTAATTTTCCACTATCCCCATTCCTGTTTTCTGCCTTTTCCTATCCGAACTGTCTCGCTTTCTATAAAAATTTACCTACTCCCTCCTCCTCCTTCCTATCAGTCAACAAAGAAGTCCCTCACTGTCATTGCCCTCTTTCGCTTTTATAATAAATGGCTCGGTAGATACTTTTTCCCCCACTTCTTCCCTTTGCAGTGCACCAGAATATGTTTCCAACATGCTTTCTCCGCACATATAGGGCAGATTCTTGTATCCTATCTGTTTCTTACTTTAGTCATACGTCATGCGCCTTACCAATCGAGCCCCTAAATGCAGAGTTTGGTCCCTGTTCCCATACCCGATTTTCATCTCCGCCGAAAATGATCTATATCTCTGAAAGAGTCTACTGACTACTCATGTCCATAAGGCGTTTCTTAATTATTTTTTTTTTTTCCAAATTCCTTCTTATACCCCGTCCTGAGATGCAAATATTACCCATTCCGATAATTTCCTTCTTAATGTTGAAATACGCATTTCCCCTGGTAGCAGATCGCCCTAATTAGTGGCTGATCTTCGCAAGTAATGGATGTGATGTAGAAACTGAAAAGAGGGCTGTGTATATCTGATCCTACATTTGCCTATCTAGAAACCATCAGTATATATTCGGAACCACGCTTCTTTTGAATATTCAAAGTCTATTGCTTCTGGAGGTAGTTGCCTCAGGCAACAGGTGTCAACAGTGCATTTTATTTTGTGAAATAATTCCGTGAAAAGTCTATGATGCCACTTTCCATAGTATTTGGCATTAGCAATATTTTCTGAGGTTCATAGATAAGTAAGATTTTTGATTTGTCTCTTTGTCACCTATATGAAGCTATGCTGGGCATTTTTTAGAGATCTGCATGTTGTCTCTAGTTTTCCAGTAAACTTGTTGGATAGTATTATAAGTTTCTCATACATTAGTATAGTTTTTTCTTGCATGTGCATCGTTTTGGTTTCAATCCTAGGAATAACATTGAATCTATGGGGCATGCTACAAGCAAATATTGTTTAAATATTTGAGGCTTAAGAAATTTGGTTAGAATTTAAAAAGGGTTATTAATTGCTGACGAAAGGTTTTATCGTAGAACTTCATCCGATTGTTTAAATAGGGATTATCGAATATTTATAAACCATTTAGTGCAGAACCAAGTTCATGAATATAAATATGAATTCTTTAATTAAAACTGTCATAACAACATTGTTTGTTATTTGTAGCCGCGATTTAATTTAACAAGGGAAAAACAACATGAATTATTTAAAATTCTCAGCATTATGAATGTTAAACCTACAAGTATAAATGGAAATAAATGAATACACTTCATATTTCAAAAAACGGTTGTCCTTTTGTTTTCTATATCTCCAAACTTTAATGACTTTATTCTACCTATTCATTTGTCAATGCTGAAACGTGCATTTGATTAAACTTATTTATATGCACATGATAAAACTAATTTAAGTTAGTTAATAGAAGCGAAATAAAAGGTTCCAGTTGCTTGGGGTGTGCAAAATAACACACATTCCTCAAGTTGACATAGATAGGATTTGCAACTGAAATGCTTAACTGTTGTGTACAAAGTTCATGAACAATTTGATTACAAAAAAAAAAAAATGATAGAAAACAACAGGCCGTTTTTTTTTTTAAAAAAAATCTTTAATTCTCCAAGTAAAAGAAACTATAAACTTTGTGAAGCGAGTTTGCAATTTTTTTCATCCCGTCGAACAAACAGGGTTCCTCATATTCTGCACATTTGTCTTTACGTTCATTGGTGACATCTAAGTTCGATGAAAAATTCTTTCAAACAAGTATGTAATTCGAAAATAGAAAGAACACATAAGTGGATAAGTTTGGATAACAAAGTAGAGGAAGAATCAATCCCTTCACGTTTATCAAACGCGACTGTTGCTGTGAGAGACAACGCATTATTCTGGTTAACCTTCTTTAAGTTGTTATACAGTGAGAGCAGTTTAAAAGTATCGGTATATATTTCAACCGGTAGGCGGTTAAACCACGCTTTGTCGCCGGTATATTCGTAAGTCGACTTGCGGCGCTCAAGCGCTTCATCATTTTAAACTTGGGCACAACTTACTAAATAATAGCATTTGATATTTACCCTCCTTACTTGAAATGTTGCTCATTTCCCTACCACACAATCCACATTTTCTTAGAAAAGTATTACTGACACGCATCAGTTCCCCATCACTAACTGACCAAACTTTGTTTCGAATGTTTTAAATTCCCCCACTGTATGAGGGTTATATTCTATTTTTCAATATGCCCCAAAGATATTAATGTAAGATCTTATTTCATCGATTTTTACATATGTGTGACATGGTGGGTAGAATTATTTTTTCCGATCAGTCCTACAATGTGTTTCATTAAATGTTTGTACTAATTTCAATGCGTTTCGTGTCGCTACCGGGTTACCTAGAAATTTACACCTACATTTCTGTGTGATTCCGCCACAAGACACTCTGTATCTAAGGTATGGATAATCATACTTTTTCAGGGTCTCACTTATTTCTGTATACTTTGAGAATAAATACAAGACGACACAGTGAACATCTAACCATTGCATAACATTTAAGAAAATCTCACTTTCGACTGCACAACTGTCAGACCCTGTCGAAATCTCGCTCGCAGCTGATTGCAAGAGAAAATGGCAAAAAAATGTGCCTTGGGGAATCTTAGAGGGGTCTAAGTTGTTCTACGAGATACGGAGCAATTTTAAATGGTGTCAGGTTATTTATTTCTGATGCACTATATGAAACATATATGAATTATCTGAATCAATTATTTACCGTGAGTGAATTAACTTTCGTTATGTTAGACATTGATTTGTTAATTAACTTTTTGCAGCACAGTAATTTGGGCTAATACCGAGATTGACCTAGATATACCTCAAAGGTTTCTTTCGGCAAAGAAAAGGGCTCAAGTTTTAACAGGCCCGGTTAAACAATCCGGAAAAGTTCGGCTTAATTGAATTATTATTTAATTTTGTTAATAAGTTTTTACCCGTTCTGTCTTTGTCTTCCCCTTAATACACCATCGGCTTCTGAACACCTTCAATTCGTCTGCCCATCTTGGACGCCCACCGGTTCTAGGATTCCAAGCTTTCAGTCTTTGTCTCCATCTGTTGAAATTTATTCTGAAATTTATTCGTAATATTCGTCTCTGCGTCCTGGATAGCGTCCTTTTCTTACTTCATCATTACGTATGCGATCTCTTCAGCTGATCCTACATTTTTCCTTCATTTTTCTTTAATGTTTAGTGCTAGTTTTCTTCCTTTTCCCTTTCTTAAACTTTATGTCTGTGAGCCGTAAAGGAAAATTGGTAGGATGTACAAACTCATAACTAATTAGCTTCAATTTATAGCTCTTGTGTCGTTGGTGTACAGATCTATATAAGTTTCTGTGCTAAATAACCGTTTTCCTTCAACATAAAAAATAGATAATAACGGAACTCGTGATGCGATTATTTATTTTTTTTTTGAGGGGGGACATGAGAGAATTTAGCTTACATTAGGTGACGAGCGCTGTGCCTATGGGTAAAGGAGTTCAAATATGGCGGAAAACGCACCACGTCCTGGAGCTCCAAAATCAGTTGTGAGGCCAGATATCATTGACAATGTTTAGATTGACAGACTAATGAAAAAGTTTAAGTTTGTAGAGACCATTAGCAACTTAACTGAACGGGCTCATTTTATTTTGCAGAATGAATTTTACTTGAAAATACAGAATGACAGCCACGTATGCCGACTGTACAGGAAACGTTTAAAAATTGTAACAGCGGTGACTATGGAGTAAGTTTACATTCATTACTATACACGGGAAACGAAACAACAGGCAGTGGACGCACGAGGCCTGGGAAAAGGGATAAATGCGATCCATGCGCTGGAAATGTGATACGGTTTTTTTGACGCAAAAGTTATACTCTTGGCTACCTGGGGAAGGGGAAGACTATTATTGGGGAATACAACACACGTCTTTGGAGAGACTGAATACAGCGGTCGCCGAGAAAGACCAAAGAGAAGGCGCTGTTTCACCATGACAATGCGCCAGTGCATTCAAGGCGCATCACTCAGGACCAACTTACAAATTACGATTTAAAAAGTTTCCGCATTTACCTGACTCGTTCTCTCGGATTAGCGTCAGTTTCCGAAACTCAAAACTTTACTAGCTAAACACAAACTTAAGTTAAATGAAGAGATCTTACAGGAAGTAAACGATACCCCTGAAGTAACCCACTTCTAGGAGGGAGTCACAAACCTGCAAAAACTTTGGAGCAAGTGGGTTGAACTACGGGGGGATTATGCTGAAAAAAATAAAGCATTGCAAGACTGAGCTTGTTCTCTTTAATAACACAGCAAGCTATTTATCAAACCAGCCTCGAAATTCAAACGCGAGATTCAGTACATATTTTTATATTGTTAAATAAAATATTTATATCTTCCCTGTACTAAAAAGTTACCTTTCCTTGGCTACTTCTTGGTGGTTTTCCCACCCAGCGTACGTTCAAGTTCCAAATATTCTCCGAGTATTTACGGTAGGATGCATCGGGTCAGTAACTGCAAATGACTGGAAAAGTTCCGTTCAGAAGGTCAAGGTCAAAAGTATTTGTCATAAGGTGCAATTACTTTTCCACTCACATGCAGTGTGTTTACTATTCGCGTTGTACTGACTGTACCGCGAGACCATTAACCGTTCCAATATCCTGTACTAGAAACATCTGACCACTGTTTTGGGTTTAGTTTGATATCATTTTTAGAAGAAAAATAATACGAGATCTGATCAAGAATGACTGAGAATTATTTTTAGAGGTGGTTATTACCATATTTAAATGCTCACATGAACTCGTATTTTTCAATATTCTTCTACTTGAATGCACTTTTTACAACATTTGTGCCAGTATTGTAACATAATACATTCTCTGTCAGGGTTTCAGAATCGCTCACGTTTCTTGAGCCCTGCTACAGAGTTCTAAAATCGAGATCTTTGGCTTTAGTGATTGTAATAAAAAAAGTTACAGGGCACAAGATATGGGCTATAAGGCGGATGTGGTACAGGGATTATGTTGAACCTAGCCAAAAGTCGCATGACTTGATTCGTAACGAGAGGTCATGCGTTGCCATGGTGAAGTCTCAATCCATCCCGATTAAGTAGTGGTCGTTTTTTTCAATGTGTTTCCTCAGTGTATCCAATACTGACGTGTAGTATGTTCCTGTAGCAGCAGAGGGAGGGAGAACTGCATGCTGGTAAATCATTTCCTTACAGTCAATAAATCTGACGCCTTTTTTGGCGTGAGAGCCTGGCGATTTTTATTTAGGATCGTAATGGTGCAGCTGTGACTCATCGCCGGTGAGAACTGACTCCAGAAAATCACCTAAATCAGAAAAGATGTGTAGCACCTTACGGCATGTCTCCATTAGCACAGCATTTTGAACAGGGTTAACAGACACAAACATGGGTCATATGGGGATGATCAAGCGTAATTGCAAAGACGCTTTCATAACGAAATTTCCAAGTTTACGTAATGTTTCCCACCTATCCTCACGGACAATCACAGCAACTCTATTGGTGTTGACTTCTGACAGCAGAGACAGAAACGCCAGAAGGGAAATTGCCCTTCTGTGAAGTCCTTGAACCACCTAAACATGTTGCACGAGGTGGTGCATCTTTATCGTACCTGGCTGTAGCTTTTCATAAGGCTCTGAGGCTGTGTGCTTTAAGCGGAAACAAATTTTTATCGCTCTGTACTGCTCCTTTTGGATCACCTTCCTTTTGAGGTAAACGAAATGCAAGCAGGGTCTACAACACAGAGCATTGCTGTCGACCAGTATGATAGGGCTGGATATTGTTAAGTACATAAAACCCTGATACAGACAGGCAACTATCTTGGAAATTACAGGGAAAAATCAGTTTGTTTTTCTTGATCAAACCTTGCGTATACATTTCTGATTCAATATTAAATAACTCCTGACTGTATTAAATAATAAGTAAAAGTCCATCCCATCCACGCTGCAAAACAATTAAATAATAGTATAACGAAATATGAGGATGAGTTCAGACCTAGACCTAATGAATGCTCAATATGTAACTTTCCTCCATTTAGGGTTATTCTCGGATCTAGAGACAACTGTACTGAAGGAACTAAGCCAAAACAAGAAGGTAATCAACTTACATGGTACTCTGATGGACCCCTCAAAGGGCTACAATCGGCTGCAGGAATATATTGCCGATCTCCAAGGACTGATTTCAGTGCAAACCTAGGTAAATATTGTACAGTTTTTCAGGCAGAGGTTTATGCCCTCCTGAAATGTGTCTTTAGAGGACTGGAGAAGGTTTATGGAAGGAAACGAATTCTCATCCTCTCAGATAGTCAAATTGCACTAAAAGCACCTTCCTATAACTAGGTGCAATCCAAACTGGTATGGGAGTGTCAATATTGCCTTGTTTCCCTGGCATCACGCTACAGGATCGAGCTACAGTGGGTGCCGGGGCATCAGGGCATTTATAGAAATGAAATGACAAATCAACTGGAAAAAAGGGGAGCTGACACACCGTTTTTGGACCCTGAATCAGTATTTATACTGCTAGACCGCAGTCAAAACATAGATTGAGGATAAGTATCCACTAAAGTGACAAAACTTTCCTGGGCAGATTCAAACTAGGAAACTTATCCTCGGCTCTAGTAAGAATCTCTCCTCGTCCTTTCTCCAAGTGGATAGAAGAGAAATGAGGAAAATAATTGCGCCAATCACTGAACATGGTCACTTCTGAAAACATCTGTGTAAAGTGGGACTCTATAAACATGAACCCACTTGCAGATTGTGCAAACAGGACGAGGAATCTGCCTCGCATATCCTGTTTCAGTGTCCAATCCTGGAAAGAAAGAGTCTTGTTCTCTCTATAACCAGGGAAGATCTGGGAAAGGATGCCAACATTGGAACCAAAATACTGCAACTTGTAGTAGGAACGTATTTTAGTACACAATTAAGGCACCCCCTCCTAATGAGATAGCACAATAAGCCTAAGGCTGACGTGCTTGAACACTTTTCAAAACCCAATCAAATTCCTCTGATATCTAAATAATCTAATAACAAAATACAGACGCAAGCCTTTCTATTGGTGTGGAACCAATCACACATGAGACAACGGTTGTTTGTTATAATAAACTAATCCATCTATGATAAAAAATATCGCGCTAAATGGCACTGTGGAGCGGTAAGTGACAGTGTATGCTGTTTCGAAGCGACAAACTCTTCTACTGCTACAAATGAGAACGTTATGGGCAGACACGAAGAGAATTAATGTTAGTGGGAACTCTGGGAGATGCAGAAGGTCTTCTCTCTTTTGTTTACATCCGGATGTAGAAGCAGTGCGTCATTACAGCTGCAGGAGTTCTCGTAAAGCGAGAGAGCCTGAGTAAATACTCGGTAACAACGGAAGATAAGTTAGGAGGGATGTTCTCGTCAAGTTTCTCCAGAAGTTGGCCCCTTGTTTCAACGTTTGAGAGTGACTTGACTTGAGGGAACAGGATGCTCTGTATTACGTAATTGTGGGACCAAGAAACAAAAGTTGCAGGAGGTGTGCATTGTCATTTACCACTGCACTCTACCGTTACTAATTACCTAACCGGATGCCTATAAATGCAACATCCATTTCCAATGTAAACGATAAATGGAACACACTGACCTCTTAATTTGTAATAAAGCATAACATTTTAGTAAATATAAACTGAAGAATTAAAGGAAGGATACGTTCCAGGCTTAAGTTTAGGGTACACCCTGCATTTACCATTTGAGAACTGAGGAAAACCTTTAAAAAAAAAAAAATTGGTCAGTCCTGGTGGGAATCAAACCCTAAATCCCCCCCTCACAGCCCGCGCACTCAAGAATCCGCGCCTTAACGACCTCAGCCATTGACAAACACAGAGTTAGAGGGCATTTTCGTTGGCTGACGGATAAAGTTTTTAAAAGATGAAGTTGTTTGAGAGTAAGCAAGTGGAACTAGCGGCCTGGTGTGGTTTCAGTGCTGTGGTTTCAGGATTTCTTGACAATAGAAAGGATGAAAAATATGAATTTTTATTGGAAACATTACTACAATGTAATGAAGAACTGGGCTCAAGATGTCATTAAAAGTGAAACTTCCTCCATTCGCATTTGGAATGTTTTCCAAAATTTGGATGCTGAAATTGATGAACAGGGACAATGATTTCATCAGGACAAAACCACAAAGGAAAAACGCTATCAATGTCATTATGATTCTGCAATGTTGGGGGATTATTGCGGTTTCTGAAGAGGGATATTAATTCTGACTACAAGAGCCATCATGCAGCAAGCATTTTAAAGACCTATGACGATATATGTTTTATTTGTATTGTTAATATTTCAATTTATTTATATAAAACATTATATTGCTATTTTGAGTAACAAGCACTATTCGTTTTCCTATGTCAATTGGCATTTAAATTACCAATTAAAAATCACAGAGCGTTATTATTCCTACCACTAGACCGAAATGTTTTCACGTTTTAGATACTCTTTTGTGAATGTTTAGCTTGCATGCAATCTTTAACTGCCCACAGCCTTTCCAACTTCTGGTAATGATTAACACATCACTTATTAAATTTGCAACAATAAAATAAATGCTTTATTTATTCCAAGGATCACAGGCATATTCATCTTCAAAACTTCTTTCACTATGACTTCATCATTTTACTATAGTATACGATGCACCGCATTTTCCCATTCTTGCTGGCATATCTTGATGAATTTCAGTTGGAGAAATTTTGAACATTTGCAGATATGAGGGTGATTTGATAAGTAACTTGGTTCGCTATTATAAAAAAACAGTTTCAGTATTTCTGTGTACTTCAATTTTCGACAAAATCCTCTAGAAGTCCAACCTGCTCCGTGTTCGTGATTCCCTTCTGTAAGTATGTTTCTTCGAGGCAGTCAAAAAGCTTGTTAACTTCCTATATCACCTATTCATTTGACTTAAATTTGTGCTCAAAGAAATGTTTGAGTTTAGAGAAGATTTGGTATTTCAAGGGAGGGCGATCAAGTGAGTAGGGTAGATGGGGAAGTATTTCAAACCGTAGTTCGATAAATTGGTCCTAAACCACGCGTGTTGAATGCATCGGAGCATAATCATTGTAAACAACACATTTTTTTAACTGTCTTCAGTCTCTCTAAAGGCAATGCTTAGTATTCTTCAGTAATGTTTTTTACCTTGTTCAAGCAGTCAATCAAAGGAAATCCTTTTGCGTCCCATACAACGAAGCCATCACTTTTCCGGCGGAAGGTACGCATTTCGCCTTTTCCGGAACCGCTTCGCCTCTTGCGGATTACTGTTTGGACTGCCGTTACTTTTTAGATGTACAGTAATGAAACCCAGTTTCGTCCATAAACACAAAATGCAGTCAAAATTGTTTAAAAATCTTTAAAAAAAATCTAATCGGTAGGTCGATAACGCATGCGATTCCTTCTACCGGAATTAGCTGACTCGACATACATTTTGAGAAAATGTTTCATTTTCAATTCATTATGAAAAATAAAATAACCCTCTCAAATTAACTCTGCCAACTTGTCTGTCAGCCAAAACAATTATCACGGATTTTATCGATTATTTCTGACCTCACAGTAATTATGGAACTCAAGGAGGTGAAGCGTTTTCACTTTATGATCTCATATATAAATGTTACTGTTGCTCTCTATTTGTATGGGAACCAAATTACTTGTCAAACAACCCTCGCATATAATCACGCTTGTTTACTAGACAAGTATCATTTTCTTGTTGAATCTGCAGTCATTAACATTTCAACACCTGCTATAATGCAGTACATTATGTATGTCCTTGAAACTGCGCACATTTTAGGCATTCTTTTACAATTAAATAAAATACTTAGGTCAAATGTAAATGATTCACTAGTGGAAATAGAAATAGAGCTCAACTGTATTATATTGCATTTATCAAATTTCATAATTCCAAAACAGCAAGATGTTTTTTCAAGGTATCAACTGCCATAGCTAGGCGCTTGTCACAGAGAAATTTTTCACTATGGACAGAACATTCTACTTCCACTGAAATGATTGGAGCATATTTAGACAAGTTATTTTGGAAGGACTCATACTAGTAACACAAAAAATGTATATATCAGGATATCATGGAAATGATGGCCAAGACAAAGTAAAGGGTTTTGAATAATCCTGGTGAATGAGTAAAAGATGCGCAGTGGTTTCTGGTCAAATCCATCTTCTGTTTATGTGTTTATAGGAGAATCAGGTTAGTATCTCTCTTACTTCCGTACTGAACACATTGTAGGGACGGTTTGTTGCATAACTGTTCATCTTTCATGCTTACAATTGGTTGTTTCATTTATGCAGCTGAGAAGTTACTCCCACTATAAATTTCCTAGAATTGTTTCGCGCAGATCGATACAAGGTCATTCGCCACGACTATTCAGAACTACAGTACTTCCTTCATCCTCACTATTCCCTGATGTTCGTATGACTAAGTTAACCGTACGTTCCTTTCAAAATTAACGTTCTGTTATTTAAAGATCTTAAGTGAATGGGCTGAGGAGAAAGTTGTTGACTGCTTGGAAAGAAATAAATGTATAACAAGATTCTCAATAAATACTTTTGTGATGTGAACAAGGAATTTAATGTTTCTAACTTTTTCCACTACAATATATTTAAATTCTTTATGTACTTTTTAAAATGCGTAAATAATAGCAGAAAAAATCATTACGATGCAAAACGGCAAAGGGGGGAGGCAAAATAAAAACTGGCTCTACCGTCCCCAAATATAAGGGAACATGTTCATTTCTATCTGACTCTTAAATATATCCACCCACATAGAAAATGTATTTTGCCTCGAGCTCTGATAATAAGGTATAGACTACTTTCTCGTTTACGATAGGCAGGGTTGGTAACCAAATTACCTCAATGTCATGACATTGCAATTTAAAGAAGAGAGGCCTTTGCTACAGAAAAGCTTCAGCGTGCCACTAAACATTTAGTGTCAGACCAAACAATAAGAAACAGATTAAGAGAAAATGGTTGACCTCTTAAAGACTTGTTACGACGCTGTGCAATTAAACCAGTCCATTACAGGCGAAGATTAGCATAGGTTAATCAGAAGGCACTCTCTTGGAGAATGTGCTGTTTATTGATGAGTGCATCGTTAACGACGTCCGACATCAGTGCGCCGTAGTGCTTGCTCTAATCGCAAAGATATGCAGAGTACCTTCCAAATAGGCAAACAACATTTCCTTTTCTTGGGGATATTGCACATCTAGCTAATGATTGAGAAGTCGCACTACATACATAATTACTGTTATAGTGCTGTATTTAAGAAAGTTATGTTTCACTGATATTCGCTCAACATTAGCTTAAAACTCAATAAAAACTGGATATTGAAAGGAGATTAAAAAAAAAATAAAAATACTCACCTTAGACTTACAAGCATCAGGCCTTGGGTCACTTTTGGGCCCTAGAGGACCTTATAAGCCACCTAAATTTAGTTACACTTAGCATCTACATATGTCAGAATGATAGGTGGAAACCTAGCGTTTCAAGTGCTATCTAATGTGGTGTTGAGGTATTGAAAACAGTGGAAGAACAACTCTAGTCCCAACCTCGAAAAAAATTGATAAATTCCATGGGCATCAAATCAATGAGATGAAGACGGGATGATAAATTGCTGAAATACTGGTGATAAAATGACCAGCTTCGTTAGTAAATAAGCTTACTGATTTTTAAAATTCGGCAAAATAAAATTACAAACACTATTGAACATTTAATTTCAGAGTTGTGTTTTGGCAAAAATTGTTTGATAGTAGTGTACACTCTTCGATAAAGAATGTTAGTGGATTGGTTAGAAGTACCGAAATATTCTGTACTATTGTATAGAAAACAACGCAGAACATTTTAGACAGTTAATTGGGTAAAATTACAATATTACCTAAATTAACGAGTTCCACAATAGCAGAAACTATTTAATTGGCACTATTAATTCACACACACACACACACACACATACATATATGACAGTCACTTTGTCTTCTTGCCATAGAAGCACTCCACTAGTTCGAAATATAGCGATCTCAAGTGTGACTTTTTCTTAGTGTTTTATCCTTTTCTACTATTATAATTACTGTTATTTTATATTGTTATACTGTAATATATATATCGATGTAATTGTCTATCTGTAATTTGTCATTTAAAGCAACCAAGATTTTAGTCTTTTCTACGTGTTACTAAAGTTTTGCCTTTCATAAGTATTCACGGTACTGTGCTGTTTTGGTAAGCAGGCATGTAACACAAGTTTAAACAGAAATAACACTATTGTAGTTATGCACTTTAGTTACCTAATTGATCATGGCAGATTTAACTACTGTCATCCGTAGGCAACAAAAGGGTATTTTTATATGACAAATAATCGAAATTTTTCTCAAAAGAATTAAGTGCACGTAAGTACAATATCGTATACTTAACTGATAGCTAAAATGGTAGCTAAAATGCAGAGAGAGAGATAGAGAGAGAGAGAGAGAGAGAGAGAGAGAGAGAGAGAGAGAATGAGTTAGGATTTTAAGAAAGTTCATTCCCAAATTAATAGACCGCTTTTAGCAAGAAAAATGTAAAGTGATATCTTACAAAAACAATTTAATGCAGATGAACTATCAAAACAACGTGTAATACAAGAGTTTATCCAGAAAATCTGAATCTTTCCGTGACGTCCTTGATAGTTACCTGTCTATACCAGGAATATTTATACAGTTTTCATAGGCGGCAGAACTTTTATACCGGCCAGTTCGTAGTAATGTTGTAAGATCCTGCTTGCATTTCGCATACTACAAGAAACCCCACAGATGGCCGACTTCGTGAAGGTCCGCACTCATAAGTGGGAGGTCTGAGGTTCGAATCCCGCCAGGATTGTCCTCCATGACTGAGGTTTTTTCAAGAGTTTTCTCAGTCCTCATAAATGACAAATGCCGGGGAGGTACCCTACTACACTTAGGCATGGAACGCTTCCTTTCTTAAAAAAATCTTTTCCCAATTTATCATTTCATCTCATGTATCATCAGTGTCCATATAGTCTCAGAAACTTTTGAAAAACTGCAGCAAGATACGATGAAGATGCATTCACTACCTTGTGCAACATGTTTAGGTGCTTCAAGGATATCAAAGAAAGACGATTTCCCGTCGTTATGCAGAGTGACGCTGGTGTCCTGGCCTCTGCTGTGACAGAAGTCAACATCAATACAGCTGCTGAGATTGTCCGTTAGGATCGGCGGATAACATTACGTAAACTCAGTGAAGTGTTGGGAATTTCATATGGCAGTGTCTTATGTGTGACATTTCCATATGACCCGTGTTAGTGCCCCTTGGGTGCCACATCTATTGACTACTTTACAAAATACTGTGTGAATGAAGACATGGCATGAGATTCTGTTGATGTACGTGATGATTTTCTGGAATGAATTATCACCGTTAAGAGTCACAACTGCATCATTACGATCCTAAATGAAAACAAGCCAGCAGTGTGACAATCGCCAGGTTCTTGAACGCCAGAAACAGGCGAATGTTGTTTCATCTGCAGGTGAAATTTTTGAGTGTAGGGTAATGCTTTACCAGCATACAGTTCTCTCTCACTCTGCTGTTACAGGAGCATGCTACACGTCAGTAATGGATAACTGAGCAAGCATATTGCAAAGAAACGACCAGAACTTCATCGGGATGGATGAAGACTTCATCATGACACCGCACTATGTCACTTCGCGAATCAAGGCATGCAACTTTCGGCTAAATTCAACATAACCTGTATACCACATCCGCCTTAGAGCCCATACCTCGCACCCTATGACTTTTATCCCCGGTCACTAAAGCCAAAGCTCTGGGACATTTGGTTTGAGAACTCTGAGGCAGTGCTCAAGAAATGTGAACGATGATCAAGGTGCTCACAAAGAATATCCTGCTGTAGCATATGCTGAGCCCTGGCAGAAACTTTGCAAGAAGGGAATTACTTTGAAAAACATCACGCAAACATCGAAATAGAGTAACAGGTATCTGTGAGAAAAGAAAAAGTCTCTGTATTTCTGCAGCATCCCTGATTTATTAGGTGAATGGTTATTAAATCATTTAATAATCAAAGGGAAAGCTTTAGGTAATTAATCTGGAAAGTTCTTAAACAAATTAAATTCCCGTGAAGTCTCCTAATGCCAAGGATTTTGCAAAATGTCTTCAATTACACCTAAATAGCAATCTCATTTTCAGATTTCTAGAGCAGTGTAGTAAGGGTCAGATTCCTAAAGCTAAGGATTCAGGATTCATTAAGTGAAGTGTGACACTAACTAAGCTAAAGTAAGAGATGTGTAAACCAAATTTTGTTTCGTGAATGATGATATTGAAAAAATAAATTTACGCGAAGAGAGTATTATGTTAATTTTCAAACATTATTACACGGAAAATGATGATATTCCTTTTCCATATCTAAGTTTTAGTATCTGAAATCAACATTACGTTTTCACGAATTCCAAGCAGCAAAAATTAAAACGTTGCGAAATTGCGCCCTGGCGGCAGCCATTGTAACTGAAACTAGCGATATGTTTGGGGGATAAAAAGCAATGGCGAGTAACAAAGTTCTTAAATGTGTCATGAAGTTACCTATTTTGAGAAATTCACTTCACTTGGAATAGAGACCCATTTTTATCTCTGCCTCTTTTATTTTCCTTTCTTTATGCATACACAGCTTTTTATATTTTCAACATCACGCAAACGTTAATATAAAAGGTTTTCATAAAGCAAACACTTTGAATGTTCACTTCACTTACTCACTGTTATTTGAAATATGATATATGCCATAAATATCCTCTCTTTAATTTCAGAATCTACATACAATTTTTCACATCACATTCAAATATGCACGTCAATTTCAATACACATTGTTATGAATGAAGTAAACTTAATGACAAAACCGAATCTCTTTTTAATCAATCAATTCCAGTAAAAATTCGCTCTGTCACATCCAGATGTTATATAAAATTAAAACAGTGAATGAGACCGTTTTAAATGCAAGGCTGGAAGAGCGGTATAATTTTTTGTAACGTTGTGGTAACCAAAGCATTAAATTTTAATATCGACTTCCGAATTTCTTTGCTACAGTGAAAGAAAATAATTAATGTGCATGCTAATGTGTTTGGACGTCTTTAAATTGGTTTCTAAATGTGAAACGTAAACTAGTAGCAGTTAACTTTGGAAATTTGCATATGAAAGGAGAAGGCTCAATTAGGAATGAAACACTTTTTGTTGTTCAGGATTTTATTTACTTCAGTTTCAAATGTATTGGATTCTTAAGCTATACGATGCTACTATGATTATGACTTCCTCGTCATCATCTCCTCAGGATAGAACATTTAAAGGATTGGTGAGATGTAAATACGGAATTAAAAACCGATCGTCTAACTCCGTAGAGTGCAAAATGAAGGCATACAATGCAATGACATTCATACTAAAATTGATAGAGTAATATGCAACCCTGTTACAGTTACGTTTAGCCAGTTGCATACACACCCGGCGTTCACATCACATTTCAAATCGAACGCACACTGCAGTTTTGTAGAAACTAGACATATATAATGTTCTAGAAGCTAAGTGAAGCTTTATTAGGACCGATATAGTCCATAGAATATCAGAGTTGAAGTAAAATTCTTCAGCATATGTCATCGATGACAAATTAATGAAAAACACAATACAAGGACGGCAAGATAGAAGTCGCATGCGAGCATTGAGGATGTTATATCATCATGCTATGGTTACTTCTTTGAGAGAGAGTCTTATGTGCACAGTCTGTCCACAATTTATCAAATGTAGGGCTCCGGGATGACGACAGAGATCAAGAAATAATCCCAGGATAATTTGTGAATTACGTTCTTGTTTTCCTAACGTAGTTTTGATACAGTCAAATATAGTGAGGCTCCCTCGAATTACTTCCAAAGATGGTCTTATTTTCGTCAACGACTTCTTTTATCCACCGTACACATTTCTTGAGCACCTCTGAATGCTGGTGAAGGTTTCATTTTGCACTAAAGTGATTAAGTTAGGTCAGGTCTGTTAAACATAGAAACTAAGCAGTTGCTAGTAGCCTAGCACATAGAGAAAGGAGAATCTTCATGTGAACTACACAAAGATGGCCGAATAAGGATATTACATTGGTTATCACAAAATATGTACGAGTCGTAAGCAGGGTCAGTCGATCTATGTTTCGGTCTAGGCGTATTAGTGATGTTAGAAAACGCCATATTTTGTATAATTAGAACATAACTATACATGTGACGAAATAAAATATAGCGATTAGCGGTAGTGACGTAACACGAAATAACGAAGCTATTTATCCCTTCCTCCATGCATAAATGAGTCTGGCCCGTTTGGTATCCAGCCTTAAAGACTCTAATTTGTAAGTGAACTGCTTTACTACTATTAAGTGAAAGATAAAACTACAAGAGAGTTCAAAGATGCTAAACATATTATTTTATAAGATAAACTGGCCCAGAAAAGGTTAATTACATTATCCATTAAGCTAAAAAATATAGTAAAGTTAAGTTTAAGCACCAGAAATTATGCCTGTAAAAATTATTATCATTCTTTAATGAACGGCCTTTCTATTTATGGTATATGTCCAGACACGATTGAGCACATCTTTTGACAAAAAAAAAATTCATCCCCATGTTCTACCTGTCTTTTGGAGAACTTAGGGGACGCTCATAGAAGCTGCATTCACAACGTGCATGCAGAGAATGCACACTGCAGTGAGCACTTTGCCTGTAAATGTAATATTCACCATCATAAGCACCTGGAAAGAGATCATAGGGACAGTGACTGAATGGTTTAAAACATCTTTTTCTTTTGCGTAAGCTACTGGGCTCAAATTCCATACATTTTTTTTTTATTTCTTATTATTGGTTTTATAAGTGTATACGTAGAATATTATGTTGCCTTAATTTATCCTATTTTAATGTATTTTGAGTTGTATAGGATTATCAATGCACACTCAAAAAGTAGTCACAAACTAAAGTATTCTTTACAAATAAATAAATGCATAAACAGAAACATTTATCTTGTAAAGTGAAAACATATAGAAATAAACACAAACAAATACAAATTTATGAACCCTCAGCAATTTTTCAGGCCTAGATTATATCAGATTTCAACAGTAGTGTGAACGAGAAACTACACATTCCAGACTTCTTAAATTTGTGCTTATAACACATCTTTTGTTCTTCGTGCATGTCCATGTTACGTCATAGAAGCTGCTGGTTCTTCAAGCCTGTGATATGTGAAGCACTAAATGCTTCAAACATTTGCTAGTGCACCGTGAATAGATTTAATGATAATGAGAAGTTTAGAAATATACAAAATGTGAGCAGGATAATGAAAAACAGATATATTGGCAATTTCTCATTGCTAAAAGAATTTAGAGAAGGAGTAGATTCAGATATACTCGAGGTATCTTAAATTACTTTCAAATTCCATTACTACTAGTTTCAATTGTTATTTTTCGAGAAACTCCTTAAATAATAAAGAAAACTTTCGGTATGTAAATTCATTCTCTGTTGTCTCAGAAAAGCTAAAATTTCTGACATGACAGCAGTATGAATTATTGATGAATTTAACATTAGGCTGTATGAGAAAAATACTTTTTAAATACGATGCCACGATCTGAATTTTGTCAGCTAAAAGCAGAATTTGAAGTTTTGTCAGATTAAATCGTGCTGTTCTTTGCAACCATTTATTTGTATAAATCGCAGATCTTTGCTAGGGTGTCCCATAATGAATAAAAATTTGTTTTAATAATAATAATACAACGCACCGTTTATTTGAAAGTGCTAACACTACCAGTAAAAATGAAGCAAAACATCAGGCAAATGTCCTCCACGGCTTTGTTGGCAAACTTTCACTGTGTTGGAAAAAATGTCAGCGACTTTAAAGCAAAGTTCCGGATTAGTAAAATTCGCCGCAAACTGCTTCTTGAAATGGTTAATTGTTGAAAGCGGCGGCGAATCGACTTCATTGGGCTCATAGAACACCATGTCTGACCAGGGAAAATTCTCTACCTGTCGACGAGAACAAGAACATCCAGGTGATTTGATGTTCTCTATCGATTCTGTATTTTGACATTTCCATACCTGTTACTGCACTGCATTGCAATGTGACGCGTTAGGCGCACTACCAAAAGTGCAAAGTGTACCAAAAAGTGCATGAAGTCTTCAAACGGGCTTTGTATAACATTCATTGTAGTTAATTTTCACTTTCAGAATCTAGACCCGCTGATACTGCGTGTATTGCTCCATTATAACAATGCACTCAAATGACAATCGTTATTCGCAATACAAACAGACGACAGTCTGTTAAATTTCAAGTCCGGCAAAGGAACATAACGACAGAGCAGATAAGTCCGTTCATTATGGCACAACCTGTATGTTTCACATGGTCAAATTTTATAAATCTAAATGTTTATCGACCATTTACAATTCTGCATCGTGTACTTTATGTTTTCCTCTGCTTTGACGTTTTTAAATGCCACCGCCTTACGCATCTTCAAGCGGTGTTCTACTACCTTTAATTGTATAACACAATCTTTTTACTACGCGATATTATAAGATGTTGCTCTCCCTAAAACTTTCTGAAATATATTAATGAAACTTAGCAGATATTTTCTTCATTTGTATGTATTTGACTAAGAATTTCCTAGTAAATGGGTCCTTCTTATTTCCCATGGGGCACTTTTCAGTAAAAAAGTTCATCATTCATCACGGAGGACTAATTTTCAACATTAAGGAATTAAGAGAGTAGCCACCCATAGGTAAGCGCTGCTGTGTTTTGGAATGTACAGGATATTATTATGGTAGATTATCTATAGAGAGAAGCTAATATAAACCGCCCATTAATATGAACATTTAATTTCATAATTATGAAACACAATATCAACTGAAAGTTACGGAAAGTTGGGGCAATGTGTACTCTTTCTTCGGAAGGTACCTCAAGCCACAAGTCTTGTTTGAAATGATTGCAATTTATAAAATAGGATTTGAACTGCTGAAACATTCTGCTTTAATGCAAAATCTGGTTCCCAGAGCCTTCAGGCTGTTCTCAAAAATAAAGATAACCTTCGAGGAAGACATTTTTATTAGATTATGTAGCCATAGAGCCTGAAAATTAGTGATTTGTGAAAGTTCAGTATGGTTGGCAGAAGTGTATCAGCCTTGAAAGAAATAAATGCAAGCTGAAGTCTTTAAATCAGGAAACCAAATCAACAAACCAAATCAGTTGAAAACCGAGTACAACTACCAACTCAAATGAGGTGCACCATCTTGCTGAAACGAGCTCCATAGTGTTTTATCTCTGTTAACAAGTAATTTCAAAAATGTATACACACTTCAAGTAAAGAAAAAACTATGTTAACATAACAAAACTGAATTCACAAAAACAGAAAATGATCAGCACTAATCATCTTAGACTTTTACAGTTACAACAGTTGCTCAAAATGCCCACCATCAGCGTCGATACACTTCTGAGTACGTTGAACTACTGATTGAGTAACGTCCGCGAAAGTGTCCTCGGCGATTGCAGCACATACCGTGTCAATTTCTTCCCAAAGTGTTGCCAGTGTAACTGGTTTTCTACGGTATACAACATCCTTTAGAGTTCCCCATAGGTAGAAGTCCAACGGAGTTAGATCCAGAGAACGCGGTGGAAACTCAATCGGACCTCTTCGTCCATTTTGTTGTAGCAACGTTAGCATAATGTATGTGAGTCACGTCTGTTTACAGCACATCATAGAATAATCTTGACTTCATTTGTTCATTGTTGATTTACCTCTCACGTAGCAACGCTATCATAATGTATGTGAGTCACATCTATTTACAGAACATCATACTACTCATTACTGTTGATTTTCGGTCGAACTTTGAAATATATTAAATAGATATCTACTGTGAAAGTGTGAATACATTTTATGGCACCCTCGGTATATATTTCTTCTGGAAGTTAAAACAAGCAATGCACTTTACAGTAGATTTTGCCTTAGATGCCCACCCACTTTGACTCATACATAAAAAAGAGAGGGGATTCTTTTTCAATTTGTTGCCACATTACAGTTGAAAACACAAAGCATCTTGCAGTAAGTCTATGTACGCTGTACGCGATATGAGAAAAGTTTGGGGTATCTTCCAGTAATGCTGTGACAGTTTGTATAAAGTACAACCACCTCCAATGACAGTCCCATTAAACTTTCTTGACAATGCGTCAGAAGCAGCTGTTTCTCTTTCAGGTTCGTAACTCCGACTACAAGCATATTTCTTGAAAATGGAATTTGCTTCTTCAACTGCACGGTATCACAGTGTTGAGTTATAATTAAGCACATTGTAGCCACCATAAGCACCACGAAATTGACACTGAACTGTTTCAACACTCTGAAATTCAGAGTATCAAGGAAATAATTTGAATATCAGCCACTGCTTTTCATGTGTGGCTTGTGGCGTTACTGATGTTAATGCTATCTTCAAAGAGAATACATTTTTTATCATTTTATTTTATTTTTGTTACTTACATCATGACGGAAGACGTTTATTAATATTCCTTATAAATAATATTGCTGTTTTAAGAGTTAAGACTCATTTAAATTATTTACATATACGAGGTGGTATCCAGAATATTCGGGACTGATGCTGCCATCTGGTCAAAAACTTACTTTGTTACTAATGACCGCCGTCATCCTAGAAGTAGTTCCCTTCCACACGATACACCGATCCCAGTGATTCTGCCATTTTCCAAGTGCATCTTGGAAGTCGTGTTCTTTGAGGGTGTTTAGCACAGACAGCGTTTCTTGTTGAACCCTCTCAATTGTGTAGAATCGACGTCCTTTCAACTTGATTTTCAGTTTGGGGAATATAGCGAAGTCGCAGGGAGAAAAATCAGGCGAGTACGGTAGGTGGGGGATAAACGTCATGTTGTTTTTCGTTAAAAAGCTTCTGGTGAACAAGGAATTGTGGCAGGGCGCATTATCGTGATGCCTTGTCGCCAAAATTCAGGCCGTCATCTCCGAACATTTTAACGGAGCCGTCGCAAAACGTCACAGTAGTACGTGGAATTCACTTTTTGATTTGGTGGGACAAACTCTTTATGCACAGTGCCCTTGGTATGAAAGAAAACGAGGATCATGCTCTTGACTTTGCTTTTCACTTGTCTCGCTTTTTTTTTTTTTTTTTTTTTTTTTTTGTCTTGGTGAGTTCGGGCTCTTCCACGGGGAGGATTATTGTTTTGTCTCAGGGCCATAAGCGTACATCCAGCTCTCGTCGCCGGCGATGACCCCTGGACAAGAAGGTTGAGTCATCGGATACGGCCTGACGAAGCTCCGTGCAAACTTCATCACGCTGCGCCTTCTGATCAGCAGTCAGGATCCTCGTCACAAATTCTGCGGGGACACGATGCACGCCCAATTCATCAGTTAAAATTCGTTGGCATGTCCCATAATCAATTCCCTCTTCATGATTAAGGCCTTCTTCAATGATTCAACGTCGATCTTCACGAACGAGGTGTTGAATTTTAACAACAATGTCAGGCGTTGTGCAGCTGATGTGCCTACCGGTGTGAGCATCGTCTTCACTTGCTGTACGGCAGGCCCTGAACCGAGCATGCCACTCATGTGTAAGGCTCATGATTTGTCCCCCAAACTTGTTGAATCATTGTGAGGGTCTACGTAGCATTTTTCTTGAGATTTATTTGCACATAATTTGATGCACACATTCTGTTCTAATCTTGAATCCAGCGCTAAATTACCACACACTACACACAGAGTATCATGAAAAGTACTGTAGAATCTCAACACATCTACTCAGCTACAGGAAACTTTAAACACTCACTTATCAGATGTGCTAGTGTTGCCACCTAGCGGAACAAATCTCTACTGCAACTATAGTCGAGATGGCAGCACCAGTCCCGCATATTGTGGTGATCACCTCGTAATATAAAATGGCACTACATGCAATCTAAAGTAATTAATAATTTAAAATAATTATTTTTGCAAATTTAATTATCATTGCATTTTAATAAAATTTTATATATTACTTAATATAATTTTAATTATTTATCATAGCTTTTAGTTTTTTTAAAAACAAAGGTATTAAAAATGTAAATTGTGAAATAAAAAGTAAAGATACTGGAATATACGTCCCGGTGCAGCAAACAAGGATGTAGTAGTACAAAATTTTACTATTTTATTATTTTATAGTACACTATGTATTAATTTAGTAATAAACACAGTTTAGTTATTACCAGAGGTATAAGTAGGTTAATAGTAAAAACATCAAGTATTAAAATTCGAGCTACTTGCAAAGCCTCTAGCATTAAATATTTTTCCGAGCTCACTTTGTACATAAAATTTAGTTCTATAACCTCGAGAAATATCGGTATGAGGCAACGCAGCACTACCGGTGAACACACTTCAAGATCTTTGAACCGCACTGTACTTCACTCCTCCTCCTCCCTTTACGTTTCATTATCTACGCCGTTTATGGCCTTCCACTTGTCACATCTGCTTTAAAGAATATTCTCTCTCTTAAATTTAGCCCAGCAGCGGAAAACTGTGAAGGAGCAAGGTCCCCAAATACCCATGTCAAAAACTCAACTGACTTTGACATGTTTAACCCGCATTAGAAGCCGTAAAAAATCATTGCTTGAAAATCTTCCCTCTCACTCTCCTTTTACACTTTCTGATATTCAGCTCTGAGATAACTTCAACTGATTCCTTCTCAGATCTGACTGAACCGGGTTCCTTGCGCCTGACATCACTGAGAGGGGTTTTAATGACACACCGATTTATTATGTACCGCCTCAATACAATTAATAAGGCATGAATTTAGATGGGGGTGCTCATATGAGGAATGTGTTTTTATATATTTTAAGTACAATATCCATACATTTTTAATAAAATGTATGAATGTTTTTAAAAAAGTACCCACACTAAATATGTTTATACAAATTAGAGGTGCTACAACAAGCAACTCTTAATAGAAATTATTCGCAAATGCAAAAATTATCTTGGGTGTTGTTGAAATATAAAGAAATTGGAAATATAGCTAAAGTTATAAGAAATAGAGAAGCAGAAATAAATGATAATTGAAAATTTTACACCAACAGCCTAATATTTCGAACATACCTCGTTTTATTTCAAAAATAAGAAGACAATGTGTGTGTAGGGTTAGTTAAATGTCCCGCAGACCTATATCGCTTTTGAACCATGTACTTCATTAATGTGAAACTCGACTTGCGGAGACAGCATATGCATGGGAATCGAACATTTTATTACTATTTTTTTTCCTTGCGATTTAGCCGGAAATTATGCTATACCTTGAATTTTAAATTGTTCGCCCAAAACAATGTTTGCGATTTCGAATCATTCACATTAAGAGTTGCCTGTAGCAGCAACTCAAAATTGCAGAGAAGTATCTAGTATGGGTGCTTGTCTAAAAAGTTTAATACATACTATTTAAAAAAAATGTATATTATGTTCCACTTAAAATTTGAGATCCAGCACCACTTCTGACTTAACAGTATAGAAAAAGAAATTGGTATCACATTATTCAAAAGTTACTTAGTTTGTGCGGGACTTTTGACTGACACTGCATAAGTACAGAGGGTGCCAAAAAATGTATGCACACTCCAAGCAACGAAAAAACTGTGTTAACATAACAAAACTGAATTCACAAAAACAGAAAATGATCAGCACTAATCATTTTAGACGTTTACAGTTACAACAGTTGCTCAAAATACCCACTAGCGACTTCGATACACTTCTGAGTACGTTGACCTATTGATTGAGCAACGTTTGCGAAAGTGTCCTCAGCGATTGCAGCTCATGCCGTTTCAATTTCTTCCCAAAGTGTTGCCAGTGTAACTGGTTTTCTATGGTATATAACATTCTTTAGAGTTCCCCATAGGTAGAAGTTCAACAAAGATAGATCGGGAGAACGCGGTGGAAACTCAATCGGACCTCTTCGTCCTACCCAGTGTCTTGGAAGATTGTCATCAAGGTACGCACCGCCACGGGTGGCCAAGATCGTTAAGGCGCGGACTCGTGAGCGGAAGGCCTGGGGTTCGAATCCCACCAGGTCCGTCCTCCCTGACTGAGGTTTTTCCAAGTTTTCCTCAGTCCTCATAACTGGCAAATGCCGGGGAGGTACCCTAAACTTAGGCCTGGAAATTTTCCTTCCCCCCAAAAAAATTCTTTCCCAATTTATCATTTCATTTCATGTATCACCAGTGTTCACCGCCTGTGGTGCCCCAATAGTAAAAACGGGCATTAAACACGATTAAAAAAAATCAATATACGCACGTACATCTCGGTGGTAATGTGGTGGTGCACCAACCTGTTGAAAATAAAACTCCTAATTTCCATCGCATTCGGTACCATGAGTCTCAAATTTGTCTCGAATACGTGCAATTGTTGCTCGCGTTGGCGGTTCTGTTCTGTACATACGTCTCCATTGCCTTTGAACTTCAACAACATTCTCGGTTTTCCAATACCACTTCAAAATTGCTTTCCTCTGTTCAAACGATAATCTTGCCTTCATTTTGTTGTAACAACGCTAGCATAAGGAATGTGAGTCATATCTGTTTACAGAACATCATACGATAATCTTGGCTTTATTTGTTCATTGTTGAATTACCAGTCGCATAGCAACGCTATCATCATGTATGTGAGTCACATACATCACATAATGTTTACAGAACATCATACTACACATTACTGTTGTTTTAATGTCCAACTTTGAAATACATTAAATAGATATCTACTGTGAAAGTGTGTATACATTGATGGCACCCTCGGTACACGCACGCACACACCCACGCACACACACAGTGTCTCTAAATTAACCCCACAAATATAGAATACGTCTTAATGCAAGAGTTATGACAACCACTAAAAATGAGATTAGGTTGGAAGGAGTATGCAAGTGGGTCGAACTTTATGATTGTGGCCCAATCTGTCTGAGCAGGCGTGATCATGCTAACTGGTATGCTCAGACTGTTACTCCAGCGATAGAGCTGCCTGATGTTTTGTTGTGACAGGTTGAGTGTGTTTGAATTGCTGGGCACTGCAACTCTCAGTGCAGTATCTATACACATGGCAGCTATATTTTTGCATAAAATGCTTACACCATCTGATGTAACGTGTGTGTTTGTGTGCGCGCGCGCGCACGCACCTGATTCCTTCTCTACCTCTTGCTACTTGTGTAATCAGTTTCCACGCATTACGTTACCCTTTGATATTCACTTGTCTTCTCCCTTTAAAGAAGAACACGAATTGTTCAAAATGTAGCGAAGTATATGTGACTCGGTGTTATATCAATTTCTGCGTCTCTAATACTTGTTATTTTACTTGCACTGTTCCAAGTGTTATTATTTTTTATTTTTATTACATACACAGGTTGTCTCATTTATCATGCTCACCAAAAACAAAATTTTCTGATGCGTCAAATGAAAAAATGTTTCAAAAAATGTTCTTTTAACATCATGGGAAAGTTCTTGCTGAGGATACACTTATCTCCATAAATACAGGAGATACGAAATAGAATTTCGTTTTTTAACACTAAAACACCCAATGGCGGTCAACTGACCGCTTTTGATTTTCAAACCGTCATATTTTCACTTTTTTTGAAAGTATTTTTCCCTGGTTTTGTAACTTTTAATCCCTTTCAATGACGTTCAGCTCATCAATATTGTTCTGCATTACAGGTGTAATTTTTTAAAATTATATGAATCTATCATCTATTTCCGGAGACGGTCTGACCGCTTCCTTATACACGTTTCCTACGACGTGTATTGCGTAATAATCACTGTACAAAAAACTAATTGCAGTGTAGGCGCGAGTCATTGTTTATCAACTCTTGTATCCGTGTCTAAAATTGAACTTAGCTTTTCATTTTCACTTAGCTTTCATCGACTACTGTCACCATCACTCATTGGTGATTATAGGGACGAAGGAACAGCTAAGGCCGTTAACACAAAACATGTCAAATAGGGTTATGTAAGAAAAACAAAACCAAAAACAGCTGTTCGACATGTAAAGCATTTGTATGAGGTTCTTGTATAATCGAAACCTCTGCAAAAAGTGTCATACTAATATCTCTTAGAATGTTTCAATGTATAGATATAACCCGTGTTGTATATATTGTGTCTTTTTGTAAAATAATTTGTTACTATATAGGATAGGTATATCCAATTCACATAATAAAACATTTCCTATTTTCAAGAAAATGTGCGCTTATACTTGAAATAAAAAATAAACAACTCTTTTTTACTAAAAACCATTTAGCTCGAGATGACCTATAAAAGATGAACTAAAGAATGAATGAAAAATGTATGAATGCATTATTCAATTACCAACAAATTAAATGAATAGAGAAAGGGGCCTAGGGACATAAAGAACTAAACATGCGTGATACGAGGGTAGGTTCATAAGTTTCCGGCCTCCCGATAAGGATTATTACATACGCAAAATCCTCATCTGGTTTCATACCTGATCTGTTAAGTAAATACTTGCAGCTGTAACTTCCGCTCCGCTGCGTTCAGTTGTCCAACTATAGTTGCGTAAAGAAGGTTATGTGTAGAAGTTTGTGACATGTTTAAAATGGAGTTTCGAGCTGGTATTAAGTTCTTCACAAAAGAAAGACTTAATCCAAATGAAAAAACAGCGATTGGAGGGTGTATATGGGGAAGCATCCCCCTTATATTGTAAAAGAATGGGCGAAGCTGTTTCGAATGGGTGGGAGAAAGGATTGAAGACGAAGAGCGTGCAGCTCGGTCCTTGGAGGTGCTCACTCGTGAAAACATCGCTCTTGTGGAGAGAGAAATTGTGGATGACTGGCGGTTCAAAGTTACAAAAATAGCAGCAATGTTCGGTCTTTCTAAAACGACAGTCCTTCGAATTATTCATCAACATTTAAACTTCAACGAGGTTAGTGCGATGGGTGCCTAGATTTCTCTCCTCAGTACAAAAGCAACAACGAGTCGGGCATTTTTGGAGTTCTGTTGTGGAAACGGGAGAGAAGTTCTGCAAACCATTGTTATAGCAGATAAAACTATGGTCATTTACAATGAACCCTTGTCCAAAAGTGAATCAATGGAGTGGCAGGCGTAAACCAGGCGAAGCACCGCCTATAAAGGCCAAGGTCACGCAATCAACCAAGAAGATCATGGCCACATTCTTTTGGGACTGCGAATGAATAAACTTCATTGACTTTAAGGAGAGGTACAACACAGTAAATGGGGTGTACTATGCTGGTCTACTACACAGGTTACGTGCTTCCATCAAAAGAAAAGGTGAGGAAAGCTGAGCAGTGATGTGCGCCTTTTTCACGACAACGCGCCTGTGCACACAGCTCTTGTTGCAAAGGAGGCTGTGAAGAGATGTGGTTTCAAGGAGATCGGCCATCCATTCAACAGCCCATATCTAGCTCCCAGTGAGTATTTCCTCCTCTTAAAACTCAAGAAAGACCTTCGAGGAAGGAAATTTAAGTGTGACGAAGAAGTGATGGATGCTGTTCATGCCCATTTTGCAGACAAGACTTCTGACCATTTTTGGGAGTGGGGTTTGAAATGTTAATTCAAAGATGAGAGAAGTGTTTTGCGATAAAGGGTAACCATACTGAAAAGTGAAATTAGTTTTTGTATTTATCATATCTAGAAAATGGCCGGGAACTTATGGACCTACTCTCGCCATGGGCAAAAACAATGAACATAAAAAATCTGTAACCAGAAGCTCGATTCAAGCTTGAATCGAACCTGGATGGCAGCTCAGAAGCCATTTTGTTCCCTGTACTTTACTACAATCGTCTGGTAAGTAAGAAATTTCTCCGGCCTGAGTCAGAAGGGAACTTAAATGTGTGATATTAAGCAGACACCAAGTATATACAAACTCACTCCGGAAGCTAAATGCAAACTGGATGCGAACCTGGTTTGCAATTTAGAAGCAAACACGTTCCCTCTATACCATCACAGCAGACTAGAAGGCGATAAGGAAGAAATTCCATAGTTTTCAGTGTGAAAAAAAGATTAAAAATGCATAAAAAAGTAGTCACGATCTACGGGGTGCTTAAGGGGTACTTGAAGCTGGGGTATTCCTGTGTTAAATGGCACCAGTATATTTTATGAATTCACTTACCCACTCCAAGAGGTTTTTAGAAATGTGTCACACTGTACCATTTTAGTCAAGAAAACAATAGATATGGAAATGATAAATACGTAAATTCATTCATATAATTGCAATGGCGACATTTGTTTAACTAAATAAATATTGTAGTAGATTGAATAATTATCTGTCAACTTACGTTGGGTGTACATCTTGTAAGAAAAATGGTAGTCACAATAGCTCAGTGCAATACTATGACTTACTCTGATGAATGACTACAGTACACTGGAAATGAATATTTGAGGGGTTAGGAAGACGGATTATCTGTCCCAACTCCCTTTCTGAGCCCCTGTGTTTATATGAACTGGAAATGATAAACAAAACCCAGGTCTCTACTGCAGTACTAGATTGAGTAAGTAATTTGCACAAACAAGGTATTTAACAGTTCGGTTTCTTCAATAACTGTGCACTCCTTATCGTTTTTAACACTTCTTATAACACAGGTTAGTGCTTATATTATCAGTTTTAAGTCCACCATACTTTTATGCTTAATGAATTGTTTAACGCCCGTTTTTGCTACAGAGGCACCACAGGCGATGGACACTGGTGACACATGAAATGAAATTATATATTGAGAAAGGATTTTATGGAATGAATCGTTCCAGGCCTAAGTTTAGGGTACCTCCCCGGCATTTGCCATTTATGAGGACTGAGGAAAACCTGGAAAAAACCTGTCAGGAAGGACGGTCCTGGCGGTATTCGAACCCAGACCTCCCGCTCACGAGTCCGAGACTTAACGACCTCGGCCACCCGTGGCGGTTATGCTTAAAGTAAAAATATAAATTCTGAAATAAAAAAAAAATTATGAGCGGCTTCTCCTGTTGCAGTAGCTGCCTGCGCTGCGCCAGTAACCCGTCGCATTCAAGCTACTCGTAGCATAAAAAACCTCGTTAAAATACTATTAATACAATAAAGAGAGAATTTTTGAATGATTTATTTCTGGACGCTCTTTAACAGCTCAGGTCATCAGCGTCCCATTCAACTCAGGGCGTGAAACGGCCGACAAATTTTGCTCAGAGGCCTCTCTTTCAGGCTTGAGGTTCTTTTTCGTGCCGTAAATGTACGACACGGGACCCACGGCTTTACTTCCCTTCCGAAGGAAGCCATACTTAGGATTTTTACGCCCCGAAAAAATCCATCGGTCCTGGACGGGTTCGAACCAATATAAAGAGAGAGGTTGATGCAAAAACAGAAACCAAAATATAATTTTCTTCGCTATAGATGTTTATTTTACACCAAAGATACTGCGGATATAAATAAATGGCAAAGGGAATATTTATATTGGCCAAGTTGACGTGTAAATCTTTTTACTACAAAATAAACCGATTACGCTAGGGGTAGTAAATAAACATCAATAAATCAACACAGTAGCAGCTAAACAATGGGAAATGTTTCGAATTACAATGAATATCCTGGCGGTTACTTGTCAGTAGACTTTTTTATTTTAGGAGACATACCAGAGCCGGAAGAAAGAATTCAATTTCCGGTGCAGAATCGACGCCAACGAAGAGGGGCACGTTACTTCCGGTACGGACATGACGTCACAAGACAGCTATCCTCCTTACAATAGCCTCAGAAGGCTGGATTCGTTTTTCTCCCACTTTATTTCGCATTTTGCCAGTAAAACCTGCCACTAGGACACGACAGGACCTTATTCTATGGGTACACACAGTTGATATATGTAACCTTGCAGTTTTAAAGCAAATATCTTCAATTATTTTATTACAGACAGCTCTACCAGTATGCTTCATAGAGTCAAACGTCATGTTCATCTTTCCAGAACTTGTTTATAAAATATTTTAATTAATTTTATGCACTAAAATGCTAAAGAACGTTCAAAGAGAGAACCAAACTCAACCTAAAAAAATTTTTGTATCACTGCGCGCCAGATCAACAGTTTTCAGTCTTTAGCTGTAAAAATGCGAAGGACAGATTGGTTGATTCGAACTGTACAATGTCTGCCGCATTTTAGAGTTCAAATATTCATTCTGAAAACAAAATACAATATAAAAGGAAGAACAATTACTTAAAGTATTCGAAGAAAGAAAGAATTATTTACGCACCCAGATCTCAGATTATTGATCCACTCATATACACCAGTATATTGAAAACGTTTAACCCCATTCTCTTTTCATAACTACATAGTTAACGGCTTACCTTTATAATACTTCTGAATTTCATACACATTATAACCTACCAATAGGAAACGTGAAACTTTTACGCGGTATTTTGTTTACAAGATGACGTAATTTACCATTAGAAAATCTGAAAATGTTTACAAGTAATGTTCCTCATGAGTAAACGAAACATTAAATATGATTTCGGCTTACATAAAATTATCCATTACAAAAAATGGTTAATCAATTACAGCGCATTACCGTTTACTGCAGGGCTATAAGTAATTAAATAATAATAATAATAATAATAATAATAATAATGAGACGTGCATAAATAAGAAACACTAGTATTTTCAGTAATTTAACAATATAAAAATTATTTTAACTAAATTTATTGCAAGGCAAAAATATGGATAATTGAAACACAGATTTGACTTTTGTAAACACATATGCAATAAAATGGTTAGCCATTTTTATCTAATTACAATGCTTTCTGAAAGTAGAAACATTATTTTAATCAAGTTACTGGAAAAGAAAATATAACGCAAAACACAATTTATCTTATACCGAGCTTTCGCGCAAAAACTATTCCGCAAGCGGGATAATTTCCATTCTTGGCAGCTGAGTGTGTCGTGGCCGGCCGAGAATGTACTTTAACTTCGTTTCTTAAATTGTGTACCTCATAGAAGATGCTGGGAATGTCGCCACCCTTCAGCTAAATATGCACTGTATCGGGAAAACCCATTCTGACCGACACGTTTAAGTTCTGATTTCAATTGTGATATTTTCCTTTAGTTCCTCCAATGTGTGAGGGTTTGCTTTGTAAACTCTGTCCTTCAGACAACCCCACAGGTAAAAGGCGTACATTGTTAAATCTGAAGAGCGAGAGAGTCTAGCAACATACTACCTTCAAACATTTCCTTAATTTTATTCGTGGACTCCGCTCTGTATGAGCAGTTGCAAAACACTACTGAAACTACCCATATGATTTCCCTTCTTTGGTAAGATGCTGAAAAAAAATGAAGTCAAAAATTACCTTCACTTTCGCCATAACACCCTTTAAGGTTGTCACACCTCCTTTCTCGCATACGTGCTAGACTGTGGTCACGGGTGCGGAATTTGACCTCGCTGGCGTCATTTGTTCTCCAGATAATACAATGTAAAAATATCAGCTTCGCTAGCAGTTTGTACCAAGGAGCAACAAAGGTGAGTGATCCAATTTCTCTGGTCTGAGGGCGTGAAAGGGGCTGAAGCTCGTCTTAGACTTGTATTACAACACGGGGACAGTATTTTATCATGAAAATGGATTTTTTCGTGGATCGAGATGTTCAAAAGGGCCGGCCTAGTGTGAGGTACAAATCTAAGATTGATCCATCGTAGAGAAAGGTTATACTAACCGCTTTTTGGGACGCAAAGAGTCCTTTACTGAGCAACTACATAAAAAGGGAGACAACCATCAACAGCGCGAGTTAATGAATTGTTGGACAAATAGCTGAAGCCAGCAATTTGCAACAAACGTCCAGGTTTATTGTCGCAAAAGCAACTGTTTGTGCGACAACGCCCGCCAACACATGGTTCACCACAACGTTCAACAAGTTTGGATTTAAGGTACTGGAACACTCTCCCTACAGCCCAAATCTCGCCTCCCGCCAAATTTCATCTGTTTAGGCCGCTCAAGATGCTTTGCGCGGACATCGTTTTTCCACAAACTTAGCTGTGCAAGAAGCTTCGAGGCCAACCTTCTTCTTGGAAGTAATTACGCAAGTTTGTGTACTGCTGGACCAAGTGCATTGAAAGGGAGGAGAACACATATATAAAATAATGTACACGTTGAATTCTTAACTATGTGTAAATATATGAAAAGTGTTGATGGTTTTTTACTCACCCTCGTATTATCAATGTCAGTATTCTAAATATTATTTACACAACCTCAATGTTGACATTTTTAGTAAAGTTAAGACAAATACCGTGTTCCTTATACAATTATGTATAGTAGAATAAAAATTTCCTAGCATCCTCTGACGTGAAGAAAAGCCAGAAACCATTCGCTGTTAGTATATGAATCAGTTGACATTTCTGTTGAACTTCCGGAAATAAAAGCGAAAAACAGTGTCATGAAAACAGTTGAGAAGTTTTTATAGCTTCAAACCTGAACCCATCATATACTTTCAGTGAACTTGAAAGAAACTTCAGGTGTTTGAAAGCCTCTTTATGAAGAGAAAGAGATAAACCGATAAAAGTTGATACGACACTGAACGTCCACATTCCACATTTTATTCACTTTGAAAGAATTGTTTGGTATTAACGACCTGCACTGGTGAGCCATTCCCCCATCCTTTCTCTCAGCGTTGGCCACCCAGGCACTTACTCGCAATATCCGAGTCACTCTTGCCAGCGAATGGATGTGATTCGATTAGGGAGAATCTCCTGTGCTCTACATCCCAGATTCTATTGATACAGCAGGCGGGGCAAAGAAATTGGCGTCATTGTGTTCCCATCATGCTCCACTCTCTCCTTCACCTTTCCACATCAGCCTGTATCGGGAATCCCAGAGCCGTACACCTGCTCAAATGAATTAGTGCGTGATCCTGTCAGAGACGGATTAAGTGATTTGTCCGTTTGTTCACGCTTTTCACTAAAGATAACAAGAACGATTCTTCTTCCTCACCTAATTTATCTGTTTACTTCTTATTTGAACAACTGGATCAACCACAGGAAACAGTCACATTTAATATTTTACAGAACAGCTGAAGGAAGACGAATCATGAGACTTACATTACTGGATGAAATAATGAATTTGAAATTACATAGTAAGTCAAAAGTTTCTAAGTACAGGAAAAAAAAAAACACCTAAATCATTCTCTACATAATATTATATCTAAAGATAGGATTATCAAGCATTAAAACAACAAAAAGCAGACACAATGTAATAAAACACAATATTTCAACTGTACATATACTTATATATACATACACCCGTATTTCACATAAAAACTATCCCGCACGCACAGTGTTTTGATTCCCGGCGGCTGGGCGTGTCGCGGCCGCCCGATAACGTACTCTCTAACTTCGCTTCTAAAATTTTGTATAAAAACTTATTTCACAGAAAATGCTGGAAATGTCGTCCCCCCTTCTTCTAAACAAACACTGTATAGGGAAAACACATTCTGATTGACACGTTTATATTCGGATGTTTTTAATTTCATTTATAATATTTTTCTTTAGTTCCTCCAATGTGTGAGAGTTTGTTTACAAACTCTGTCCTTCAGATAACTCACAGGTAAAAACCACAAACTGTTAAATCTGGTCAGCTAGAGGGCCATACACCAGCACTAATTACTCTATCTTCAAACTCTTCCTTAATTTGTTCATGGACTCCGCTGCTGTATGAGCAGTTCCTGTTGAAACCACGCACATGATTTCTCTCCTTCCTAAGCTACTGACAAAATGGGGCCAAAATGTGCCTTCTATACCTTTCTGGATCCATTGTCGTCTCGTAAAAAATCGGACCTATAATCTCTTGCACGTTTTCCTGTACACGATGTGCATGTTCGGTACACCAACAGCGCAGGTTTTGATTATTTACATTCAAGTAAAACCAGGTTAACATCACACAATGCAAACCTTACTTGCTGGTTTGCTTGGTGTATATTGAAGCCAGGAACAACATCCTCGGAAAGGAAGTAGCATCTCATCCATTGTAACAAGTTCATCAAAATTGCAAATTCTTGGCAGTTTTTTATAAAAAGCAGTGAAAACTGAGCGAACATCAGCCAGCTTATCGGTAGTTATTCTCTCTTGTCTCGTTTCCAGGTCATTGACGGGTATGCAAATGTAGTAAACTCCAGATGTCCACAGTTTCTCACATTTGTACGATGTCCTTTATTTGTAACAATCAAATATAACATTCCTTCAAGGCCGTAAGTTCATTTCTTGACGATTTATAAAAATCTCTTTCTCTAGAAATTGCATCTGGAACGTCCTATATATTAATTATCAATCAATTTTATGTCATTTACTATTATGATTCATTTATTTTCTAACATCTTTGAGAACCCCCCCCCCCAAATAGTCAGAAGTCTTGTCTGCAAAATGGGCATAAACAACACCCATCACTGCTTCCTCACACTTCAATTTCCTTCCTCGAAGGTCGTTCTTGAGTTATGGGAAGAGGAAATAGTCACTGGGAGATAGATCTGGGCTGTAGAGTGGACGGTCGATCTCCTTGAAGCCACATTTCTTCACAGCTTCCTTTGCAACAAGAGCTGTGTGCACAGGTGCGTTGTCGTAAAGAAGGCACACACCACCACTCAAGTTTCCTAGCCTTTTCTCTTTGATAAAAGCACGAGGTCTGTGCAGTAGACCAGCAGAGTACTCCCCATTTACTGTGTTGTTCCTCTCCTTGAAGTGACCGCCACGGGTGGCCGAGGTCGTTAAGGCACGGACTCGTAAGCGTGAGGTCTGCGATTCGAATCCCGCCAGGACCATCCTCCCTGACTGGGGTTTTTTCCAGGTTTTCCTCAGTCTTCATAACTGGCAAATGCCGGGGAGGTACCTAAACTTAGGCCTGGAACGCTTCCTTCCTTAAAAAAAATATATCCTTTCCCAATTTATCATGTCATCTCATGTATCATCAGTGTCAACCGCCTGTGGTGCCTCAGTAGTGAAAACGGGCGTTGAACACTACTACTCTCCTTGAAGTCAATGAAGAGTATTCCTTCACAGTTCCAAAAGAATGTGGTCATGATCTTCTTGGTTGCCTGAGTGACCTTGGCCTTTAGAGGCGGTGCTTCGCCAGGTTTACGCCACTCCATTGATTCTCTTTTGGACAAGGGATCATAGTAGAGGACCATAGTTTCATCTCCTGTAGCAATGATTTGCAGAACTTCTCTCATGTTACCATGACAGAGCTCTTAAATGCCTCGTTGTTGTTTTTGGACTGAGGAAAGAAGTTAGGCACCCCCCTATTCATGTTTAAATGTTGATGAATAATTTGAAGGACTGTTGTTTTAGAAAGGCCCAACCTTGCTGCTATATCTGTAACTTTGAGCTGCCAGTCTTCCATAATTTCTCCTTCTACAAGAGCGATATTTTCAGGAGTGATCACCACCAAGGGCCCAGCTGCACACTCTTCGTCTTCAATGATTTCTCGACCAACTCGAAAAAGTTTGGCTCATTCTTTTACGGTAGAATATGAGGGGGGTGCTTCCCCATATACACCGTCCAATCACTGTTTAATTTTAACTGGGAGAACATAATAATAGCTCGACACTGCATTTTGAACATGTCAATCTTCTACACATAGCCTTCTTTATGCAACTATATCTAAACCACTGAACGCAGCAAAGCGGAATTATTTACTTAACAGATAAGGTATGACACGTGAAGGAACTTATGGACCTACCCTCGTATATATACAGAATTGTATAAAGTATAACAGAGACACACTCACTGATTCGTTCTTCTGTTACAACTAAATGCGTGACTAATAAAAACGCATATTATGCAGTAACGATGAAGAAGGATCAATAAAGGAGTGCAATGAATGAATCAATTGTTCGTGACGAAGCTTTATTTTACTTTTAAAAGTTGTATATTTTGGTACTTTTTACAACAGCACGAGTGCCGTAAGATAAATTATTTTAGATTTATTCCTTAAAAGCATATATTATTATTCTTTCAAGTAACAATGGAGCTAATATATAAACCTCATAATTTTGCTACGACTTATGTGTGACGATAATGCAACTTCTAATGTAATAATTTATTTAGAATTAAGAAAGCGATAAATGTAGAAATTTTATCCAGATACCAGAGCAGGCCAGACTACCATCATGGACCAGCGTTAAGAGCGTTCCGAAGTCTACACAAACAGAACAAGTAACCAACTTCAGCAGCTTCGCTTCAGTGTGCGATTCGTTTTCAAAGGTAAATCAGTCTCTCAGTGCTCGGGGGTAAACGGGTAATCCTAACCATTATAAATAAACAACGCTGTACCTTGGACTTACACTACAAATAATATCCTCCTTTGAACTACGTTCCCAAGTGTGGGCTAAGGAACAACGTGTTTACCAGAAGGAAAATCAAACACTTCAGAGCGCCTCTCAGTTTAATCCAAAGCTCTATATGATTTACAAAATTAGAAATTGGATATAATTCTGAAAAGAGGAACGTAAATAAATACCTTAGTTGCTGTGACGTAGAAATGTCAACTTTTTTGCATTCGTAATCAAAGAGAGAGAGAGGAAAAAATGGGGAAAACGTTTATAAAACGGGGGATGTTTAATAAAAATTATCATTACTTTTTACAGATATACTTTCCCATGTTATAATTTAACTTTACCATATTAAGTTCGCTTAATGCATAAAGTACACACTGTCCCAGTTTCATTGTCATTTCCGGTACCTGCCATTGAGAGGTATGCATGCTGATGCAGGTTCAGTTGCGCCTACAGTAAAATGGAGCTGACACGAGACGAACAATGAGATCTTCAGCAATTTATTCTTCCCTACAGCATTGCTCGAAGATTTTTTAAAATGTTCAGGAGAAAAGATAATCAATTTCAAAGGAAGGTAGACTACAAGTTCATGCTCTAACGGAAGAAAAACTCAACACCGCTACTGTCATTGGCGCTGAATTACATTAAGAACCCATTTCAGAGACTGCAATTTAATTAATCTCCAAATAAAACAACAAGAGGGCTTTTAAAGGTAAATATGCAACATACTAATAAATTAAAAAAATATTAGAACAGGCATCCCTTCATTTATTCAGGATTTGATATTAGTTTTGAACTTAACAAAGACATTGAGATGAAAGTTAACAAAATTCCAACGATTTGTGGAGCAATTAGAAGAACTATAGGGAGAAAAACTAGAAAAGAGAGACACAAATGAAGTTTATAAGGTTGTGGCTGTGCCTACTCTGTGACAAAAAGAGAAAAATCATATTGTGTACAGTCGGCGGGAAAGAAATTTATGTGATATGTAAGATGATGTACTGGAATTGATAAAATAATAAATGAAATAATAAGATGAGATTTGAATACTTTTCCATTAATTATAGGATAGATATAAATAAAATGAAATGGAAAGATAATGTTAATAGGATGAGAGAGAATAGATTGCGAAAGAAAATAATGAAATATAAACCAGTTAGCAAGAGAAATTTGGCTTGAAGATAGAGGCCGGAACAGGTGAAATCACCTAATTCTTGAAAGTAGTAGCAGAAGAACACTTTCAGAAATTCTGATATTTCACCGGATGCCATCCATAGCAATTGAAACATTGCACATGAGAGGTGAGGGTTCCAAGACTGCTCAATCCCGAGCAAAAGAACGTTGCATGCAAGTTTGCATGCAATTGAAGATGTTAATGGAACATGTGGGGTTTCTTTCAAATGCATTCATATAGAATTTGTAGAAAAATCTTTTATAAAAACAAAAACTTTGTCAACCATGAGTTTCTTTTGTGATCACTGGAACAACGCTACTGTAAAGGTTTAGGCTTGGAGCATGGAAGCAGATCTGAATTTCAGGTGAAACTGTACTGAGTATTAGCTCTTTATGTGGAGAGCAATCATGGTCTCATCATGGTCACACATCCTAGCAAACTGTAGCAGTAATTGTGGAGAAAAAACTTTATGCCTCCTTGCTTTACTAATACAAACAGTGTCACTACAATAATTGAGACAACGCATAGCTAACGCAGTCTTGCAAACTGATGGGAACATAGTACAAAACATGTGACAGGAGATATAGTATCGGTTCAATGTGTGTAGGGTTACTCACATACAGAATTTTACTGTTACTCTTTTATTTGCCCAAAGTTGTAGTGCATTGTGTGTATAGTTATACAGAAGTAAACGATTGAAAATGATTACATCATTTTAAATAACCCTATACATTCTTTTTTCTAAATCAAAGCGCCACAAATACAACACTGTCACTCCAAATTACACATGACAAACAATAAACGGGCTCCAAACATTACAACATAATATGCTTGTATTGTAACATTTTGGTTTTCACATATATAATTTAAAGCATTATTCCTACTGCTTATTTTCCGTTTAAAACACATATTTTAATCTCAAGAGTGCTATAAAATGCATATACCTAACAAAATACATTTATATATTAGCTCACAGTGCGACAATGGTACGACAGTGCGACACTGAAGTCTTACTAGACGGTGCATTGCTTTTAGTGGTGACCCGAAAGCCACAACTACTGATGGAAAAAAGCAGAAAATGGATAGAGCGTGGATAGAGAATCTTTTCAGTGTGAAGAAATAAGAATCTTCCTCCAAGCAGGAATGGTTTGCCATGGATTTCCCCATTTTGTTTTCTTGTTATGGGATAAGAGTTTCTTCAGTTTTTCTTTACCAAGGAGGCTCCCAATATTCCTCTGTGTAAGTAACAGCATTGGAATTATGCTTTTAGTTCCTCTTCTTGCTGATAAAAACGAGTCGTTTGGAAAAAATCGGTATTTAACGGCATGTCTGTTCCTCACATCAACTGTCTTCAGTCGATCGGTTGCCTACGTGACGCAATGGCGCATGAAAAGGGGAAATGCCTCTTTTTATTGCCTTTCTCATATGATGCAGAATGTTCCATTCCCTGAACTGTCTCTTCTTTCTAATGTTTTTGCTGGATCTTTTCCCTCGCTTCTTTATGAAGGTCATCTCAATACAAACTTGTTTTTATATTCTGTTTAAGCGCTCAAAATTCATCTGGACGGTGGATTAAGTTATGTTATGATGGCTCAAAACAACCTTAGAGTCCGTTAAGTCTATGTCACATACATAGCTAACCAATGTGAATACTTTCAGAAATTGTAGAGAACGCTTAAGACAGACAATTTTGGATTGGGAAGTAAAGGGCTGCCTGTTCAAATTTTAAAGTCATGGCATTTTGTTTCAATGACCAGCTCGTTATGGAAAAGTGTCTATTCAAAATGATGCCACATAGCAAGTGTTAAAGTTATGGGACATGTTGCTATAATATTGACTGCAAGTAAAAGCGGGTCATTATTATTATTATTATTATTATTATTATTATTATTGAGTTTTAGTCTTTTTGATTAGATTTTAACTCGAATGTATAAGTATCTTTATCATAAAATAAAATATAAGTTACCTACTTAGTATATGATTAACTAACGAACTAGCCGAATCTTTTGTTAATTGAGGGTTATATGGCGAGTTTCTTTGATAAAAACCAAAAATTGCCTACTCTAGAGAGTTAACGCACATACACGCGCGCGCGCACACACACACACACACACACATTAGGATAATATATTTTGTTATTTTTTACTGTAGGCACCTAGTAGTTGCGATCGATAAAGATTTGGATAGATTATTGAAACTCTTTCCATGGGACAAACTGCAATAGCTTACATTCCTTCGGAATTCCCTTAAAAAATACATATTTTTCGGCAACGGCTGAAATAGCTTATTTCTTCAGAATTCGCTAAAAGTATTAATTGCATGAAAAAACCTATGCAATATTCCGGAAGTTTCTCATTAGTGCTGTATGTACCTAAAACTGTTACAAAACAACTCAATCAAATGAACATCTGCACAAGATTCGTGCCACGAATGCTCACAGATGATACCCAATGTAACGTATGGAAGAAATATTAATACTTTCGAGCCCTTGTGCCCAAACAGGTAATGAGTTGCTGTAGAGCATTGTGTGACAGCAGATAAAACATGCATAAACCTTTTCATTCACGCCAGCCGCTTTAATGGAACCATCCCTAAACAAACCACACAAGTTGAAACAATGACTCTCTTCAAAGATCATGTTCACACTGCTTTGGGGCCGTAAAGGTCTCTCGCTTGTTGATTTTATGCTGCATGGCACAACAATCAATGTAGGAGTCATATGGTGCATGACGCTTTGAAAACAAGCAACGTGTCGTGTTGTATAGACGTATAGTGTTCCTTCACTGCAATGCTCGTACTCGCTGGTTTCGGAAAACAAACCAATTACGGCATATTTATTATTCATTTATTTATTTTTGTGGTATGCTGTTTATTTTCCCCAAATTACATATGATGATGAAAGTATTTTGAGACTTTAAATAAAATTAAGTTGCTAATGATGTTAAAAGCGTGTCCAGGAGAATCACTAGAATAAGAAACGCGAATATCTCCTCACTCATTAAG
The DNA here is from genome assembly GCA_030762175.1 of Metallyticus violacea. Taxonomy (NCBI): domain Eukaryota; kingdom Metazoa; phylum Arthropoda; class Insecta; order Mantodea; family Metallyticidae; genus Metallyticus; species Metallyticus violacea. Next base: position 18,180,958 of record CM060833.1, on the reverse strand, counting down.
TGAGAAATATGATTTTCATCTTATCTTGTGTAGAAACTCCAGTTATAACAATTTTATCGTTTGGCTGTAGCTTCTGCATAATTTGAATTATGTATGCTCAATCACAATCTTTTATGAACAATATCGTAAACAATGGATTTTGGAATGCTCTGAACTGGCCAATGGATTTCTGTGGGCTGCGCTGAAATACTTGTCTAACATCTTCAACTTCAACTGCAGACACTTGTTTCTTGCCACTTTTTTTTTTTAACACAGAACCTGTTTCTAACAGCTGATTATACCATTTCACAATGTTATGACACTCTGAAGCACTTGCACCATATTCCCGCCTGAATCTTCTTTGCACTGCAACTGGCAACTTAAATTCCGCTAACCACTAACATTTCACTTTCTGCTGAACTGTGAATTCCGTTATTTTAACTCTATGGTGTTGTCACACCAGCACAGGTGCACTAACATCATAATTTTCATTGTTACAAACTTGGAGAGATTTTACAGAAGATAAGATGAAAATCATATTTATAACTTAACTGGGTGAGTAGTTTAATTGGTTTATTTACGGACGCTCTTTAACATCTGAGGTCATCGTTTCCTATTCAGTTCAGAGCGTGAAAAGGTCAACAAATTCTGTTCAGAGACCTCTTTTTTCAGGCTTGAGGTTTTTTTTTTTTTTTCATATCGTAAATAAAACAAATCAACAATCAACAACACATATACGAGGATATGGTTGAGAGTAATGAAAAGGAGGTGATGTTCAAATAATTCAAATTCTTTGTGTGCGCGCGCGTGCGTGTGTGCTGTGTGTGTGTGTGTGGTCTTTTAGTTGTTTAAACAGAAAGACAAAACATAAAAGGACCAGATTAACAGCAGGTAGTGAAAATACAATACGAATAGTCTCTTTGATCCTAAGAAAGTTATTTTGCTACTTCTACATATTAAATTTTCTGTGATAAAACAATTTATGAAAGAGCGTGATAAATATGAAAACCTCTCACCAACAAATTTCCCGCTTTTTAAAATGCAAAAATATATCAGTAAATTTTGTAGATCAACAAAGTAGAGCGCTAGTTAAGCACACGGGATTGAAGGCTTTATTTATTTAAAGCCATATTTAGGCTTTTACGCCCGAAAAAAAAACATGGACTATGACAGGGATTGAACCCCGCGGTATTGGGTCTATGAGGCAAGTGTGGTTACCACTATACCACCATGAAGGACTTAATTAAGAGAGGAGATATTCATGTTTCTTATTGGTAGTGATTTTATCGGTCACACAGTGAGTCTCTATTAAAGCACTTTACATATCAATTTCATTTAACGGTCCTGGTGGTGTAGTGGTTATCATACTTTCCTTCTAAACCCAAGATCGCGGGTTCAAATCCAGTCAGGGTCGATGGATTTTTTCGGGCGTAAAATCCTTCCTGCAAAAGGGAAGTAAAACCGTGGGACCCGTGTCGTACATTTATGGCACTAAAAAGAACCTCAAGCCTGAAAGAAGAGGCCTCTGAGCAAAATTTGTCGGCCGTTTCACGCCCTGATTTGAATTGGACGCTGATGACCTGAAATGTTAAAGAGCCTCCGTAAATAAACCAAATCACCAACTTTTATTTAACATACTTACAAGAATAAATAAAGATTATAAACATTAAATATGACACTTGAAAAAATAAGACTTTTGTAATGAATATAGAATATTTAGTATGCAATTAAATGCAAAAGTTAAATATAAAGAAAGCTACCTTAATATACACTAAAACGAAAGAAAGAAAGCCTTTACAACTTAATATTACGAACAATAAGCTCTATGAATCAATTTACAGAGATGAACACATACCATGGCTGCAAATGAATCACGCTCACACACCTACAGATTATGGGATACTGCAAGGACACTAAATGCAGTAGGCATTGAATATTCACAAATATCGGCACATGGGGATTTAATAATGGAAATTATGCTTTAATAATTATGCTTAATAATTAAAATAATAATGAAATCCATCATTATTGTAGCAATCATGAGCTAATTGAACGGTCGTCTGGCGTGTATGAAACAAGAAAAACCAAGCTCCGCGCATGCGTATAGGTGCAATGTTGGTAAGGGAGAAGTCAGTCTATCGGGAGACGTCAGCGGGTCAAGATGCATAATTCTTCTCCCTGGCCATCGTAACAGCGTCCTACAGGTAACACATTCGCATTGTATGTAACTGACACCATGAGGGTATCAGTTTATTGTATCATTCGATTTATCCTAAATTCCCTGTGCTTGGAACCCATGGTGTACAAGATTTATGGGGATTAGAATGGGAATAAGTCCCTAGTATCCAGCTTTTTACTTAATTAGATGTAGAAAAACGAGTAAATAAGCCAGTATTATTTCGGGGATGTGACATTATTATTAAAATTATTTTTGTTTTTCATTTACAAAACTTGTGCATTAGTTTGACACGAAAGAAGTGCATACTCCATGTTACACTCAACCAACACTTTCATTTAATGAACTCACAGGGAGAATGGAATACCCGAAAAATTATGTTGCAGTATTGGCTAGACCTATTCCTTCATTTCTGTACATCTTATCTCTCATTCACTGAGACTGTTTGTGCAATCAGTTTATTTAAGCTTTAATTAGTTCTCTTCCTCTTAGTTTTTCCGAGTTTAATCCTTTCTTTGATGTTAGCAGCGTTCACCTTATTTTCTATTCCTCATAGCGACTTTGCTCTCTTAGACCTGGTTTACATTCAAGTTTGTCTTTATGCTGGTGTTTTTGCCACAAGAGCTTACGCCTGCACTCTCAGAGGTCTCTCGAGCAAACTATTCATACTGTGAGCAACTTGAAATAACCGGGCGCTTAAAAGTGTCTCGCTATTAATACGGAAAAAGCATTAGTTTTAGAAAAAATGTTGGTTTGTTATGTTAACATAGATGTAAATTTTAATTCGTTTCCCCCCTCCCTTGCATGAGGCTTTATGTTGCGCGTGACTAATTAAGAATAATATGCAGTAAATATAAAGAACACCAGAAAAGCGTTTTAGAAACATTTTAATCCGATAATACTTTAAGCTGTATATCAAGGAACAGCCTAAATATGATAAAATCGAACGTTTGCATGCAAAATAGAGATGCACCTGTATTTTTATGTGCATCAGTAATGCTCTTGAAAATAGGCATTTATGAATATTTTCTTACTAAATAAGACAGCTTACCTTATAAAGAATGGCATTTCTTGAATTAAAATTTCATTAATTAACTAAATAATTTATTCATTGATGTGGTGTTTTAGTGGAATTATTTTGTTATTTCTGATTGAGAGTAACAGGATTTTAATGTATGAAAATTAATTTAAGATCAAGCATTTTACAAAATTTAAACCTAATTTATAATTTAATATGGCGAATAAACAATATTAACTGATCAGATGTATAAATTAAACATTTTTAAGAGCTTATTTCCTTTTTAAATGGATTTATAAGTCTTTCAGTACTGCTGATTAAAAAAAAAAACTACACACATTTTCCCCAAGAATTTTTACACATCAAATGAACTGTTCACATTATTTTTAGGAAAATATACATGTTAGTCAGTAATTGCATTAGTTACAGTCGAAATTAAATGTTTTATTACAAAATATCACATTTCATATTTTGTCCTAACAGAAACACAAAACAAAATTCAAATATACCAAAGAAAAATGCAATGCAAAATCCTGGGAATAACTTTGAAGGGCAAAATGCCTATAATATTAATAAATCAGTTATCTCGGATAACAGACATCGCACAAATAGCTACCAGAAGCAAATGGCAATGGGGCAGTCACCGTCGCAAGAATGAGGGACAGTAGATGGACCTATAGAAGAAGATGAACAAACCTCTTCAAGGAACATGCAAGTCTAAATTGGTCAAGGGTAGCAAGAGAAATGGATAAATCGAAATCTCTCGAGAAGCAAGTAGTGCAGCCAGAAATGCTGTAACCAAAAACAAATCACTCAGAGTGTCTTAAACAGCATACGAACAACTATCATGGAATAGCTCACCACGTTAGGAGAAAGCTTCTCTACTTGTTAGGAGACCTTTGCACTTTTGGGACACAATAGGCTATCTTTATCTTTATATATTAGGTGTATACACATTTCAATAAAATACTTTATTTATAAATTAATTTAATATCGGCTAACAACATAAGTCTTGTAGCGACAAGTTGTGGACTATTATTATTATTATTATTATTATTATTATTATTATTATTATTATTATTATTATTGTTGTTGTTGTTGTTGTTGTTATTATTATTATTATTATTATTATTAGCAAGGTTGAGACATTATAAAAATTTTACATAAGTTTTAGTAAATCAAATATAGAATTAAAATAATGTCGATAATTCGGTTGATTCATTTAATCTGGAGGAATTTGGTGGTTGATACTCTAGCTAGAGTGTCTATCACATTCAGTTATAATATGTGTGACGTTCAGTTTTTTATTACAATGTTCACAAAATGGAGGTTCCTGTCTGATGAAACGACTATCATGTGTTAATTTGGTGTGGTCAATCCTTGATCTAGAGAGTAAGACCTGTTGATGTCGGTTAAGATGTTTACATACACATGGGAATATGTGTTGAGTGTTACTTCATACAGTTGAAATTCCATTGTATTGTCAGCTTTTGTAATATAGCATCTTAATGTGGGTTAGGGAAGGAGGGAAAATTGGTGGTTGTCTTGTTGCTTCCTTTGCAACTCTGTCTGCTTTTTATTTCCCTCTATTCCTAGATGAGAAGGTATCCCCTTTAAAGTTACTTACTTACCTTCAAGAATAATTTTATTATATACATTTTGAATTTCTTTGGTTAATGGATTATTTGTCGAAATATTTTGGAGAGAGGATAAAGTATTGTTCGTTTGGTATGGAATGTTTTTCTCTTGTTTTTCGTTTGTATTTTCGTAACTTCCTACAGAGTATCCAGCAACAATTCAAATTATTTATATACTCCATTGCCCTTGGAATGCTGCACCTTTTCAGTCCTGGGATATCTTTAGGAAATGCATATAATTTGAGAAGGGAAACTGTAATTTGAGACTCGTGTGACAAAATCTCTAGTGCATGCTGTTCACAATTTTAACACACTCTGGATGTCTATTGTTTCTTTAAAGCCTTTCAATGACTTGTCTTAATACATTTCAAGCAGAAGGCATAGTATTTTCAAACCTTCTGTATTTTACTAGCGCTCTAATTTGCTGACCTACGAGAATTCCTCATCCATTTTTGCATTCAAAAGAGCGGGAAATTTATTGTGAGACATTTGAAACATTTGAATTATAATTATCCAGTTCTTTCATAAGTTGTTTCATCACAGAAAATTTAATATGAAGAGATAGCAAAATAACTTTCTTAAGGTCAAATATGCTACTCCTGCTTGTATTTTCACTACCTGTTGTTAATCTAGTTCTTGTATCTGTTTAAACAACAAAAATGCCACGTGTATAACAAAAAAGAATTAGAATTATTTGAACATCTCCTTTCTATTACTCTCAACCATATCCTCGTACATGTGTTGTTGATTTGTTTTATTTACGGACGCTCTTTAATATCTCAGTTCATCGGCGACCTATTCAACTCAGAGCGCATCAATTTTCGCGAAGACCTCTTCTTTAACGCCTGAGGTTTTTTTCATGCCTTAAATCTACAACACAGGAACCACAGATTCAGAAGGAAGTTATACTTACGATTTTTACGCCCGAAAAAAGTCATAACTCTTCCCGGGATTGAACCAGCGACCTTGGGTCTACAAGACAATGTTGGTTATCACTAGACCTTCAGGACCGACTCGTATATGTGGTAAAGATACGAAGTATAATGAAAGTACTTCCTTTCAACAATTACCACCCTTACAGTTGAATTACATGGGATGTGTTGCCAATTGTCCAAAAACAAATCAACTAGTTCTTTTGACAGATAGCTACTTAATCCACTAGATGGTATTGACATAATGGCACAATGGTTCATATTCATTTATAAAACAGACTCATATACCTTTGTTTAAAAGGGCTCATGTCAATAGATATCTTATCTCTCTTCTGTTTCCTTGGGACCGCCAGGTGATTGTGCTTGAGCAATTTTCAGGTCTAATTTATTGCCTTTCACGGTTTGAACTTGTAGCTTACTCTGTGATAGGGAGATTCTCTTCTTAGCTTTCAGGGAAAGAAGACGTAGCCTAGAAGTTCCAGGGGAATGGGGTTTATTTTGGCTTTTATTAAAAAATTGGTACAGCTTCTTGGTTACCTCTGTAACTCAAGTTTGCTGGAACTGTTTTGGGTTCATTGCGTGTAAATATGATAAAGTAAATAGTATATTTTAAAGCAAGTTCTTTCTGGAGGATTTTTTTCCATTCCGCTGTTATGAATTTTGTGAAGAACTTGCTTCAAGTAATTATTGGTATTTTTGACAGATATTTGTTGTGTGGTTAATTGCATTATATTGTAATTTTGCCTCGCAAGAGGTGTGTATCAATTTTGGAAACGTAATCTGACAGGTATCTTTGTGTCCCATTTTAGAAAAGCCATACATTTTGTGGACATGCTTATACATTTAATTATAAACAGTCTTTATTTGTGGTGCACTGCACACGTAATTTTCGTCAAGTTAAAGGACAAATGTGTTATTAAATTCTGGTTTTCTCAGTCACTCATTGTTTGTAATAAAAAGTGGTTTAAAGATAATATTTTAAATTTAAAATTTTGGTAAAAAAGGACACAAACCTTTTAACTAACCACACAAACACACACACTTTCACAGATTCTCTAGGACTCTTAATGTTTTATTTTAGGCGCGTTAATCAAATGGAGCTTAAATTATAATACCAAAAAAAAAAGTTGTACATTGATTTGCAGAATGAAATATGCGTTATGACGGAACAGAAGTGTATGGCTAGGTCGTCGTCGTTCAAATTACATCCAAAATTTTCGTTTCAAAGAAATTGTAATGTTATACAACAGTTATATGGGCTTCAATTTTAGAATCAGCACATGCAAATTATTATAAACAGGCTTCAAAATCTAAAACAGCAAAATCATTCTAGACCTGGGTTATTAAATTTTAATAACAGTTTTTAAAACGAAAGTAAATTATTTTTGACTTTGAAAAAAATTTAAATTAACATAAGAAATTCTACTTTCAAAAAAAAAAAAAAAAAAAAAAACCTTTAACCTCAGAGAAAAAAAAAGAAGGTTAATTCCTATCGACATTTTTTCGGCATCTTCTTGCAGATATAAATTAAGAAACTGAAGGCATATTGTGTCTTCAGTTGATACAAACTATAAGATAGATGTTTAGAAAATTCCTTTCCATAGAAACTAAACATTATGGTAATTAAAGCCAACGTATTATATGAGCCTCTTTAATATTGGATGCTGGTATAAAAACAATATTAAAACGGCTTTGTAATATCCATTCTCGTTTTATTGAGGCTAAGCACATAAAACAGACAAGCACAAAGGTAAGTAAAGGTAATAAAACTGTGTTTTTTGAGATCGCTGCGGAGAAGAAAAAAAGGAGTAAAGCAGTTTCGTGAAACCCCAGAAAAATAAACACTACTGATGGGGCAGATAAAGGTGGATTAAAACCCTGCTCCTCATTTGGAGCCAACATCTGCTAACGGAGGTGCAGGAAAGAAAGTCTCGAATAAAAATAATTTGATTTTCAGATAGGTTAAAGCTTCTCAAATGTCATAATAAATATTAGAGCTATTTCTATGTTTGAAAATGAGAAGTGTTTTAGAAATACCACGCTCTATGGACACGTTCATTTGTAAGCCAGTGTGCTGATACAAGTACGTCATGCAGACGCCAGATATCAGTGGTAAATAAAATGTGTAATGAAAGAATGGTGTTCTTTCCTTAAACAGAGAGACAAAGGCAAGATGTAAACCGACTATGTGTACAAAGATGGACAGCACGGTTTTGTGGAAGCCTCAAAACTGCAGAAATAGACACTTGACTGAGGTATGTGGTCAAGAAGTTCCTGCACAGAAGACCGTTTACAGCTGAGTCAATGGGTTCGCCATTGACTGGGAATATGAGTACTGGTCGTGAGTCAACTTCCGGGCTCTCAGAACATTCAGGCTGTGTCTGAATTGATTATGGCTGATAGACGTATAACCCTCGATGAACTGGAGTGTCAGACAGGCCTCAGCCTGTACATCATTATTCACGACGATTTGAATGTGACAAATATGTGCTAACGTTGAATTTCACGGAGTTTAACACATACACAGAAGGACAAAAATAATGAAGTCTGTCGTCGTCTACGGCAATGAACATCTGGATATTTTGAAGAAGCTGATGACTGGTAACGAGACACGTTGTCACTGCAACAAATCACAGAAGAAACTACAAATCATGCAATGGAAACACCCTGAAAGTTTCCGTCTCAGGAATTTTCGTGCTGCTCCATATGTGAGCAAGCAGATGATCAGCGTCTTTTGGAACACTTCAGGCAAACTGCTAATAGACTGGTGTCCTCAAGAAACGGCAATCAACAGCATTGTGTACTGCAAGGTCCTTACACGGTTCAGACGCAGGATTTAGGAACAGCGAAAGGGAAAGTGGTCAACAGAAGTTTTCCTTCAACATGACAATGAGCGGCCCCACACCAGCAACACTTGGAACGCAAACTTCTGAGGTTCACTATATTCACCGGATTTCGATGAACCCATTTATAAATTATTCGGCAAGGGCTACTTGCGAGGTTCGGCAACAACGAGGAAATCCAGGCAGCTGACCACAAGTGTTTTTTTAATGGTGTTTAAGGCCGTTTTTAGTACTGAGGACACTGATGATACATGAGATGAAATGATAAACTGGGAAAGAAATTATAAGGAAGGAAACGTTCCAGGCCTAAGTTGAGGATCTCTCCCCGGCATATGCTATTTATGAGGACTGAGGAAAACCTGAAAAAAAAACTCAGTCAGGGAGAACGGTGTTGGCGGGATTCGAACCCCAGACCTCCCGCTCACGAGTCTGCACCGCACGAGTGGTAGTGTAGTACTCCCAAGCAATGGTTTAGCGACGCCATAATGAAGTTACCAGGAAGACGGAACTGACGCTGTTCGAGAGGGGTAAGAGGTTTATTGAGACCCCATGTGCATTGAACCATGTTACATAATAAATACGGTACAAAATACTATAGCAAATAATTTCCGAACGCCCCTCGTATTTAAAATTTATTTATATCTGTTATTAGATTTTGAAACACATTTCAATAGCAATGTAACTACATGTCTACTTGCGGGAATAGCATCTTATTATGTTTTCTTTCTCATTGGAAGATTCTACCTACAAATTGGAACAATAATAATGACACAACTGAGAGAGATAAAAGCAATTGAAGTCAAATGAGCATATATGCCACTAATATACAAATGCAAAAGTACCGTTTTTGGGTGTACTACGTCGCACCTGTTTTCGAAACAACATATACCGTAAACTCAAAAATAATATTAACGACATTTTGTACTTCCAGTTTAAATGGAAGTTACTCCAACTCTCTTATTTTAAATGGAATATGCAATATATTTTTTACATTCTCAAATAATTAAGAACTTTTTAAAAAGTAGCACAAGTAGCACACATTTATTGTTGCTAAATCCAGAATACAAAAGAGTATAATGAATAATAAAACGCTCCTTTTGATAGCGTGTTTTGTTAGTAATAACACACTGTCCTTTGTTTATGTTACGTAATCATGTATATTGATACAGGAAAACAATTATTAAGGGATTAAATCCGACATCCAATGTGTTAAATATGATGAGCGAAAGGGAAAGAATTCTATTTTTAATTATGGTTGTCCATAGAGTTAGGCAATGACCAAATCAAGAGGTGAAAATTTATTTAAAATATGCATCCGGATCCCAATTCAATTCTACATACAGTGACAAGGATTGTGTAGAAATTAACTGAAAATGGAAGCGTAAAGGACTTACCAAGATCAGGTCACCCAAAGGGTGCAACTGATAACAGTACTTCATTGGATGTTCTCCTCCGTGTGCAATAAAATCCAAAGGTTCTTACTAAAAATTTGTCATTACATAAAATATAAGCTAAAGTTCAATGATGAAAGTGCTTAAAAGTGCCAAGCAAAATAATTATAAAATTCAACTTCTGCAGGAACTTTCCAAGAGGACGATAGCGGTAGAAGAATGCAGTTTTGTGAATTAGTTATGGAGCACATTAACAACAATCCAGTTTTTCTTGGACAAATTGTGTCCTTAGATGAAGAGAAGATGATTCTGTCTGAATGGATTTGTCAACAAACGCAACTGTCGATACTGGTCAAGTGTAAAGCCAAAATGAATGAAGGAAAACAGCGTGCGGTATCCACAAAAACTTAATGTTTGGGCTGGCATCATATCATCGGGGTGTTTTCTTCTTTACAGAAACTCTAAACGCTAATAGATATTTGGGTTTGCTTCGAAATCACGTAGTATAGGCTCCGAAATTTTGTTTCCACGTCCTGTCAACCATGAACTACCCAAAGATGTAGTTCCAGTCCACTATGGACACAATGTGTATCAGAAATTACACCAGATTCTTCGACAACGATGGACTGCTATCAGAAGTCACATAGAGTGACAAACAACAAATCCAGGTTAGTCTCCTTTGGACTTGAAGTCAGTAGTATATCTGGAAAGACCCAAGAACCTCGAAGATTGGCAATATTGAACAATGGAATCAGAGCAAGACGCCCTAAAACCTGAATAAGTCATTCCTGAAATGATTTTATGATCGGCCACACATTGGCAAATAGCTGAGCCGAATTTAGACGTTGAACTATTATTTTTTAAAGCGTTTTATTATTCCCTATTTTTTGGTTTTCTTGATTTAGCAAAAATAAATTTGTACAGAAATATTTTGTGTGGATACTTCGTTCCTAATGAGAATTATTTGAAAATGTCAAAATATATTCCATCTAGAATAGGACAGTTGAAGTTGTGCTCTAAAAATAACACGAATTATAAAAATAACTCGTTTCAGACAAAATAATATTGAATGTGCTATGAAACTACAATTCATATATATTTAATAGATAATATTATAAGATACCTTGAAAAGGAAACAAGCCTACTTGTATGAGTAGATTAGCATTCATGTAAAACGTTTAAAGAAAAATATAACAAATAGGAAACGAAACATCCCAGAAAGTGATAATTTTTTAAAATCAATACCAGATCCACCAATCATAGTGATCTAATATATTGTTTAGTCTCTTTGGAAGTGACCGACAAGATACACGGAAAATCTCAATCATAAACCTCCCCAAACTTGTCGGATATCATTTCTTCAAAGCCGCCTCTCCCCACTCTTGGAATCGGCCAATCCAAAGTCAGACACAAGTCTTTTGATTTACCGACTTCAATTACGATGACGGGAACAGGACGACCGCGTTCTAAAATCCCCAAAATACATCCTTCGAATGAGTAAGGCATAATTGTAACTGTGTCACGCCACGTGCAACGCTGACTTAGTGCGGCACTGCCTGCTGTGATGAACCGCAAGACATATTTACCAACCAGTCCTACTTTGTGAAGGGGAGTTAAATTTGTAATGTGGTACTTGTTTACCTCTTTTAAGGCTGGCATATTTTTCTGTCGTAGGTCAAATGCTTTCGAATAACTACTGCCTGCAGGTTGAGGCAATTATTTCTACTGGAAAGTGTGCGTAAACGTCAGAGATACTTCTCCCCTTTCATTTCATCACTTTTACTTCAAATATAAAAAGCCTTACACTAAATGTGCTCACATTAGCTGTTTAGTACTGGCAAAAACCTTTCTTTTTACATGATATTATTGCAAATTTTAATTAAAACATCACCTGAACAAATATATGTAATCTTCGTCAATGATAAAATAAAACTGCATTTCGCTTTTTAGAGACATATTGCCTTGCAAATCCTCAAAAAGGAGCATAATTATACCGCTTCTTAAGGTTTAGAAGAGTGTATTTCTTTATAATATTTTCACATCCCCTCTCTGTATACTTCTTAAAGTTCATTGTGACCTTTAACTCTGTAATTAGGGGAAAAGGTTACACTGTCAAATCCACATTTTGGCCTGTTAATGCTGGTAGAAGCAATATGTAGCATAACGTCGCTGCTATATGCTTTTCTTGAAATTCATGACATCTTCTTTGATATCTTTCTCAGTTGTAGGTGACAGGTCGTTTTAGCACCCTTCCGCTGTAAGCGAGAGTGGCACCGGCTGCCAATCTTCGTTCAGTGGCGGAAATGGGCTGAGCATAAACTGCCACTTTAGCAATGAATTAAACATTTAAAAGCTTTGTAAACAATTTCTAGTCTTCCATTTTATGAAAGAAGTTTCCGAAATTTCCCGTCTTTGTGGTGTTCAAATTTTGGCAACTTTTAATTTCTACTTTTTCAAGGAAAAAATTGCTATATAGAATGTAACAAAAAAAATGTCAAAACTTTGAGGAGGCATTCATCGCATAACAGGATAAAAATTTTAATATGGGCATGGGTCCGAAATTGCTTTATTCCCTTGTTAGAGATCTTTTTCTACACCTCAACCATATAGCAGAATATTCAAAAACAGAATTGTGGGGAACAGATAATTATATGAAATGTTCAGAATGTCCTCCTTTAGCACGGATAGATACATCAACCCGCCCTCGCATGAACTTCCTGATGCGCTGATGTATCCGTGGAGTATCTCGTATTGTCAGACAGCCTTACAAAATTGGAGTATGAAAACTCTCTACACCTTCGGTTAATCCAAAGATCGTACGAGCATCTGTCAACTCCGCATCTGCATACATCAGTTTACTACACTTGGAACGAGGCCGTAAAAACACAGAACTGACACTACGTGCTCAGTGCTCCGTCAAGCAAATAAATGAATAGTACAACAAGCGGACTAGTGGCATAGGGCGACCACAAAAACGGTGATTCTAGGAACTAAGAATAGATAAAACACCTCTACCCCATTAACCGAGGCAAAGCTTGTGTATACCTACTATACGTATTAAGCAACTATTCTGTTGTGACATTATTGCCACAGGACAGCTATACTGGCATTCTAGCTTGCATATCATACCATCTAAACGTAGTTGTAGACAAAGGGCTCTAACAGGAAATAAAGCATTTCCGGACCCATGTATGTTCATATTTGCATCCTCTATATGCACGGAATGTTTCCCCAAAGTTTTGACATTCCTTTTGTTGCATACACTTTGGCAGACTCTTATCGCTTAACTCTCTCAAAGAATGCTCAAATGCACAGGATCTTCATTTCAAAACTTTCAAATTTGAATAACTATTTGCTTGAAGTTAATTCAGTTTGAATAGAAAACATTTCATTTTAAATATTGAGGGAAATGTTTCTAGAAAAAGTTGATTATATTTTAGGTTTTATCCCCTTACACCCACTTTGAAATTTCAAATGACACTTTTACCTTATGATATCTAATTTTAAAGAGGGTTCAATAATTAAAATATTTTGGTTTCCTATTCTTCCTTACAGAGCTGGGTGGCTCAAGTGGTAAGTTTGAGACTCACATTCGGAAGGTCCCGGCCAGCCAACCTGAAATTATATTTTTTCCCCCTCCATAATTTCCCCTGTGGCGAACGCTAGGATGCATGTTTACATTCCACAAATTTCACTCTCTCCTTTTTCATGTGTGCAGGTGGCTTGCAATTATATAAACGTTCCCAACCCGGGGCCGGGTATGAAAGTGGACCTTCTGGGTGGCTCGCATTCCTTGGGAGGGGGGTATTCTAATTGGAGATATCATAAGAATCCCGTCTACGTCCGTGCAGTTGCCGCGCGTGAATCCTAGTCGCACGATTTCTCCCTCACCTCGACCCTTCCTCCAAGAGATGGTACCAGCCGTACCGAAATTCCTCCTGCGGCCCAAACAATCCAACCCAATTCATTCCTGAATTTGTTAATATGGACGTTATAAAACTATTGAATACTTTAATGTAATAGTTGTGCAATAAATTGTTTAAAAATGGTTTACAGCTTACAAGAATGCACAGAATACAAGCGGAATTGTCAGGAATTCCGAAATAGACTGTATTACTGTAATATTACCCAAAACAAAATGTTTTCACACTACAATTAACAGACATATATTTTTATTTAGTCAACATTTAAACAGTAATAATAGCAGATTGTCAGATCAACATAGGTCTAGAAATGTGCCCCCAAATTCTAAATGGGCATGTTTTTGTTAAAAATAATCAGGTTGTTTTCAGACTGGCAGGTTTTGAAATGAAGGCCGTGTGCTTAAGGTAACTAATTTTTAACTCATAACCACCTCCTTGGTCTAGTAGTTAGCGTTTGCCCGCCTGGGTTTGATTCCTGGTATCTGCTTAGGAAATTTTCTATATTAGGGAAGTCTGGAATGGGACCCATCCAGTCTCCTGAGGATAACTGTGGAGCTGCCCGAGAGACAGGTGGCGTTCTTTGATCTAGAAAGCACCGTGATAGACGACCTGCGGGTGCCGACATGCTTATCACGTGTTCCCCTGCAATACTGCCTTCTATCAATGAAGTCATAAGACGGAGGTAGAGGAAGCAGAGGTCCCTGCGGCAGGCCATGGATAGTAGCGCCAATATATTCTTACATAAAAATTAGAATGGATTTTAATTATAAATGTTAACAATTAAAAACTATGCATTCATATAAAATGATAGAAAAATTAATAACCGACTGAACTAAAATGTTTATTGTTAATCTATTTATATTTTACAGAAAATGCTTGCCAAAGTTTATGAAGAAAAGTTTACAGAATGTCTCAAAAAATTTTAGATACCCACATAAAAAATCGAAGAAAAATATAATTTCAGTGCAGATAAACGTACTTAAAGTTAAAACCGAGAAAAAGATGTTGTAAGTTTTGGATGTCTAAAACTTAAAGGCATAAAAGATGCAGAATTAAAGATGGCAGGCATTTAAAAATAGGGAGGTACCTCTCACGGGGGTAAAGGGATTCAAATTAAACCAGTAAATAATAATAACAATAATAATAATAATAATAATAATAATAATAATAATAATAATAATAATAATAATACAGAATACATACATGCTTCTGAGCTTCTATGTACTTCGATGTTAACAGCATATGCAAAACCCGTTGCCAACACGTGGATGTCTTAGGGTGCCATTGACAGTGCTTGTTCTGTTGATACCTCGAACTATTTTATGACTTTTTCAATCAGTTCTGAACACAATACCACCAAGCAGTTTCTTTACCTTATTAATAAAGACAAGTTACAGAGGCTATAATCAGAGAGCAGCTGCTTGTGACATAAAAAGTTGGTGCAGCCCTACCTCCATACATGGAGTTTAATTTGGAAATAATGTTGAATATCTATTACACGTTTGAGTGTAAAAAACACCGATATGTACAATTGTGCCTATTACCGACTTTCTAGAGTACTTATTACGCAATTTATTAAGTAAAAACCATTAAAAAGGTATATTGCCGTACTCACACAAGATTCACAAGATAAGAAATGTCTGACTTATATAGTTTGGAATGCATGCAAAACTTTTAGTTTTAAAAGCACTTGCCTTTCTCTGTATAATTATTATTTCCCTTAAGTGCTACATTGCTGCAGTTTCTAGTTTGATTTTGCTGTATATTAAATGCATTATATACTATTTGCTTCCTACAAAGTTACTTTTGTGTACGATTGATTGCTTTCCCTGCGTTGCAATTGTTGTTTCAGCCTGCATTTGTTAAAGTCAGGCTACACTTAATTTCTTTTTACGTCATTTTATGTAAAAGCAATTATACGCCTTATGCGCCAGATGGCGCCATAGAAAACCGAAGCCACCGATCGCTTAAATAAAGCCGGAGCTAAATGCAATAGCAATTAAACTAATAAGATAATAATCAAAGACATTTATTTTTGCAGCTGCAGGCTGTTAAACAAGTAACTAAATAACTAAAAAGAAATTAAATTGTTTTAGCTAAATTAAGTATCAAAAAATCATATTTAACAAGCTAGCAATACTCGCTGGCTCGCGCATCCTTTTTAGTAGCTATGGAAGCCAATCAACGACGCATGTTTCTCTCTAGATGCTACCCACTCAATCTTGGCTGTCTTGCTATCTAGGAGCATAAAGCAGTCTACGGTTATGAAAAGGTAACAAGTAGAGTCAAATTCGTTCTGAAGGGACTGGTCTATACCAGAGAACACAGGTGTAAGAATCACGTCCAATTAGCAAATGTTCACATGGCAATATTCAATGTTTTAAAATTGAATTAAAACGAAAAATGCATAAAAGATTTGCGCAGCCAGGATGTAAGTGTTGCATTTAAAGGCCATCCCTTAAATTAGGGAAATGTGGATAACATTTTTAATCCTACTCATTGATTGAACGAAACAGCCTCCTGTTGCGCTGCATACGCTCGCCATTCATTGTTACTGACAGTGTGTCCTGAAGGTACAGCATATATCAAAATAATACCATCACGAAAATCGCCATAACTTTTTCATTGCTGACACACTTTGATTTTCATTTTTGTTCATAAAATCTGCCACATGTCGAATATATCATAATAATATGCAATAACAACTTCCCTCTTTCCACTGGTAGCACTCTAAGCGGTTAGGAATACCACATGACACGATTTAGTGCGACCACTGTAATGTTTCAGATTTCATTTCGCATTTTTTCCTTGAGTTCATGCGATGTGTAAGGATTTGTAACACTTTGTCACGACACATAATAAATAAAAATCACAGATGGTAGATCTGGGAGCGAGAAAGCCATACACCAACACTAATCAAAGTGAGGTCAGATTGTCATTTTGATACCTCTCTCCATTTACTGTCTGCTCGTGTATACCGCACCGCTTATCCGTCTTGCGCTAATTGCTCACCAAACTCCAATTTTCCTATCATGAAGTGGAACTTCTTGATTACGGTTTGGGTCTTTATAACATCAATGGGAGAGTAGCGAGTGTTCACACAATCATTTTAGTGAAACCACGTCTCGTCTAAACAGAACTCAAGCTTTGGGTGGATTACCCTTCAGTCACTAATATAAGAAACCACTCACAAGAACGCACACCTGCTATGGGATTACCTTGTAGACGATGGACACGTATGCACTTATAACTTTTAACAGTTTTGTTGCTGTATATGCAGAAGACACTGAAACCAACTGTGCTAATTTCCAGTGTGGTTTTGTTGACGAACGGTAGCACAAATTTCGTCTAATTTGCCTTTTGCATGTTTTGCACTGAACTAGTAATTTATTCACAAGATCATATTTATAAAATTTACACACAAAATGTTGCTCCAAGTCATTTGTCTTGCTATCTTAGTGAAGAAAGGTACACTGGTGATTGCTCGAATTTTCAAGGACAGTCAGGGAGGTGGGGATGGAGAGCCAGCTTCGACAGAGATGAAAACCTCCGTGATGCGGTAAAGATATATTCTGGAATTCCGGTATTAAATAATAAGGCATTAGTTACATAACTTTATAAAATCCTTTAAATTTAGCAACTCTTTTTAGGGGATTTTCTGTATCGTGATGTAGAATGATATCGTCACCAGTCTCTCGTATTCCAAGATTCATATTGCCCGCTCTTTTACGTTGTTTTAGGCATTATGTTTTATTTAAAGAGACCTGTAAAAGTATCTCTAAGGATGTAAGATCATGTGATCGGAATGGCTCCATTTTGTTGGTACATTTTTTTTCTTCCTACACAAGTGAGTGGGTTGTTAGGCTCGGTTTTCTCCAGGACCGTACTCCTTATCTAAGGGTTTTTACAAATTTACCTCAGTCTTAATAAATGATAAATACAGAGAAGCCTGGAACGATTGCTTCTTTTCATCTAAGATAAAATACTTTCCAGATTGTCATTTTATCTTCATGAGTCAGCACTACCTATCGTCTTTGATGCTTCAGACATAAAATTGGGCGTTAAACACTATAACAAACACACCTGTCCCCTCATAACTGGCCGTTCATTGTATTCTTCGCTGCACCCCTTTCTCTCGAAGACCCAAGTCTCTAAAAGTCTCTATGTATAAAATTCTATACATAGAATTTTATAACCATATATAGCCGCCGCCGCCCCCGCCGCCCCCGCCCCCGCCACCGCCACCGCCACCGCCACCACCACCGGTAATAGTAGTAGTAGTAGTAGTAGTAGTAGTAGTAGTAGTAGTAGTAGTAGTAGTAGTAGTAGTAGTAGTAGCTATATATATATATGGTTATAAAATTCTATGTATATTGCATATATATTTTATGCATGAATCGTAGGCCATACATGCCTACTCGTACTCTACAGAAGTGACCATTTGGCATTTTAAAAATTGAAATTCTTTGGAGAGATTATCTTTTGGGCTAACAGATGGACCGTGGACTGAAGCTTCATGCTTACGTTTCAGAACATTTTCGCAAAATGACTGACATAGGAGCGTTGCCAATTAACCAGTATTACTTTCTTGCTATATGATAGATTGTCACTTAATCGAATTTGTACACCTCTTTTTTTTCTCCCCCCTTTAAGCAGACGCCCTCTGGTATTAACAGATCCTAGATGGCGCACTAGCCTAACTAATTTACTTTGTCGATAATACAGCCTTCTCTGCTTGACGGGAACTAAAATCGATGCTAGCTTTGTCGGTACAGCAGATACGGGCCCATTTTGGTGTTCACATAAAGGAAGGGGTGAGAATGAAAGATGTAGTTTGATATGGATAAAAATGTAAACGGTGTTACCTCCCTCTATCGGGGGCGTAATGAGGTTAAGCTTTGTCGGCAACAAGCTCTTTCGTGCCATCTACAAAATCGCTACCCCATTCGCTAGCCACTGTCGCACGTTTTGATGTGGTAAAACTGTTTAGCCACACCAATCACCAAATTTCTTCTCCTCTGTGTGTTTCAGAGATGCAAAGG
This sequence comes from Metallyticus violacea, assembly GCA_030762175.1. Lineage (NCBI taxonomy): Eukaryota > Metazoa > Arthropoda > Insecta > Mantodea > Metallyticidae > Metallyticus > Metallyticus violacea. The sequence goes on along the minus strand of CM060833.1, from coordinate 18,162,017 downwards.
GCTGTCCTTTCAACACTTCATATCCAGTGTTTATTGTTCACATGCCTTTATCTTAATTTTCTTTTAGAATTACATGCCACTCATGTTGATACACTTTATATTTTTCCATAATAACTTTACTTGAAATTTATAATTATAATTCCCGCCGGTACAACATTATTCCTCCTTTTATGTTCTTTATATCTGGGACAGTTGCTGGGAGGTTCAAGTAATAAAGATTTAACCCCCCAGTGCTCAATCAATTTATAACTAGACTGAGAGCCCCCTCCCCAACACTTAAATTTGTTTGAATATTTTTAATTTTATGATTATTATATGCGAATTATTAATATTATATTCAATTTTTAACAAATACTTTTCCAAACATTTTACGACCATTCTTATGTATTCAGATATCATTTTAATTTTACGATTTTCTTTATTCTATGAGCATGAATGCAAGTTAATCACATTTCACAATTATCTCGTTTTTACCTATATAGTAACACAGGGTAACACACTTGCATTGGAAACACAAGGACAAACCTTTCAACAGCCCCAATCTCTCTCAGAAGCAGGTGTTTCCTCCCCTGACTTCTATCACAGCTTGCAACCTTACGGGCATTCTGCGCATGAAGGTCTTTAGGTTTTCTTGTGGTATGGTCCCCAATTGCTCACGCAAACCCTCCCGAAGCCCATTGAGGCTCTTAAGAACATGTTGACAAATCTTTTCTCCCATAATGTCCTAAATATGCTTAATGGGGTTGAAGTAGAACTTCATGTTAGCCAAACCAGCGCCTGAATCCCCACCTCACGCAAGTACTGTGTCACAATGCGGGCCACATGTTTTGGTTGTCTGTTAACAAAGGGATGAAGGAGAATAGATTGATTTCTATTCATGAGGTTTATTGATGGAAAGTTGGGTATTGTCATGCATGAAGCGTAAATCAATGCCAAAACATGGAGCATAGGGGATAACATGTTCCTGAAGAATTTCAGCAATGTACCGGTTTGTATTCAGGACCCCGTTCTCCACAAAAACCAGCTCTGTCTTGGCTTCCACACTGATACCAGTCCAGAACATGACGGAACCTCCCCTGAAAGTCATCGATGAGAAGGTGCAAGGGCATACCTTTCTCCAGTCCTCCTTCATACTCTTTCTTAGGCTGAACCTCGACTCATCCGTGATTAGGACAATTGTCCATTGCTCCTCAGTGCATTCCAGGTGTTGACGAGCAAACGCAAGGCGTGCTTGCTGATGTTGCTGGGTAAGCAAGAGATCTGGCCGGTTTTCTAGCGGTGAGCTGTAGTCTCCTCACTACTCTCACACTGATATTATCTCCTGATACCAGTGGCAAGCGATTTTTAGCTTCTAAGGCTGTTATGTGACGATCACGCAAAATTTGCAGCTGCAGAAATTGATCCCCTCTGGCAGATATGGCCCCTTATGTGAATGATTCTGGTCCTTTGCAGAGATACCAAATTCCCCGAACCTTTGTTTGGTCCTATGTACAGAAGAAACATTGACTAGTAACGCCTGGGCAACATAACGCATGCTGGTCGACTGCTTTAGCGGCCTCCTTTCGACTTAACGGCATCTTTGCCTGATAAAATTGTGTGGTAAACTTATTGAAATACCTCTAAAAATACAATAAAACTAGTGCAACAACAATACAAGAAAATAATGTAATTAGACAGTTCAATTGGCCCAGGTGCTAAAGTGTGATTTAATTGCATTCATGTTCATGCTTATACAATAATGGAAATTATAGACTCAAAATGATATCCGAATATATAAGAGTGGATGTACTATATTTGGAAAAATATTTAATGTTTTTACAGTCTGAACTATGAGCAAAGAAATCAAAAAAAGAATTTCCACAGCATGTAAATTATTCTGTGTCATTTAAATTCATACTGTTGGACAACACTTTGAGCCGAAAATTGAGGTTAGACGTGCTGAACTCTTGCATATTCCCAACACTATAATGTGGATGCCAACTTGGAGCCTAACAGAAGGGGAAAAGAATAATATTAGCATCTCCAACGTAAAATGGAACAGGAAGTACTAGGGATATCCCTTGTTGATAACATATCATCTGTGGAATTAAGAAAAATGTCAGGACTAAACGACGTGGCTCAACGTGCAAACAGCCTGAAGTGGCAATGGCGCGGACATGTAGCAAGGCTACCAAGCAGCGGACATATAGCTACCACATGAGATCTACGTATTGGTAGGAGAAGATGAGGGAGACCGAGAACGAGGTTGGCAGACTCCTTCAGGAAAGCAGCAGGGCCGCACTGGACCAGCGTAGCACGGAACTGCAGTACCTGAAAGAGCCCCAGAAAGAAGAGCACAACTGAAGCCAGTAGTGAAAGTGATACCAAACTTACAATGCAAAAACTTAATAGATCAGCACTTGATCCTTTTAGTATAAATTTGTAAAATAAGAAACATTATAGACTTAACATACTGAAAGAGACAATAGCTCATATGGACTAGCTCACCGCATGAGAAATCAATGAGCCCCCCGCTTGTGGAGACACTTGCCCTGGATGCGACATAAGTGCCTTAATTCGTTCATTTAATATTAAAATTAAAAATATATTAAAATGTTAGGTGTTGGTTATTTCTGCCTTTTAGTATATTTCCATTGTTGTCAACAACGGTGAACTTATCCTTAGTTTAGTTGTTATACTTTAATTTGCCACTATTTTGACTCTTCCTAGCAGTATACGGGTATTTTCCTAACGGCTGGAAAGTTTTGCATGATGCACAAACTAATAAAAGTGGAGGACCCTACGAGCACAAACCGGACGTTAAGTTACTTTATGTCAATCCCCTGGGATAGTGCAGCACACACAGCTACAAGCAATCCAACCTCAATGTGTAACGTCATGATAGAAGTAGTTGGGAAATGTAATTTAATATTGCTCAGCTTCTCACAGTGTTATTAGTTGTTCATGGGATATTTAATGTTTCTTACTACTGGCAGCCGCTTTAGTGTGAGGCAATGGCTAAACGAAATAGAAGAGGATGAAGAAAGCAAGAAAGATAGTGAATGACGATACTACAGGTATAGTGTAACGATTTCTATTGTGGGAAAGATGGCGGTATGAGGGACATTCCAAAAAGTTTTGAACGCCGGTGGTGCCTCAGTAGTAAAAACGGGCGTTAAATACTGTTCAAAAAAAGTATGCAAGTGTCAACTTAAATCCAAATTAATTCGAAAACTTAGCCTCACAGTCCTTTAAAGTACTCTCCACCTCCTTCCACACACAGTTGTAGACAGTGCAACTACCTACTTGTCAAAAGCACTACGGTACTCTGACGTAGATAATGTCAACACAGATGAATATATAGCTTGAGAAGATTTCATTTGAGGAAGGGGGGGAAAAAAAAAAAGCAATCGCATGGTGCAAGGTCAGAGCTGTAGGGTGGATGGTCAGGGAACTGGATTTTGGCGACTTCCGGTTTCTTCAAATGTGCAGCTGTTCTGTGAACAGACCTGGTATTTGTCTTCATTTCCTCCAATGTGTGAGGGTTTGTGTTATAAATTCTGTCCTTCAGGCAACCCCACAGGTAAAAAACACACACTGATAAATGGCCAGCGAGAGGGTCATACACCAGCTCTAATTACTTTAAATTCAAATACTTCCTTAATTTTATTCATGGACTCCGCTGCTATATAAGCAGTTACAGAATCCTATTGAAACTACCCATATGGTTTCTCTTCTTCTGTAAGCTGCTGAAAAAATGGAGTGAAAATGTCACTTCTGAACCTTTCCTCATCTTATGTCGTCGCGTAAAAAAATCATGCCGATAATACGCCTTGCGTCAACAGTACACCAAATTCCAACTTTCCTAGCAAAAAGAGGATTTGATACACCAGTAGCGCATGTTTTGCTTGCTCACACGGCCGTTAAGGTGAAACCAGGCCTCGTCTGAAAAGGACAGAAGCTTGGGTTCATTAAACTTTCATTCACAGATGTAAAAAGCCATTTACAATAACTCACTCTTGCTACTGGGTCGCCTTGTTTTAAACTATGGACACACATACACTATGTTTGAGGTTTAATGATTTTGCTGCTTTATTGGCAGAACCCACTGAAACCCCTACTTGTCGTCCTAATTTTAGGAGTATTTTGTTGGCGAACATTCAATGTTTGCACACATTTAATCTAGTTTATACTCCGTTAAAGCTGTACATTTCCGCGTGTTTTTATGTGATTTGTTTTTCGGAAGGAGACAATGACCAGGGAACTGTAACTAAATTCTGCAATGACGAACCGACTCGTATTGGTGGTAACATTTACACACGAAAATGAGCTGCTTTAGAGTAAACTGTTCCATCCTGGCGAAGTTCAACTACTGCACTCTTTCCAAGCGACGTTCAAACAGGAGGGGAGATTTCAGGGGGAAAGAGTGGGGAGGGCCGCTCGCAGCCGACGGCATTGAAAAAACCGCGTTTTTTCATGGAAGTTCTTCAGCAGAAGATAACAGAACCAAAAATGTGGTTCACTAAACGTGGTTAGAAAACCAGACCTCATCTCTCTGCCTTAAAACACTACGTTCAAACTTTAGAGGAATATCTGCTACAGAGGCATGGTACTCCACTATTTTTAGACATGTGTGGCTCACAGAATTAGAACACTACGATGATAGAAACTTCAATGAACATTGCGGAGCGATTACAGTTTTCAGAAAAATAGTCCCTTGCCTTCCTATAAGAGGAACATTAGCTACATGCAACCTGACCGCGGTACGGTAACATTGAAATGGAATGTCAATGAATGTGCCTCATTGTGCCTTTCAAGTGCCACGAAATAATAAATAATCACGTAAAATATTGTACTCTTGGAAAGTGCTTGATATCAAAGGTAAAGCTCAAGTTCTCTTGAACAAAAGTTGCCCTTTAAAAGCGTATGTGTGCATTACATGAAGGAAACAAACTTTCAGTTCAGACAACATACTGCGGTCCAAGGATAGAAGCTGAGTGTCTGAAGCAAATAATAGGTTTATTACAGTGGTGCCAATACAATACAAAACAGCTTCAAAAGGCACACGGGTTCAAAACCCTACATATTTTTATGATACACTAGAATAAATACCAGAAGAATAATTTAATTTAATATATATATATATATATATATATATATATATATATATATATAAATTATGAAAGATACATAGTACATTCAATAAATTCGTTTCACCCCAAACCCCTCCCGGTTATCAGTCTTTTCAGACCTGAGACCACTTTCATCAAAAATCCATTACCTAATCTCTACTCCCTTTCCTTGCCTGCCTCAAAGAATATAGCCCCATATGACCATCTCCCTCTGTTCGAACCGCCACAGGCGGCCAAGATCGTTAAGGCACGGACTCGTGAGCGGGAGGTCTGGGGTTCGAATCCCACCAGGACCGTCTTCCCTGACTGGGGGGTTTTTCCAGGTTTTCCTCAGTCCTCATAACTGGCAAATTCCGGGAGGTACCCTAAACTTAGGCCTGGAACGCTTCCTTCCTTAACAAATATCCTTTCCCAATTTATCATTTCATCTCATGTATCATCAGTGTCACCGCCTGCGGTGCCTCGGTAGTAAAAACGGGCGTCAAACACTACTAAAAAAAATAATCCCTCTGTTCGATCCTGTAAAAAGGTACGATAGATACTTTTACATTCTGCAATATCTTTACATTCGTCCAGAATTCCCCCTCTCCACATATGCGGCAAATTCTCTGCTCATATTAATCAGTGATCTTAATCATTTACGAAGCTCCTACTCTGAGCCACGCGAGCTCCTATCTACTAAGTCTGGTCCCTGTTATTGCTCTATCTCCCATTCAAATTTAAACCCGATTGTACTTCCCGAAAGATAGTCTCCCTGACTTGCGCAATTGTCTTTTGCTTATCCATATCCCTCAAACGGTTCCTAGCCCTCCTCTATGAGCTGTTTTTATTCGCCTGACCCGTCATCCAAATGGAGTCCAGTCCTATTGTTTCTAGTTCCTTTCTTAATTTTGATACCCATGTGATGTTCCCTCCCATCCTCAACTGTTCATAATAGCACAATGTTCTAATTAAAGTTTCATTTCCGTGAATAATTCTCAACCGGTACTTCAATAATCTGATTTTACCCTCTGTAGTCCCACTCTAGGCCCAAAATTTAAACTGTTGGACAAAGCAGAAGAAATAATTTACATTGACCATGTAGGCCAGAAAATAAGTTTTCAAGTAAAAATTATCATGGAATACATTGATACACCAACTGTTCTATGGTCATGTTTTTCGAGACTGCAGAAGTACCAAATAGTGAGACTATGTGAAGGTGAAGAAGACAGTTTGCTGTTAATAGTTTAGCTGAAACTGTGCATAAAACATACATTCTCTCTTAAAAAAAGAATATGTATTTAATAAGTATGAAATAATTCTCTTTTTGCTAACAAGGTCATATTGGTAGATAACAGGTTATCAAAGATTTTTAATGTTAATTTTACATTGTTAATTCAAGAATGTCTAATTAGTTAATTTCATGAAACGCAATGTGTGCTATTATGGTGATTTTGAAATAGTACTCTTAGGTCTTACAGAAATTGTTTAGTAACCCTTTTTCCTCCTAACAGAAAAAAGCGTTTTTGTAGAAGGCAGTTTTGTGAAAAAAGCCCTCAATTGGATATGTTTCAAAAGAAACCTAGTCTAATAACAAAGCGCAATAATTTTGATTTTGCAATATTTTTTCTTTCTCCCAGGGCGACACCTTTATATATTTGAATGTCAGTTGAAAAATATATCCTATATTAAATTACAAATGGATTACGCCACGACAATCCATCACTCACAGTGACAATCCACGGTGTGTCCCCCTCTCCATACAGCCGTCACTTCCAACCCGATCAGCTCTAATTCTCCAAAGCTTGTGAAAGGAAACTTTCAATTCCAATTAATCATAGGTTTTGCGAGAAGTATATTACGCTTGGTAAGCTTCTCTTTTCAAACTTTCCTGCTAAATTCGTTTCTTAAAGTTGCATAAAATGTGACAGTAATTGAAAAGCATAAAATAAAGCGGCTTTCGAAATTATTGACACTTTAACGCGAGAAAACTATATTCAGGCGTCCAAAGTAATAAATGCAAATTGTAATAAATTTATCCCCTGCGGTGCAGCTGTAATTTTATTTAAACGTATTTCTAGATAGCACAATTTAAATACGAGGATTTTCTAGAAAGCGTTGTAGAGCAGTAAAGGTCAGATAATGAAAGGTCATCTATCCAAATGCCGCGACTATTGAAGTGTGTTACGTTATTCGGTTTCTGATTGGCTAAAATATTCCTTCACAGAACATTCCTCGTCTGTTTACCAGTTTAACGGTGACAAAGAGCCCGGAAGTTCAGGATTTTATTTCGGTTAAAACGCACTTAAATACTGAAAATAGTCGGTAATATAATTAAAAACATTTATTAACAATGAAAACGGAGAACAATATCCCTCAATATTAATGAAAATAGGTATTAATACACTTAATTTCTTTATCACCCAATTAAAGTATTTACTCTTAATTTTCTTGGTTACAAACAATAGAGATTTTGTCAAGATATCAACTGTCAAAGTCGGCCGCTTGTCAGAGAGAACATTTTTCATCATGGAAAAAGAACGTTCTACTTTTACTGAAGTGATTGGAGCGTACTTAACACAAGTTATTTCGGAAGGACACATACCAGTTACAACAAAATATTAACCTTTCAGGATATTTTGCAAATGTTGCTCAAGACAATGTACAGCAGTTTTGAATAGTCCTGGGTAATGAACAAAAGGTGCGCAGTGCTTGCTGGCCGAGTTCATTTTCTGTTTATCTGTTTATAGGGGAATCAAGTTTAGTATTTCTTTTACTTCCATATGAGCACATTGTAAGGACGGTTTATTACACAGCTGTACCGCCCTCATCTTTCTCGCTTGCATTTGTTCGTTATATTTATGTAGCTGAGAAATTACCCCCACCACATATTTCCTAAAATTGTCTCTCACAGATCGATATAAAATCATTCTCCAGAACTATTCAAAGCTCCAAACTACAGTACTTCCCTCATCCTCTCTATTTCCAGATATTCGTAAACCCGAATGAATGAATGGTGTTTAACGCCCGTTTTTGCTACAGAGGCACTACAGGCGATGAGCACTGATGATAAATGAAATGAAATTATATATTGGGAAAGGATTTATTTTTAAGGAAGGAATCGTACCAGGCCTAAGTTTTGGGTACCTCCCCAGCATTTGCCATTAATGAAGACCGAGGAAAACCTAGAAACAAACTCAGTCAGGGAGGACGGTCCTGACGGTATTCGAACCCAGACCTCCCTCTCACGAGTCCGTGCCTTAACGACCTCGGCCTTCCGTGGCGGTCATGCCCGAGGTAATCGTGCATTCCTTTCTCTAACGAAGGCCCTGCTATTTGAAGAGCACAACTGAATAGGTTGAGAAAAATGTTTTGGACTGCTTGAAAAGAAATGTATGACAAGATTCTCAATAAATATTTTTGTGAGGTGAACATACCATTTAATTTTTGTAACTTTTCCCTACGATATCTTGAAATTATTTGTATGCTTTTTAAAATGCTTAAACAGTCGCAGAAAAATCCATAACGATTCAAAATAGACAAAACAGTTTTAAATCTTAAAATAAGCAATTGAATCAAAAAAAAAAAAAAAAAAGTAATTTAAAAACTGGCACTACTGACCCCAAAATATACGGATTCTATCTGACTCTATCATTTCTATCTGACTCTTAAATATATCAACCCAGATAGAAGAGACATTTTGCCTAACTTTCGCATTCTGATCCTAAGGCTTTGTAAAAAATTTAAATCTTTCGGATTGTTGTACAGTGTTCTTAAATTTGATTCAAAACTAAAGCTTTCGCTGGCAACTGCGGTCAGCAATGTCAGTGAAATGCTCAATAATGGGTTATTATTGTACAGTGAGAACTGTTTACCCATCTTAGATCGACCAAAGTCTCCCTCCTTCAGTGCAGTTCTATTCTCTCTTCTAGTCAGTTGCGAGCCGGATGTCTACGGAGTCGGACAGTTAGGTTGCATAGTCGAGAGTGAGATTTCATTAAATAATGTAGTAGTGTTAGGCATCGTCGTATATGCATCTTCAAGCCATACATCAGTAGCAGAAAGAAAGGGGTAGGCGTTAAGTTCCTGGCTGCTCATCAATACATAAAGGAACTGCTCTGCAAATTTGGTCTCATAAATATTGACCGTAATTCATGGCTTACTAGTTTCCCATATTTTAATCTTTGGAAGACATGAAAAACAGGAGTCAATTACCCCTCACACACTAGAGGAACGTAAACATTCGAAATGAAGTTAGGTCTATTAGTGATGGAGAACAGAAGCATTTCAGTGATACTTTCTTGAGATGATGTGGTTGTATATCAAGGTAAATGAGTAACATTTCAAGTACCTACTAAAAGGAGGATGGGTACCCAATTCTGTTATTTAAAATGTTGTATCTAAGTTTTAAAATGGTGAATTGATTTATCATCGTGACCTTAAGCAGGAAAAAATGGATGGTAATGCGGGGTCCAACCGTAGACTCTCTGAACTTTGTAACGGGACTTTTAAACTGCTCTCACCGTATAACGGTCTCTGATGAATTATGTTTACAGTTGAGCAAGGGTTAGTGAATTTCATTAGGGAGGAAAGATAAAAGTTCATTATTCATTCTTGAGTGGCGGTTTTCAAGTATTGCTTAAGCTGAATCCTTTGTGTTATCTGTCTGCAGAGCTTAAAAGTTAAAATATCTTTGGATTATTAATCATTATAGTATGGGAAAGGGCTTGATGACTTTTTCTTTGTCCTGTAACTGAGATCACAGTTATTCAGCTGCTTATTTGTTTTAAGATGATATAATCTATGTGAGAAATTGGGTATAATTTAGTTTGACCAAGAAACAGCGTTGCCCCATCTGTACAATCTCTTTCAGTAAATATTTAGTGCTAACAGAGATCGGGCATAGGTGTGCATAAATAAATTATTCATTTATTAAAGGCATACTCAAATACTCTTTAAAATACCAGAAACAGGAAATGTTCATATTTTCAGCTCAACTTTGGTGCACGAAAGTATACCAAAGGCTGGAGAATTGCCAGCCATTTAGTGGCAGTGTGTTACTGATTAAAAGAAATCGATAACATATACACTCGGAACTCGGTAGGATGGGGTGTAGTTATTAAGACCTTTAGCACTTTACTTCTGTTTTGTTATAATGAACGCCTTGAGATTCTGTGAGGGCATGTTCTGCAATCGCAGAACGCCCCGACTAATTTAAAGGCAGATATTGATATTCTGATAAGCGTTTTCCCTGGTTGGACTAGTCGTACTTATAGAGTCCCAAAAATGCATACACACTTCAAGCAAAGAAAAAACTGTGTTAACATAACAAAAATGAATTTACACAAACAGAAAATGATGAGCACTAATCATCTTAGACTTTTACAGTTACAACAGTTGCTCAAAATGCCCACCATCGGCGTCGATACACTTCTGAGTACGTTGAACTACTGATTGAGCAACGTTTGAGAAAGTATCCTCAGCGATTGCAGCACATGCTGTTTCAATTTCTTCCCAAAGTGCTGCCAGTGTAGCTGGTTTTCTACGGTACGGTACTATGAGTCTCAAATTTGTCTCGAATGCGTGGAATTGTTACTCGCATTGGCGGTTCTGTTCTGCACACACGTCTCCATTGCCTTTGAACCTCAACAACATTCTCGGTTTTCCAATACCACTTCAAAATTGCTTCCCGCTGTTCAAACGATAATCTTGGCTCCATTTTGTTGTAGCAACGCTATCATAATGTAATGCGAGTCACGTCTGTTTACAGAATATCACACTACACATTACTGTTGTTTTTCGTTCCAGCTTTGAAATATATTAAATAGATATCTACTGTGAAAGTGTGTATACATTTTTAACCACCTTCCATATATATCTGCATTAACAAGGTATTTTTTAGATTGCTGTTGTATTAAGTATCCCGGAGATCTTTTGCGAGAAAAAATGTTATTTTAGTGGTGGGTTTTGTTGTATTAATACATTTCTTCTTTACATATTTAGTATTGCATGCTGTGACAATTTAATGCGTGGCAAAAATGCCTTTGGCTAATTATTTCAATGAATATAAGACTTTTCGAGCGCTATTCTATAAATAATAAAACATAATTTTTACAGGCATACTTTCTTACGCTAAAATTTAATTTAATAAATGTTGTTACCTTAATACGAAAAGTAGACGTGGCAATAGTTTCAAATTTGTTTCATCCGGTTCCCACCCCTAAGAGTTGTACAAGTTGAGAATGTTTTTCCGCCTACAGCAAAATGGAGATGACGAACAATACACTGCTATGAAATTCTGCTTTCGTTTCAACAAAACCTCAGCTGAGGTCTATGGAGAGTTTGCTCTTCCTTACAGCACAGCTCGAAGATGGTTTAAAATGTGAGATGGGAAGCAATCAATTTCAAAGGATGTTGAATTCGAAGCTTTAGCTTGTGTTCATCAAACGGATGAAATGTTAACCCATCGCTGTCATTGTGAGAGAGAATTGTAGAATAACAATTTTACAAATTCTGAAAATATCACTGAGTGGCACCTATATATTGGTATTTAACAAGTTGAACACGAGACGTGTTTGTACCTGATGGATCCCACGACTGCAAATTCTCGAATAAAAGGACTTTCGGATTGCATGCAGCAATCACTACTTATAAAGCTTGGTTACCTCATTTTGGTCCTAGGAAAGCTCTGTGTAACAAGCTTCACCATCATCAACACCAAAAAAGCAAAATGGTTGCCTGTGACGGTAATCTCATTTTTCGACATTCAAGAAATTGTTTACTAGCATATCCTACCTTCACACACAACTGTTGCTGGGCAATACTACGGGTATGTCGTAAAAAATGTACAAAACCACACGCAAAAAACCACGTTTTTGTGTAATAAGTGAAAACTGCACCACTATAAACACACGATCGCATCGCTGTTGCTCATATTTAGCCCCGGGTGACTTTTTCCTTTTCCCCAAAGTGAAGAAATGTCTGTTTGGAAGGCATTTTCCAGCACCAGAAGCAGGGGTGAAGACTATGGAAGCAATTCTGAAGAACCTGTCAAAACTTGTTTCTAGCAGGACTTTGAAGACTGATAGAAACTCTTGGACAGATGAATTACATCGTCAACGGTATGTTGTCAATAAAATTATGATAATTCTTTATTGAATTACCCTTGCATATTGTGTCCGGGTCGTAAAACAGAAAAAGAGGTAATGGATTCCGCTTAAGCAACACTTAGAAACCGGTATACAAGAATACAGTCACCTTCAATCTGCAGTACTGAACTAATCATCACTATACCTGCAACCAGTGCATTATTCAAAATGGTGGGCAGCCGTTATACAGCAGGAATTGTCAAAAATGTGTTTAAAGAATATTTGCCAGAGAAATATTGAAAACAGGTATGGCATAATGAAAAAGTCAAAAGACGCCTGTCTGGCATAAATAGAGGCACGGTGCATGCAGATGTCATCTCTGGACCTGCAGAGCGAAATTGGATAACAAGACATATACCATGTAGCTACGCATGAAACATCATGGCTTAGACTGGGAGGTTGGAAGGCACGTACATCTGTTGATGAGAACGGCAGAAGGATTTGCCCATTAAGTTCGCAACCGGAAGACTGGGTGCACATTTTGGCGAAGTATACACAGTCAGAAGATGCTGGGATGAAATTTCACCAGAATTCATTTTTGACTTCCATTGGGGGGGATGGTATGTTGGGACTTAATTGTAAATAGACGAAACCGGCTACACCTGGGTATTTTCTTAAATGAAATACGTAGTTTTAGGGATAAGAATTTTCTATAAACATTATGCATAAATAATTTGAAAATTTTATATAGATGTCATAATTATTGTGTGCAAATCTGTTTCGAGTGTGTATGTGAATGCGTTATTGTTTTCTTTTATTGGAATTAATTTCAGGAATGAAACTTTACAAGAGCATGGACGGTTTTATGACTCATGTAACTGTGATGACACATATGTACACATAGTCTAACTGAAATAAATACTGGTGCTACCACCACTGCCGCTTCTACCACTACCTCTATACCACTACCACTATACCACTACTACCACCACTATACCGCTGCTACTACTGCCACCACCACTTGCGACCGTTATACGAGTAATAACCCATCGTCCAGCATACCATTGAAGTTGCAAATCGGTGCAGTCAGTGAAAGCTTTGGTTTTTAAGTAAAGCTAAGAGGACTGCACAAGAGCCCGGTAATATTTTGACGTAAGAAAACCGGCTGTTGAAACTTTAGAAATCGTATCATAGGCTTTAGGTAATAAAACTGATACTGAAAGAATGTAAGTAATAAACTCGCTGTTTCTTCCTCTTAATGAACTTTAACGTCCGTTTTAACTTCTAAGGCACAACAGACGGCGAACTGATGAAACATTGGGTGTAATTAAAACATGTGGAGAAAAAAAAATGAAGAAAGTATTCCAAGCAAAGTTTAAGGCACCTTCCGGGTATTTTTCGATGATGAAAACGTAGATAATATGGGAAAAAATTCGGTCAGAGAGAATGTTCCTGGTGGGAATCGAAAACCCGACGGGTTCACGGGCACCTTTTAAATATAAGCCGTCCGTTTATCATTAGGAAAATACTCTAAATACGTTTTCATGATTGTATCAAACATGATTTACGTATTAACGGCAATTAAAATGCCATGTCCCCGCCAATGCTAAGCCTATCAAATACATTACCTATTCTCTTAGAAACATTAAATATAGTGCCTTTGACTGCCACAGGTGGTCGAGGTCGTCAAGGCCTGTACTCGTGAGCGCGAGGTCTCGGGTTCGAATTCCACCAGGACCGTCCTCCTTGACTAAGGCTTTATCCAGGTTTCCCTCAGTCCTCATAAATGGCAAATGCTGGGGAGGTACCCTAAACTTAGGCCTGCCTTATAAAAAAATCCCTTCCCAATTTATCATTTCATTTTATGCATCATCAGTGCCCACCGCCTCAGTAGTAAAAATGAGCGCTAAACGCTATTAAAAAACAAAAAGTGACTTTTGGGCTTATGAACTCTTTTCCATGTGTTTGATGAAAAATGAAAATTAATTCGTATTGTTAAATAATAAAGTGGTATTTTTTAAATATCACACGTGTTGATTTTAAAGTTGGGGCTTTTCGTTTTTTAAATAGTAGCTATGAACAGCACTTTCAAATTTTTTCAGAGATTATTTGTTATTATTTTAAAATTAATTGATAAAATGGCCAAATTTTATGCTTACATGTTTCTAAAACATGGGGCACTTAATATAGAACGTTTTTCTTTTAGAGAATTATATTTAAGCACACAACTTGAAGAAAACTCACGTTTATAGAAATAAAAGAATTTCGAAGAATATCCACATGATAATGTTTTCCCATCTCTTATTCTTGATCCTGGTGTTTTTTTTATTATTATTTCTTTTTGTTGATCTTGCCGCCTGGTCATGTGTATGTCATTGTTCCTGCTTTAAGCAACGTAGCACTAAGCTCCTTAATTAGTGCGCTGATTGTATTGTAATCAATTTGTATGTCCATAACAGGTACTCTGTCAGCAATCCTTCAATGAAAGTGATCAAGCATTGAAAGTATTTATGCCCATAAACACTTGAGCCTATAGTACTTTTTTAAATGGTTCATTAAAAATATTTTTCCGCATCATAAGAGATTCCATTGCCAAATACAATTACTTATGGTGAGATTTAGCTAATATGCACATCTTAATTCAAAGAATTGCATAATACATTTTCACTTTTTTTTTCCATTTCTTCTTTAAAACACTAGATGCAAGAGATTGGGGCGTATATTTGGGTTTACAATTAGCTCGTTTTTCTGTCATAACTTCACTCAAAAGCTTATTTTGGATTTTATTACGTATTTAAATAATACGTGTATAATTTTTGACTCAAAACTACCTTTGGATTAGCCATTAATTCCAGAAAACTTAGAAAATCGCAATTAAACCACAAAAACAAAGCCACTCCCCAAAACGAATTTCACTTCTGTATTTATTTAACCCACGTGACTTTGATGAGCATGCAATGTGAATAATTTTAACAAACGCAGTATTATTTATAGAACAATTGGAAAAATATCCCCAAACATTTAAGAAATTAACGGTGTTTAATGGAATTAATGTCCCACAACAACGTTAAAAATTGAGACACAGAAATTAAAAAAAGAATAAACATACCGCTTTGAAGCATATGTCAAAATAAGCAGAAATATCAAAATTTTCAAATTATATAAAAACCGAAAGACATGAAAAATAATAAAACTCCCAATTTCAATCACCCTTAAACTTAAACTTGATAAAATGTGCCTACATTTTGCGGAATTTTCTTGGGCACTGCAGCATGGTAAAATGTCTCGATCATAGGAGATGGTCACCATGAATGCTAATAGACGATAATACAAGGAGCCATATGTGTGAAGCATTAATATTTCTTATCCGTTACTCCCAAGCAGGAGACGAATAATCAGGTTCATGCTGTGACAGGGCCTGAAACATGCAGAACTATTTCCACCTGCAAACAAACACCAGTCCCTTGTGCGGCACTATCTATAATTTTTAACAAGTGTTTTGACATACATACATTTTTCATTGCGGATGCATCTCAGGCGGTGGACACTGATATAAACTAATAAACTAGGAAAGGAATATTGATAAGGAAGTGTTCTAAAGCTAGATTTAGAGTACGTCCCCGGCATTTGCTACTAATGAGGACAGAAAAATCTGGAACAAACTTAAGCCAGGGAGGAAAGTCTGTTCAGAGTTGCTGCCTTAGTAACCAGTCACCCGCGCCGGTCAACCACATAATCGCTCTCTTCTAAGGTCACATGTACAGTGCTCTGGGACCGAAAAGACGTCTTACTTGCTGATTTCATGCCCCAAGTCACAGTGCTCAATGGAAGTGCATATTGTGGAACGGTGCAGAAACTGTATAGGAACATTCAAAACGAGCGATGTAGCATGTTGACTAAAGGTGTGGTGCTGGTGTTACAATACACTTATAGATACAACTTGTCCTCCATACGTTCAAGGAAATGAAAATATTGACAGGACTTTGTTTTGCAAGTGATTAAGAGCTGAAACATGGATGGAGTGTTTGCAGTAAAGCTCTATGATGAAGGAATTTAAAATTTGTCTTCAACATACGACAAATGCTTGTTCAGTCAAAATCTATTTCATTTATCAGACCCCATAGGGAAAAAATGGTGGTCGAAGTAGCCCTACTGCTGCCAATAGCAAATACGAAATTTTTACGTAGGACGTTTACAAAATGAAATTATTTATTATTAGAATTGAAATAGACAATCAACATTTATCATCGCCTATTTTAATGAAAAGAACATAGTCTTTCCTTGGAAATGGTTATACGACTTTGAATTAACCTCATTTGTCAAAGCATAACATCCTGCTCACACCATTAATTAAAACTCTCTTTTATCTCGCTCCGAAACCTGCTTCATACGTTTCTCCGGATATTTTCTTTCATTCCTAATTCTCACTGCCACATGTGACGGTAGATTAGTGAAAAATACTCAAGGGAAACGTCCTCCCTAACCACAAATTTTCGTAGGAAATGTTTAATATAAACTACAACTTCATCATTAACTTAAAAAGTTGCATGGTTTATACTTTTATCCAGTCCTCCTTTAATTGCTGCTATTTAGGAAATGTAAATAATGCATTATGCGGTGCACTGCCAAAGTTAAGACATACAATAGCAACCCATATTACATTAAACACTTTCTATTAGGCAAGTTCCTGGTGTAATTTCACTAAATCAAAATTAATGTAATAAAAAAATAAAGAAGTAATACCTTCCAACTATATACCCAATAGTAAACCAAGCAACTGCAACAAAACAAATAAAAAAATCTATGTATTAATGGTAACAACATAATCTCACATGAAAACGAGTCGAAACATGTTATGATATCAGTCTAAAACCATTCATTAAAATTCTCATCATCTCGATTCAAATCCCGCTTCATACGTTCTTTCGGATTTTTGCTTTCTTTGCTAACCCACACCACAACATAAAATAGTAAATTACAGAAATTTACATCAGGAAAATGTCCTCCCTAACCACAAATTTTGGTACGAAGCGTTTAATACACACTACAGTTTCATCATTCACAGCAAAATTTACATGGGGTATACTCTTTATCCATTCCTTCACATACTGCTATTTAGGAAATGTAAATATGGTGTAATGAGGTGCACTGCCATAACTAAGACATACAAGAGCAAACACTGTTGATTAACACTTTCTATTAAACAATTTTCTGTATTATTTCACTAAATCAATACCAACTTAACAAAAAGCACAAGAACTAATACGTTATTGTTCATTTCTTCCAACCATAAACCACTGTAATAAACCAGGTAGAAGCAAGAAACCAAATTAACAAAGCCATGTAATTGAAAGCATGGGCCACATTTACCACCACTTTGTCTACTATCGATATCGATATAGACGGTATTGATTTAGTGATATGAAGACCTGTCAAACTTACGGTAATGTCAGACCTATAAAATTGCAAAACAGAGTCCAATGAACTATTAAGCAATTTGCGGTGTTTTCTACTGAGCATGTGTACACATTTTTCCTACCGTTGAATGGAATAAGGTCGCGCTATCTTCTGGCTGCCAGTGTAGATCTGATAGTGATGGTGATTAGGAGCAATTGAATTTTTATAGTTCAAAGACGATTTGAGGAAAGATTCTCAGGTGTGAAAGTTTCAGGCTGTACATTAGTCCATAATCTTTACAATACATTTCAGGTTCCAAGTAGGCTAAAATCATACAAAATATCTGTGGCACATGTTCTTCAACCTAGTGATCCTCTACTTAGGTGCACGTTTCGTGAGAAGTTGTTTATTTGGTTTATTTATAGAAGCTCTTTAATATCTCAGGATGAGCGTCCCATTCAATTCAGGGCATGAAACAGCCCGTAAATTTTGCTCAGAGGCCTCTTCATTCAGGCTTGAAGTTGTTTTAGGTGCCGTAAATGTACGACACGGGACCCACGGCTTTTCTTCCCTTCCGAAGGAAGCCATACTTAGGATTTTTACGTCCGAAAAAATCTATCGATTCTGGCCGGGTTTTAACCGGTGATCTTGGGTTTAGCAGGTAAGTTGGTTACCATACACCATACACCACTCTGTGAGAGGAGTCTGAATGATGTAAATAAAGGAGAAAATTTTCTCTACTGTACTTAAAATGGATGATAATGTCCACCAACTTGTGCTACAAGAGATGTTAAAAATTATGCCGGGTTTTCGTAAGAAACATTCTTTATTTCAGCTCAATATTTGCCATATATCGCCTTACCATTTTCCTGGAAGAATCTATTTCACATATATATTGCACACAGATATCAGTTTTTCAGGAGTATATTTATATAACTAGAAGAATAAGCATACAATTTACACACAAAGAGAGCGCTGAGTAACACATGAATGCATAAGCACTTGCTGACAACGCCTCCCTCAAAATAACTACAAGCTATTACCGGTACGTGCATTATGCGGTCTTGACAATTGGTTTCCCCCAGTGCGCAGCCGCGCTCTACAGTCTCAATAACCTCACTGTGCCATTTCTGTGCATCACGACTATGGCATGCTTCCCTCAATCATTCTTGTCAATAACTACACTAGTGATTTCGACTTAGTAAGAGTTGTTGAAACAAATATATACTGAATTCGAACATTAAATTCTTTGTAGAAAATTTAGAACGGAAAAAAATTAAACGATGCCCTATTTTGCGGCAATTAAAAAGGAAAAATAAATCAGAAATTTTAATAAGAGGGTTTTATTTAGGCGCATTAGCCTGCTCTAGGCCTAGCCTATGTCATTTTTTCAGCAATTATTTCTAATGTACTGAATAGTCCTTCCGAATTTATTTTCGATTTAATCCTTCTTCAGGATACAAACTGTAACTCTTCTCACTGTTCATATTTTTTAGGTTAGTGTTCAAATGGTCTAATTGGGAACATTCGTGATAATTTATTTTTCGTCAGATATGCGGTTTCAGTAAGAGTACGCAATTTTAAGCAGGTGTGCTAAATTATATCTGGGTGCTAACCAGGGCTCGATCGATAAAGGCATGCGAATAAGGTGGATAGGTAAAATAGAGAATAATCTTAAAGGTTTAAATAACTCGAATGTACAAGAGGAGAGAGGAATATGAAACAAGGAAACCTTAAAAGGGCCGCAGCATAAACTGAAAACACGCTAACACGCAGTTAATTATGGGTGGTGACTATCAAGTTTATGGTACAGATGTGTGCTTCAATCAGAGAGACCGCGAGTTGATACACGTACCTCCCCCGCTCTCCCCTCACACCATCCCCTCCTACAACATCGGCAACTGATTGAGCTGTACGTGAAATGACAAGATCCGTGGCTTGTTCATTGATATTATATTGCATCCTAACAGCTGCTGTACCTGCCTCAAATTGTTGCCAACATTTCCTCACAAAGGAATCGCAGTACCCTAAGTTCAGGGCTGTACAAAGTAACCAAAGCGAAAGTGTACTTCGGGCACATGCTTATAGACAGCTTATTTGCTGGTAATTGCGGGTTTTAAAACAAACTGGATTAACTGCTATCAGACAGATTTAGAAACACGGGGGTCGAAATATTCAATGGATGCTAAATTTAGACAATAGTTTTATCCACAATAATTATTGCCTTAACGGCCTCGGCCACCCATGGCGGTACCACGTTAGACTAATATGTATTTACAAATATATAACAAATTGGGTTATATATATGCTGTATATATTTACAAATATATACAGCATATATTGTTATATATGCTGTATTTACAGCATATATAACAATATATGCGAAGGAGGATATAGCCTTTACAGAAATCTATGACATGAACGTTCTTCTTTGCTCTATGGTTTAGGCAATTACTGTTCCCTTCACTATAAATCGATCAAATTTCCCACGATCGACCCCATAGTTCTTCTCCTAAAGATATGCAATTTAGTACTTATTTTAGCAGTCTGAACTGTACATTATATCAATATGCTCAAGCTCAGTACTGAGGGGGCGTCAGTGGGCAGCGCAGTCCTCAATGTGATAATGGAAGGACGCATAAAAATGTATATGCACTGTCCTGTACAATACAGCACTAACTACTTAATACATCTACTTTCTGTTTAATATTTACTATTTTATTTTACTTCAATATACTTCTAATATAATTTTAAGAGTACGGTAACTTATCAGTAGACCTCGGACTTTTAGGCAAATGCCTATTTAGTTCCTTTAGGCAAATGTGCAAAATGACTGCAGATTTATGGAAAATGATACTCATTGGGAGCGATTTTATAGTGCCTAAAACTAACTAAAGTAATATTTAAGAATTAATATAGCTTACTTATAAATTACATATTTTTATTTGTCTCACATACGGAACGGCGTCACATTGTCGTGCGAAGTCAGCAGGCGAATTCGTGTCAACAATGAAACGCTAACCATTCACAACTGGCCGCGCCAACAATTGACATGCTTCTGGTTAAGCTTTAACCGCGTGTTGAACGCTTCAATCACAATAGGTAATACATAGTTTAAATTTAATTTATATTTTCCTTATCTGTGTGTATGGTTTGTTCATATCCTGTATCGTGTCAGTTGTATTACATAGTAATGTCAAAATACAAGTATTCAAATGTTTATTCTTTCAAGGAAAACTTCCAGAAACTGCTCTTCCTCATGCTGGGCCACCTTTATGGAAGCAACTCTAATAACATGCGGAACAGAGTACAGCTTGTGTGTCTGCAAAGGAACTGTTGAAAAATTTAACCTTGAAGCGATATCTTGCCGTCATAAAGGCAAATTTCTCATTCTTGCCTTCAACAATAATGAAGCTGAAACGCAAAAGAAACCTTTTGTTGAATCAGGTGTCAGTGGTGCAAGACGCTGAAGTGAAAAAAAAAAACACATATAATAGTCCGTGAAGTAAATGTTTAGGTGAGAGAAGGTGAAGAAATTCCAGAGAAAGTGAGTATGAAAAATGTAACAAAAGGGGAGTGTGCTCCTATAACAAGTGTCAGTGCAAAGGTCATTTTCAGTCTTTCAAATTATATTAATAGACAAAAGACATAGTCTACTATTGAACATTGGAGAAAATCTTGATAATAGATTATGCTGCTAATTTCAAAACAAACAGCTTATGATGTTTATAGCCATACTCGTAAAAATGCTTACTTTCTTGCATAATTAAAAAAAGCTGTATTTAATTTACCCATTTTGAGGTCCATTTTAAATACCAAAAATATTAATCTTTTACTATCTAAAACTAAAAAATAGTACCTAATTAAATCAACTGTAATCTATTTTTGGTGCCTAAAATATCAATTTTTCACGTCTAAAATTCCTAGGTCTATTTATCAGGCACGGATTATTCGTTTCCTCCACTCACGCATCAAGTACAAGTGCCACGCGCCTCTTTTTCCTTGCCTTGCGGAAACGCAATAATGTTACCTCGAATATGTAAAATATATGTATTTAAATAATAATAATAATAATAATAATAATAATAATAATAATAATAATAATAATAATGTAAGGAGATGCTTCAATTACCATTCTTCATTTTGTACACATTTCTGACTTCTGCTTAGGAATTTACCCCCTAGCGTTCTAAATTACTTTTGGTAAATTTCATTGATCTCTTGGCGGATATGCATTTAGTTCCTCTAGAGAGACAGAGAGTGAGAGAGAGAGTGTGTGTGTACTACTAATTTAAGAATTGCATTAATACTTGGAACTCGGACTTGCAGAAACTTTGTTCCTAACTGTGAAAGATATAGGAGAGTAACACAATTCGAAGGTCGGTATTTAATTTTGGAAATTTGAAGAAAACATGAAATATATGTTTATGCCGGTACAACTTGATCCAAAGCAGAAATTAGCACGCAACACTTGCAGCTGCAGGTTTTTTATTTACTTTTTTTGGGGGGGGGAGGGGCAATGCCAACCCATGTGTGATCGTCGTTCGCTGTCTGATGTTCTAAGAAGTATTTTCATGCCATATTACTGCGCTGAACCAATAAGAATGCCGGGAAAAACTACACAGAAGCTTTGCCAGAAAACTGTTCCTTCAACTACAAAAGACCGTGATTGGTTTCCAGGGTTTAGACGAGAAAGAACGGCCTTGAAAAACGAGGAACACATGGGGCGTCCAACAAAACACTTGCCTCAAGAACAATCTGGGACCCCGTATAACGTTGATATCAATCGTACGACGCAAAAACGGTTTATAGGAAACTCCCACATCACCCGAAACAGTTGGTATGTAGTCTAGGTCAATATTATCACTTAGCTGAAAGAGGACGACGACCTTTGTACACACTGCCAAAAGATGCACTCACACAGTGAAAAGAAATAATAATAATGATGATGATGATGATGATGATGATGATGATGATGATGTCCAGGTTAAGGAGGCCCTGAGAAGTCGGTACCCCTTAGAACCGTACAACCCAGGCCAGAAAGAATATTCCTTGCAAGACACAAAAATATACACACAATTAACAATCCCAAGGATAATCTAACAATCACAGTGGTAAAGCCGCAGGGGTGGCTAGGAAGTGTGAAGAAAACAGCCTTCGAAATACTGGGCAGCCTGAAATTCGTCCTGGCGTTCTGGCGTCCAGCATCATCATGTAGAAGCCACAGTGAAGAATGATACGCGAGTGACTTGAAAGGAGATAGAGAAGTCTCTAAGCATACATTCGCCGCAGGTGTAAGGAAGCTCCGTTGTCCTTGAGTACCCTATAACCTCACAGAAGAACAAAAGGCTGCAAGAGTAGAATGGTGCTAACATTGGCAACTCCAGATGTGTGCATAATATCTTCACGGGATAAAAGACAGTCAGCGATCTGGGTCTTTCCAAATGCCGACCCCCCCTCCCCCTTGTGCAGGTTAAAGGATGTCGAAATGTATGCTGGAAGATGGTTGTAAATTTTTTCTCAGAAAGGGTACATCACAGGTTTTTCTCCCCAGAGTCTTCAGGATATTAACAGGAAGAAGACCGAAATTTGGGCTGGGAGGATTGTTGCTTCACCATGACAATGCCGCTTTGAAAAAATTGAATTTCTGAAGAAATCGGTAGTGATATTGAAGAACCGTACAGTTCAGATCTGGCTCCCTATGAACATTTTATGTTTAACTGTCAAGAAAAAACTAACTGAAGGGTAATCAGTCTAGGATTGTTATCTTCTATTAAGAGGAAATTGGCGACATTACTAAAGAACTTTTACATGATTGGTTCAAGAAGACGCAACTTTGTATCTAGAATGGGGGGAGTACTTCGAAAATAAATAGGCAGAGTTGGTGAGTAGAACCCCCGAACTGAAATTAGAACCCGACTATGTAACTATTATTCTGGAGTGTTGTCAAATGGTATGTAAACGCTATTTGAACGATTTTATTCAAAATTTATATAATTATTCATGAAACTGGGTAGGTAATATTACTCGCAAACAAAGTCACGAGAATCAGTGTTTCTGAGTAGCAAAATCACTTGTGCACCCTGTATATTTACAGAGTGCTAGCAAATTACTTTTAATTACAAACGTGACCAGAATGGTATCCCTTTAGCGCATGATCCCGAAATAATTAAGCAACTCCCACCCTCCGTACAACCATGCCAGCACAGCTGCACTCTTCTCTTTCCTCCGTTCCAGTAAATTTAACTCCAGGAACGGTCGCTACGTCGAATTTTTCATCATCACACTTCGCTAAGTATTCAACGTTATTTAAATTTCCTCATTTGGTTTCACATCTGCAAATTAGAAACCTGAGTAAATTATTTCCACTCCATTCTTTAGCAGTAAAAGTTAATAAAACAAAACAAGTAAAGCAGAGAGAATGGAGCTCTATGAAAACTTCTAAACTGTTTGAAGTTGTCTCTCATTTAGTGGCATGCTTTTTGAGTTTTTGTATGAGTAATTTTAGTAGCATTAACGAAAGGAATTTCCCTATTCCGCAAATCCTGGTCAAAAATTCATGACGCCATATAAATACAACCAAACTTGTGGAAATTTGAAAAATATAACACTATAATAAAAAATGATCTATAAGCCTAGTCCAGTTAATGTCTGGTTCTCTCATCTATATATCTGACCTGTTCCATGTATGCTATCAATACCGATCTTCTACTTGTAGCAGATGACTCAGAAAGAAGACCGAAATCTGGACTGGAAGGATTGTTGCTTCCTCCTGTTAATGTTCTGAAGATTCTGGGGGGGAAAACTGTGGTGCACCCTTCTGAGAACAAATTTACTACCATCTTCCAGCATAGGTTTTGACATCCTTTAACCTGCACTGGGGTCGTCATTTGAAAAGACCCAGATCTTGGTGTTTAGGGTGCCGTTGCGCTTCACCAGTACAATGTCGCTTTGAAAAAAAATAGAATTTCTGCAGGAATCGGTTGTGACACTGGAGAACCGCGAATGGCATACTAAACACCAAGTATCAACCAGGGGCCAGCAAAGCAATTCCGCCCCGCCTCCCCCCGGTCATATAAAGCATTATCTCCCGCATACGCGTATTAAACACTCAAAATATTTAATATTGTAAAAGTACAGAAGCCGAAATACAAATATTAACAAATTTAATCTAAAAACATTAAAGTATGTTTAAAATTAAATGAAGATGTTCCATGTATATTACCGAAAATATAAACGTGCTCCAAACATTTGTGTTGTCGACAATGAATGCCGTAATATGATTGGTTATCTGGACTTTTGATTTGGTTTATTTACGGACGCTCTTTAACATCTCAGGTCATCAGCAGCCCATTCAATTCAGGCGTGAAATGGTCGACAAATTTTGCTCAGAGGCCTCTTTTTTCAGGCTTGAGGTCCTTTATCGTGCCGCAAATGTACGACATGGGACCTATGGCTTTGCTTCACTTCCGAAGGAAGCCATACTTTTACGCCCGAAAAAACCCACCGAGTCTAGCCGGGATCGAACCTGCGATCTTGGGTTTAGGAAGCAAGTATGGTTACCACTACACCACCATGACGGACAGTTATGTGGACACAGAACATTCATAAACACATGTCCCGAATGTGATTCCTAATAGAGAGTGGAGCGGAATACAACTAAATATCAATTAATGGTTGTACACTAGGTAATATCAGTAACGGAAATAATGCATAATATTACGTCACTAAACACCATTTGAGCGTTCGCGCATCGGAAGTATGAGACTGTGACAGTGAGAGGGGATGCGCGCTACAATAACAAAGATGGGTTAACGTCTGTCTGTTAGGGAGCGAGCCAGCGCAGATTGCCACACGCTACGAAGTGTGGAATTCATTGTTTTTGTTCAGAGATGGTGGCCTATGGAGAAGGGAAAGAGTGCCACAATCCGTCACTCGCAGTTAATGACCACAGGTTCGGTTAAGGACGCAAGAATATGTCCCGTACTGAGGAGAACGTTGAGGTTGTGAGGGAGTGTTTGATAAATCAACACGTTGGGCAGCTCACGAAAGCCGAAGCACAAGGTACACGGTCCGGAAGAAAACTTGTAATACCGCCCTGGAAACACCATTGCGTGCAGCATCTGACACCAGAAGACTGCGACTGTAGGAATGGAGTATGGGGAGCTGATACGAAGCGGACCTCATGAATGGCATACAAGAAGTTCAGACCTTACACCATGTGACTTTTCCCTGTAGGGTTGAGTAAGGAATGAGGTCTCCTGGACAAAATCACGCACACTGCATGAATTGGACACACGAATCCGGGACGTATATACCAATGTTCCACGTGATCTCTCATTCCCGGCAGTTTGAGGAATTTAGTAGACGCCACAAGAGTCCACATTGAAGTTTTGGGCATTTCATCCATATTCCCATGTAACAGAGTAGGATAAAATTTCAATAATGCCAATAGAAGTATAGAAATTATCCTTGATTTTCAAAACCTAGTAATTTTTCCGCCCACCTGTAGATCTGGCTTCGTCTGCTATTCGCTCCTGCATCTGTCGGACACAACTCTTCAGCTTCTGGATTATTTTCATTATTGAACAAACGTCATCTTTATTAACCTTAAAGCTTTACATTTAATATCTAAATGTTTGTTCCGCCCTTACCAAAATCCTTTTAGCATCCCTTCCAAGCCATGTCCGATCCCTGCTCAAAAAAAAAAAAAAAAAAAAAAAACCAAAACATAGATTACTGCTTGACTGGAACATGTAGTGGGATTGATCGTCGTAACATCTGACGTCATCATTTTTTTTATTGCCTTGCAAGTTAGTTATTGAGGCTGCCTGACGCAAAACAACTTACGGCTTCTGGCTGGATATCGTATGTACCATGGAGTCACTGCAGTGGCCCAGCGGCTACTCCGCTTTGTGTGGCCCAATGGATTTCGCCGTTCAGCAGCGTCTAAGAGTGTTCATAACCCACATGTATTCTTCAGCAGTTCATGAATGTGAATCCGTGTTTCATCTTCGCATTCAGGAATTCTGTCCCAACTTATACACTACACGCACATTAATATCAGCCCCATTTTCTAAAACTATGCACTTCTGCCAGTTATTGCCAAGGACGTAGAATATTATCAATAGAGTGTGCTATTAAATGTCAGGCAAATGTGTCTTATTAGCATCACTATCCTCATCTATTACTATTTTACTATTACTATTTTTATAATAGTGTTTAGCGCCCGTTTTTACTACTAAAGCATCACAGGCGGTGAACACT
Source organism: Metallyticus violacea (assembly GCA_030762175.1). Taxonomy (NCBI): domain Eukaryota; kingdom Metazoa; phylum Arthropoda; class Insecta; order Mantodea; family Metallyticidae; genus Metallyticus; species Metallyticus violacea. The sequence continues at coordinate 18,135,175 of CM060833.1, read as the reverse complement.
GATGACACATGAGATGAGATTATATATTGGGAAAGGACTTTTTTAAGGAAAGAAACGTTCCAGACTTAAGTTTACGGTACCTTCCCGGCATTTGCCATTTATGAGGAATGAGGAAAACCTGAAAAAAATCCTCAGTCAGGGAGGACGGTCCTGGCGGGATTCGAACCACCCTAGAACTCCCGCCCACTATACGCGCCTTAACAACCTCGGCCACCCGTGGCGGTCACGGTACTATTCCAGTCTGCTGCATCAAATGAAGAGATGAAAAATATAATTCAGCATAATAAGTTGAGAGGACTTTGTGGCCTGTTTTCCAGGGATTGGCCTTAAGAACGATAAAACAAAAACTCAATCAGTAATTGAAAGTGGTCTAATGGTAGCCATACTTGTCTCGTATACATTAGTTCGCGAGTTCAAACCCGGCCAGAGTCCACGGATATTTTAGGGCGTAAAACTCCAAAACTTCCTTCGAAGGGAAATAAAGCCGTTGGTCCCATGTTGTAGGTTTAAGGCACGTAATAAAACATCAAGGCTAAAAGCAGAGGCCTCTGCGCAAAATTTATCGCCGTTTCACGTACTGAATTGAATAGGGTGATAGTGACAACATATTTAACGACTAAAAAAATTAAAAAAAAAATAATGCGGTAATATGTGCATAAAATATTAAATAAATTTAAAAGGGAAAATAGCAGAAAGTTTACAGGCACACATGTACTAAATTAATGTAATAACGGAGGAGAAAAAAGTAATATTATGTTTGGGGAAAATTACTGCCCTAAGAAAAAGTTAAAAACGGCATTGCACTTTTCAAAGCAACAGATGTGTACTAGTGAAGTCGAAAATCATCCATTTAAACTCTAATTCGTTTAACCTTTTGAAACCTTTCATAGGTCCATTGGGCATGATGTCACACGATCAATTATTGGTAAACAATGCGTCAAACCATACTGCCAATATCCAATTGTAAAGCCAGCTTGCATTCACTCGAGACCTCTTAACTAACAATGGGCCATTGAGCCCTCGTTAACCTTTTCAAACCCTCGACAGTCACGCATTTCGTGCTCCAATGTTTCAGCAGTACTTGCAATATGTAATTTCTGTGTCATCAGCTAGGAAGAAAACGAGTGGTATTTACGTATAGTTTGTCACAAAGTGTTTGCAGACCATGTTAGTTTACCCGCTGAGTGGTTTCTGAAAGTGTTATCATCTGGGAATGAATTTGCACATGAAAGCTCTGAATCATACACATGTACAATTTTTTCTTCAGCGTCGACAAACAGAAGCTCTTTGATGTGTTGAATACAGAGAAAATTATGTAACTTGAGAGTCGTGTGTTGCATTACAATGCTGTCACGTCTTGGGCAGCAGAGCACCTGGTGGTGAAGAGGGAAAACTCAACGGACTCTAAAAATAAGAAAACTGCGTTATTGCATCGAAATTCGTGTACTTTAAGAGAGACTGTCAGGCTTTAAAAATAGGATTATTATTATTATTTTAATAATACATAAAGAAACAAATAATTTACTTATCTATTTTTTCAATTTAGTTACTCTCATTAGCTGGGTAGTTTTTAGAATTCTTATTCTGTTCTCATTTCCTTACGCAATCGAAGTTTGTATACATTAGTAGAAACTAGTTGACCTTCAGTAAAATTCCTGATAAGACTGGAGTCAAAGTTCCGCTCCGAAGGCAATTGAATTTGCTCAGTATTTTTTATTGTGCCAACTATTTCAGTTGCATTTGGGTAGGGAGTACGCTTTAGAAATTGTACAATGTTAATACTATCAAGACATAGGCCAGAACAAAGAACGTTTATTTATGACTTATGTGCAAAAGAAATCGTCCAAGCACTCCATCAGAAAGAGCAGCTTCAGATTGGCGTATAAAGCTCGAACCCAAGGCGTTTTCATTGACAAGAAGCCGAGGTCAAAAACTGGGTTTTAATACAGGAAAAGCTCGAAAAAAATAGACTATTGAGTAGAAACTTGTGTTGATTAGTTCAGCAAAGTTGGTTTACCTGTGGCAACACGATTTTCCTCGGCAGGTGGCGAGACAGTTACCCAGTAACTTCACGTAGGCAAAAGCAATAGCTTAGAGGAATGATTTTTAATTTGGTTTATTTACGAACGTTCTTTAAGTCTCAAGCTTTCAGCGTACCATTCAATTTAACGCCAGGAGTGGCCGAGGTCGTTAAGACATGGACTCGTGAACAGTAGGTCTGGGGTTTGATTCCCACCAGAACTGTCCTCCCTGGGATTTTTGTAAGTTTTCCTCAGTTCTCATAAATGGCAAAAGCCGGGAAGGTACCGTAAATTTAGGCCTGTAACGCTTCCTTCCTTAACAAAAATAATAATACTCCTATCCCAATTAATCATTCGTTTCTTCTATCATTAATGTCCACCCCCTGTGATGCCTCAGTAGTTAAAACGGATGTTAAACCCTATTCAAACAAGCCCCATTCAATTCAAGGCATGAAACAGCCGATAAATTTTAATCAGAGGATTCTTATTTCAGGCTTGAGGTTCTTTTTCGTGCTGTAAATCTACGACACGGACCCACGGCTTTACTTCCCTTACAAAGGAAGCGATACTTAGACTTTTTACGCCCATAGGGTGAATTTGGGGATTCTATATAAACAAAAGAAATAAAGCAAAATTCCACTCTGAAACTTAGCGTTTTTACCCATCCAATTGCTAAAAGCTCCCTTGAAACCACAATTACGAAAAACATTTACTTACATTTCTTTAATACAATCCATATTTATCGCCCTTTTTCATACTTCTTGAAGGCGCTGAAAATCAGTTGCAATATTTTTTTTTATTGAGACATTACGGCTAGAAAAATAGCTTCACTACTATGGATCGAAGCAGTAGGTATTTAGTCATTTTCACTCTCATTCTAACAATAAATTCTTCTCAGGAACAATTTCAAACCGTACCTTGACCGACATGGGGGACAGTGACATTGAAGCACGGACTTTTGAACTTGCGATCTAGGTCGCGTTTCCACCGGGACAGCCCTGCCTGATATTTTTTCTCCAGTTTTCCTCAGTTCTCACCAATAGCAATTGCTGAGGAGGTACCTTTCAAAAAAAAAAAACAATTGCCATCAGTTATGGTCAGGTACACCGTCTGTTGCCTTAGTATTTACTAGGAGATGCATTCAGATGTTTTGTATTAAATGAGTGATTTTTCCTCTTCGGAACAACTTCACGTGTAACGGCCGACCGGTCGGTAGGTCGGTTCGATTCGGTTCCGCGGTGAACATGAGTCAGAAAGTGCGCAAATATTATGTCGCCTAAGTTATTTCTAACATTTAATACTTACAACGTATATTTGCTCAACATTATCAAGCAAGAAGATGCTGGAAACTGCCTTCCTTTATTTTCTCTACATTTCTGGCATCAGCTTATGAAATTAGCCAATACCCTCTGCACTACCCTTTGAGAAATGCAAGAAAAATCTTCACGAAAGCTATTTTAGTTCATCTAATATGTGTACGGATTTGTCTTATATACTATTTTCTTTAATGCCCTCCAGACATAAATATTGCAGAGCGTTAAATCGTGGGACCGATTGTTAGTGATGGCTCTAACATCGAATATTTCATGAATTGCATGCAAGGCTGTATGTGACGTTGGAAAGTCGCGAATTAATTCACAGAAAATGGGTTGCAAAATATTCTGCACTTACCTATCGTTATTAATCCTTTCTCTAAATCAATAATAGGACTTACTTATGGCGCACCACATCCTTATTTTTTGTTCATGCAGGAGTTCCTTTTTTCCTTAATATTTTATTTATATGTTTGAGAATACCCACTTAAGTGAATCAAGATCCGTCCATAAAAACAATTAGATTAGGTTCAATTTCTCCGTTATCATACTATTAAAAACCTATCACAAAATGTACTCCTGGATTCAGGGTCACCCGGTTAATGTTCTTGCGCTACAGAAATTTTATACAGTTTTAACTGCAGTAGCTTTGTAGTTGTTCCAAAAAGGAATAATAAATTCCCGTTTTCTAAGAAATACCTCGAAGTGGAACATTTTTAGGGGAACGTTCCCAGACATATTGAATGTTATTTAACGTTTCTTCTGTGAGTATTGTACGTGGCTGTGGAGGTTTTTTTTTTAAATGAAGAACACTATTCATTTACTAATCTGATAATTGAACCTCGGCTTGGTAGTCGAATATCAGGCAATCTCTCTTGAAACAATCTCCGTATCTCATGGGCCGATTACGTATGCTCGTATAAGCCCTAAATAAACACTGTTTGGGGAAGAGAGTACCTTAATTGAGTCATATTAAGCAATTAATACACTGTATTACGCCATCTCATGAATACTTAATACACTACTACATAACATACAAGAACATGTCCGTGCGTTTCTAGAGTTAAACTCGCACTGACCTCCCCTCCGGCTTTCAAGCGTGGGAACGAAACGAAAACTCCAGAGCTCAATCATCTGCGGCCATGTGCACTTGCAGTAGTTCACCAATATATACATATCTATACTTGATAAGTATCATTTAACACTGCGTCTTTACTCTTCTACAAATTCCGGAATGCTGGAAATCCGTGGTTCGAATCCCGGGCGCGACCCAAACTCTTCAAGTCGGATTCTTCATTACCCAACGTATGTCCTACACGCGACTTATGTGAAAAAAATCGATTTACTAACGTTTTATTCTTTCTTTAAAACCAATAAAAGTAAAACAATAATAAATTTTCCACTCTGGAATAAATCACTTCTCTAATGCTGCTCTGGAACTGGAAGGCCAACTACGGTTTAATGGTCGTATATATTCCATAGCATCATGTGGTTACAGAGGTGCGCTAAATCCATTATTACATTGACAATTAATTTAAATGTGTCAGTCCTAAACAGACGTTAACAATTGATTGACAGAAATGTTTCCTATACGTAATTTTCCTCATTTACAAAGAGAATTACTACGTAATAATTGCGATTACTTCTAATTGTCTAGAAATGGTCATACAGCTTACGAGATATAAATACACTGGTTAGTGATGATCAAGCCCTGGATGTTGATTATTTCATGTAAAATGTATATAAATCTGATCATGAATGTGTGGATTGAAAAATGACTATTAATGTTTTAACAGTAATTTTTAAATATTTTTATATTAAGAAAAGTTTTACAGTTTTAAGGCAGTATTGTTATTTTTTTGTAATGATACATATATTTATTTATAGTAAATTATTTCTTTTTCTACTCTACAGTACTGTTGCCTTTCTAGTTTAAGAAATGCTAGGATGATATTTTAAATGAGATGCGTTTTGACCTTTAAATAACTGCAGTAGTATGAAAAGATTCACGAAGCTAGAAAACTTTATTTAAACAGACAGTCATACAACTGTGAATTAAGGAGTTAGACGTGACACAATGAGCAACCAGGGTCTCTCATCGAATTGTTGCCAATGTTAACATTATACGACTAGAGATGACTCTGATTTACTACATTCTGTTTTTACTACTACACGTTTTAGTGTCAGTTTTAGTTGCAGTTCCATTGCGCTCTAAAATGCCGAAAGTAAAGTTCTAAACTTACCAAATGGCTTCTGAATTGGGGGAGATTGATAGTTTCAGATTATTTTGCAAGGTTTGTGAAGTTAAAATGGCAACAGAGAAAAGATTCACAAAATTACAGCATCAACTGGCACAAACACATACATGCTCTCGAGAACGGCACCAAAAAGAAAACACCAGCACAGTTACTGATACAAGTAGTAATAAAGTTTCAGCATTTTTCAGATAACTGCATGACGTTCATTGTATACTTCTCTGTGGCAACCAAATAATGCAAAATTAAGGGACTTCCTGCAATGCTACAGCAATCAATCAGTTCCCAGTGAGACAAATTAAAGAAGAAATGATATTCCTCAGTACTATGAGGACACCATGGAAGAATTAGACAAACGATTGAAGCTAACAACTTTTTGTCTATGAAACTAGCGACATTGAAGGTTACTTTCAAGTGCACGCCATTGGTGGGGCCATGAAAATCAATAGTGCGGGATAAGTAATTTCGCTGAACAGCGGAGTTTTGGAACCAGCCAACCATTCAACAATCATCGCCTGTTCAACGCTCCATACATTTACTGCGGCCTCAGAGAATTCTACATGACATTCTGCTGTTCACCATGGAAAAAGCTGCTAAAGGCATTAAGTACTTATATTCAAAGGTGGGCATACAACTTGCCTTGCTCACGCTATACACAACATCATGGAAGAAATTCTTGCCCACTTTCCCAAAGTCGATCAGCTTATGTCTCAAACAAGGAAAATCTTTGTTAAGGCTCTTTCAAGAAGAGAAGTCTTCAGATCCATAGCTTCAGGTTTTCTCCTGCTATCGGAATCTATCATCAAATGGTGGGACTGCTGCTGTGTACTACTGCAACGCTGTAAAATCCGTGATTGACGCTCTGAAGACACAAGATGCTAAAGACATCCAGCAAGCTCAGGATCTGATTTCCGACAATGAAATGAAAGGATATCTGGCATATCCATGGAAGTTACGGATGCAATTATTTATTGAACAGACAAGGTATGATACGAGATGTGGGATTTTGTGGAGGCGATAATCCTTTTCAGCGAGGCCGGAAACTTATGGACCTACCCATGTACATCTATTTTCTACAGGATTATTACCGCACTTGTAGGCGATGAATCTTTAGCTTTGTGGAAATATTTGAAGATAAGAGTAGTAGTTAAGGATTATGATCAACTCGATCTCAAAATATTGATAATTTACAACGTTTTATCTAAGAAGAAATTGAAAATATAAAGTGGTAGAAATGAAGAAGAAAGAAGAATTAGGAGAAACTTGCAGCGGTTTCAACGCTTACCAAATCAAAATATATGGAAAACGTCTGGCAGTACAAGGAAAATGCTTCCAAAATTATCTGTAACAAAAGCACGTGATAAATTTGAAACATTTTTGTGTATTTGTTAAAGTTTATGAGTGGAGGGGTTACGTATATATAGTTATGCCGTTACGCAAGTTGCTTCCAACTGCTACGCGGTCCACGTTATAACGGCACAAACTCCTTAAGAAAGACTATGAAGTACCAGTATGTTTTAAACAGTTTCATTCGCTCAAGCTTTTCCAGCTGCACAACTCATAACATGTTCTAGAAAAACGGTTTCTGAACGAAGGAAGCACACCAATTAGCCTTATAAATTCATCCTACAGATCTGCATACAGCCATGGTGCCTTAAAGCAATGCAAAATAGTACTCCCAAAAGTGTGCCTTTGCAAAGATTTGAAGTCAAGATGTTTTATTAAGCATTTTGACCATTTTGGGTAATAGTCGCAGAGCAGAATGTTGCAGTAAGAAGATAACAGAATGTAAAGAGACTCTTTCCAAAAAGCCTAATTAGTGTCATAAAAATAAAAACTGCAAAAAAAACGTTCGTCAACTTTCGAGATGATAGGTCTTTGAGGAAAATCTCCCTTCGCCAAATATAACGACCTATCAAATGTAATGTGAAAACGGCTAACATATCATCGTACATATTTCATTGAGTGCCTCATCAAATATAAACAACCAAGACCAGACTGTGGAGAAGAAAAGTCGGATGATGTTGTCTGTATACCTCATCACTATTTTACAGTTCCTCGGGTACAGCTGGTAAAATGCTTACCTTTTTTCAAACTCATTCAGTTCTTATACCTACACTGATGGCCGAAGTTAAGATATGGGCTCATGAACAAGAATTATAGGGATTCACTCCCAACAGGATTATCCTATCTGTATAACAACATTTTTCAATTTTTCCTCTATTCCCAGGACAAATGCCGGATAATTAATCTAAACTTGGACCCTAGACCCTAAAAATTTACTTCGACATCTTTTTCAGCATAAGGAATTTCCCATTATCTTGTTTAAACGGCTCCAAATCCACCCTTATAAAATTACTCTAGTGCAAAAATTTAAACCGTGTGACCCTGCATCCAAGTGTAGATTTTGTGAATAGATTTTGAATAATGTGCATGACGGAAATATTGGTCCTAATCTAATTTTTATGGACGAATCATGGTTTCACCTAAGGGGGTGTGTTAATTCACAAAAAAAAATTGATATTGCATTTCAGAAAAACGTAACCTGCTTCACAAGGATACCTTGCATGATCAAAAGATAGGAGTATAGTATTAAAAGCAAGTGAAGAGTGATATAATTTAAATAAGAAGGTTCAGAGAATTTTGTTATGATTTACAAAAATCGGGATGGTAGCTTCAAAAGTGTGCCCAATTATTTTTCCTGCATCATTTATAGTTTAGAAAATGAATAATATTTCTAATATAATTTTTTTTAAAAAATCGGTAAAAATAATAACATTCTGTATTTTATTTTTTAAAACTTGAAATTTTGTTAAAATTATGCAAGATTAAATTATCATAATTGTATACAGTATCTGTTCATCTTTCAGGTATTTGCTACTCGTGGCACTTTCATGCATCAGCAAATAAGAAATATTACCAAAGACAATGCATTTTTACAACTCTAAATTAGAGATCTTCAACCTGTCAGACAGAGCGGGCCATATTAACACTTTAAATTTCTCGGGCCATTAAGCTATGCTGTACTCTACTATACTATTGAATTTTCATGTTAAGTAATTAATTATTTGAAAGGGTGCGTTCCACAGCAAGAGCTCTGCGGGCTACCTCTGGTTGAGTACCTCTGATCTAAACGATGAAGAGAATTAAGAGAACGACAATAAGGGAATTTTTTTTTGTGAGTTTTTAATACTTTCTTGGACAACAATATTTCTAATGATTGCAAAAAAGATAGGAAAAATCTTATGAGATGTTACAAAGTTTGGAATGTTGCAGATCGCTAAAGCTGAATTTCCTTCATTGCCACTTGAACTTTTCCCTACAAGATCTTGGCGAAAACTATTATGAAAAAGGTTTCATCAAAATATCAAGACATGAAGCAAATTTAAGACTTCTTGAATGACTCAATGATGATTCCAAGCCAGGAACAATGAACAAGCACAAAATCATCATTTTTTTAACATGTCTGTTTGATACGAGGGTAGGTTCGAAGTTTCTGGCCTTGTCGATAAGGATCATCGCCTTCACAAAAGCCTTATTTGCTGTCATACCCTATCTGCTAAGTAAATAATTGCAGCTGTAACTTCCGCTCTGCTGTGTTCAGCTATTCAGAATAGTGGCATAAAGAAGGTTATGAGTAGAAAATCATGTCATGTTCAAAATGCAGTAAACAGCGATTGGACGATATATGTGAGGAAGTACCCTCTACCGTAAAAGAATGGGCCAATTTTTTTCGAGAAATCATTGAAGACGAAGAGGGTGCAGGTCGACCCTTGGAGGTGCTCACTCCTGAAAATATCGCTCTTGTGGAAGGAGAAATTATGGAAGACCGGCGGGTCAAAGTTACAGAAATAGCAGAAGGTTTGATCCTTTATAAAACAACAATTCTTCGATTATTCATTAACATTTAAACATGAATAAAGTTAGTACCTAGACTTCTTTCCTCAACGAGTCAGCTGTTGTCAGGCATTTTTGGAGCTCTGTCGTAGCAACGAGAGTGAAGTTCAGCAAACCATTGTTACAGGAGATGAAACTATGATCCCTTGTCCAAAAGAGAATCAATAGAGTGGCGTAAACCTGGCGAAACACCGCCTTTAAATATCGAGATCACTTAGTCAACCAATAAAATCATGGCCAGAAAAGTTTGGGACTGTGATGGAATTCTTCTTTGACTTCAAGGAGAGGAACACCACAGTAAATGAGGAGTCCTATGCTGGCATACTGCAAAGACTACGTGCTTCCATCAAAGAGGAAAGGCGAGGATAGCTGAGTGATGGTGTGCGCATTCTTCACAATTGCGAATCTGTGCACACAGCTCTTGTTGCAAAGGAAGCTGTGAAGAAAATGTGCCTTCAAGGAGATCGACCATTCATCCTACAGCCCAAATCTAGCTCCTAGTGACCATTTCCTCTTCTCAAAACTCAAGAAGTACCTTCGAGGAAAGAGATTTAAGTGTGACGATTAAGTGGTGGATGCTATTTATGCCCATTTTGCAGACAACACTGATTATTCGGGATTGAAGTGTTAATTAAAAGCTGTAAGAAGTGCAATGCAAAAAAGGGTAACTATAATGAAAAATGAAATTTAGTTTTTGCCTTTGTCATACCTAGAAAACGGTCAGGCAGGAAACTTATGGAACTACCCTCGTATACATACAATATGCAAAACAGAGATCTAGTTATTGGAGAAGGTGAAAAATATATTAACTTACCTCAAGGGATCGTCAAATTAATAAAGCAATTGTAAATAATAGGGATCAATAATCTAAGAATCTGGAAGCTGCTGTGTACACAAATGTAGATCACAGAATACTTCAGGCAAATGGTTCAATAAAAATGCTGAATGAGGTTTTATGGAGCAGAAATATAGTAAACAAACAAAGAAGAGAATTCTCCAAACAGTCGCAGAGAGTATATTAACTTTTAGCGCTGAAGGACGGACGTTAGCAGCAGCTGCAGCATCTTCATTGTTATAAAATTCTGTATACACATTGCAAATATATTTTATACATGGATCGTAACCGTACATGTTTAAGTATTATACACAATTAGAAAGAGGAACAAATAATAAAAAATAACAATATTAATAAATAAACATTAAAATGGGAAGAACTATATTTACAAATACATGAATCGAAACATATTACATATTATTTATAATTAAAGTAGTTATTACGTCATAACCAGCAAATAAAAGGCTTCTAGCTTCGCGCACTTTGGCTAGGAAAATGCCCGTATTCAACCAATTAGTGTGGTTCGCAAATAGATTCAGCATGCCAATTGACATCTAATTGTCTTAAAAGTTTTCAGGAATCAGCGTTTTTCTCATATGTTCCCATTGAGTGCATTCCTCATCCCCTGCACAAATAGGCAGATTCTCCTACCAGAACTATCCCTTATTTTTTGAGCCTTCCCAGTCTAAACCAGGCCATTCCTGATCCCTGCTTTCTCCCTAGAACGAGCATACACACCTCTTTACCCGAGGTTTGTTTAATTTCATACGAAAGACTCAAGGAGACTTTAGTGTTATAATCTGCCTCCATTTTCTGCCTGCTGATATCCTCTAGCCTTGTTCTAACCTACTTACATACATTTTTATTATTTTCATTGCCTCGTTGCCATATTGACCCCATGTCAATTCCTCTGAGATATTTTTCCACCTCTACAACATAAAACGTTGGTGTTATATTTTGTATCTGGTGTCTGTAGATTTAGCGCAAAGTGCGGACAGGTCTCCCTGCGTTAGTCTTAGCTAATATTTCGCTGTTCTCATTTTATTATTAATCGTATCTTCAAAGCAACTCACCTTCCTTATGACCCTACAGGTTGAAGTTACTTTGGAGAGCCCGAGAACCCTTTTACAATAACCACCTTGAGCTTTATTTATATATTCAGTTCTCCCCCAGAATTTTATTTATATATTTATCTCTCCCCATCCCCATATTTTACTTCCATGTGGTCCGTCCTGGTGGTGTTGTCATAACTATACTTGTCTCATTAACCCAAAGTCGCGGAGTCGATCCCGGGCAGGACCGATGGATTTTTTCGGACGAAAAATCCTTTGAAAGGGAAGTAAAACCGTGGTCACGTGTCGTACATTTACGGCAAGAAAAAGAACCTCAAGCCTGAAAAAAGAGGCCTCTGAGCAAAATTTGACGGCCGGTTTACGCCCTGATTTGAATGAGATGTTAAAGAGCGTTAAACCAAAATCAAAAAGTAACTTCCTTGTAATAGAATAGACTTACTCATGGCATTGTACAGAATGTATCTATTGCTATACCTGGAACGCAAGTCAGAATTCAAAGAGGGCCAGGGTAATTAGGTTTGAAGAGGTGAGACAGTTGATGCAAATGAAAGAAACAGCTACAGAGAGGATTGAAAGGCAAACTCTACGGTGATACGAACAAATTAATAAAACGGGGAGAGATGACCTAAGGCTTTTCTTAAATGTTTGCTTTCTGGAAGGGGGAAGCGTCAACTGCCGACAGCTCCATGGAGCTCTTGTGTAACCCAAATCGTGAAACGAAGGAGATTGATAAAGTCGTTAAGGATGGTGGATGGGAATACAAAGTAATTGGTGACAAGTGGAAAGTAAAAGTGTGTATGCTACACAGTGGTTACCTTAATTTATTATGTCAATATTTATAATTATACTGAAAAAAACTTTTTTTTTAATTCTTGCAAGACATTAAAGGTGCAAGCAAGTTCTACTATTGCTATACACTGTACTAAAAGAACTAAACATGATTCAGTAAAACTAAAAGTATTTGGTTTGAAAATCAGCTTACTATAACAGTAGAAATTTTTCTTCCATTTATGATGATTAAAATGTTTTAATTTTGTAAACATTGTTATTTAAAACTGGGTCAATCTTATGATTTATTTCATCGGGGATAAATGAAGGACAACCTATGTGGACAACATTACAAGACGTCGTTTGAAATGTTATTTCTTCTGAAATGCTACATAATGTGCAACAACCGCCTGCAGAGCTTGTTCTGTAGTTAATGGTTGCCCTTTTAAACATCTATGAGCAGAAGTATGTCCTAGATGTATAAGAGGGTAGATAATAATGTTGAAATTATTAACTTCCGTTTTACTTACTATTCACTAACTTTTAATGTATAAAACTTAAACAATTAATTATTCGTAAACTACTGGCATTAGAAACTTGCCCATACATGCCTTCCAAACCCAAGATCGCTAGTACAAACCCGGCCAGGATCGATGGATTTTTTCGGGCGTAAAAATCCTAAGTATGGCTTCCTTCGGAAGGGAAGTAAAGCCGTGGGTCCCGTGTCGTGCATATACGACACGATAAAGAACCTCAAGCCTGAAAGAAGAGGCCTCTGAGCAAAATTTATCGGCCGTTTCACGCCCTAAATTGAATGGAATGCTGATAACCTGAGATGTTAAACAGCGATCGTAAATAAACCAAATAAAAAAAAAAAGAAACTTGCGGTAAACGTCATTATTATCCTATTGTACTCCTATTATAGTTATAGCCATTGCTCTATGCTCTTTACATTATTAATAATAATTTATATGGGCTAGTATTGCCAGTCCTTATGAGTCTTTAAATCTAGGAGCAACAGTTTGTAGATACGAGGGCGGGAAATCTTGTTAAGCGGTAGGACTGTTTGTAAGTGAGATTCTTGTTCAAATTTTCAAACAGATGCAGCGTCTACTTCTTTGTTGGCGGCTATCTTAAGTGATCGATGTAACGTGTTTCATAGAACCGGATACAGACGAGTGATATTTAAAAAAGTGAACCGCGGCCCAGATACAAACTGAGCTGAAAGAAGTTTGCGGAACACCAGAATGCACAAGAGCATTTATTACTGAATAAATTAATTTAAACGTGGCTGTACGAGCACTGTCAATGTTGTACGTTCCGAATGCCTGATTGAGATTTCTTCTGAAGAAATGGTTCATTAAATTCATGGCATCCCAATAGAAAGGCGGGATTTGCTGAGATGGTAGGCATCTAATATGAACGGGTACATAATAACCTGCATGAAGTTCTGCATATGAAGAAACTGAGGGCGTGAAGGGCGCCGCGTTTGTTGACTCCAGACCAAAAACGCTCGAGAAAGGAAACTTCAAAATCGTGTTTGAAAAAACTGCAGTATAGTTCTGTTAACTTCCGAACTTGCATAGTGATTTGAAACACAAGCGGCGGGCAAAAAAGTGCTCATTCACAAGAATTATGCCCCTGCTCACAAATCAGCTGTTGCGAGGGCAATAGTGCTTCGAAATAGCTCCCTACGCACTCTGTTCCCCAGATTTGACACCATGTCACTTTTTTATCTTTCCTAATCTCAAATAGTGGCTTGCTGGGAAGAACGTTTCGTTGAATGAAGAATTTATTTGTCCTAGAAATGAGCATTATGCACATTTTGAAAGATTTTTGTCCCGAGGGAATTAATGTAATTTCGCTGGATAATATGTACCGAGTTCAAAAGAGATTATGTTGAGAAAAAAATGTTAGTTATTGCAAAAAAAATGCTATTTATTAAGTTTTTTACCATACTTATCAATTCCCATCAATAATAATATAGGAGATATTTGAGGTGGTATTTTAAGTGCCTCATCCTGTATAGTCTTTACTATAAAATTGTCGTATTTAATTCTCCAGCAACTGAAACAATACCACGGCTCTTAACAATCAGATCGATTGTTTTGCATTACGAAGAGTGATGTAAAGTGTTGCAAGTTGGACCTTGCCCCAAGTAATGATGGGGAATAACAAGCAGAGTTTTTCTAGTCAAATGAAGAAGCTACGAGGCATTATTTAAAGTGCCTGATGCATATGTCACTGTCTTTAACACTCTTCCCGCGAGGACAAACGCCATTAAAAATACGCGCCTGAAGAGACGAGACTTTAGCCCGTCCAAGCGATAAAAAACAAGAAGAATATACAGTCTTTGCACCAAGACACTAATGAGAAAAAGGCGCATTTTTCTTAGGTCTACATTCTCAGCACAGAGCTCAGCAAAAGAAAAAAAATGGGTCTAATTCCGTTTAAGTTGTTTTAATGAAAACGTTTTAAAAGAAACAGATGCACAAAATGGAGACATAAGAGGTCTGATGCAAGTCCCAAGTTCTTTATTTCCGTCTGTATCTGCAGTTGCCCGCAGTACGCACTGAACAGTAGCAATTTATAGCTACAAGAGCAAGCAACATTTATGTTTTAGCGAATTCCTAGCGAATATAAGTTATTGCGATTGTACAAATAGATTTCGTTTTAAATAATATTTCCAAATCTGAATCGAAAAAAACAAACAAATGAACGCTCTAGCGGTCGCAACTTTTGTTTTTTCTCAGCGAAACTAGGTAATATAGCCATCAATTAACAAACCATTAATTCGTTAACCAGAAAATTTGCAAAACTAGAGGTTCGTTAACCTAAAGGAAATATTTTTTTTAAATTTGAAAAATCGCTCTAGCGGCACAATTTTTATTTTTCTCGCCAAAACTCTATAGATTTCCTCAATATAAATTGATAATTTTTTTCGAAAATAATGGCATTCGTGCCATTTGGGAGGGAGTTAAAGTGAAACATAAAAATCGCTCTAGCGGTCGCAATTTAAATGTTGTTAAAGGAAATTCGGTATGTGCCATTGAAATAAAATAAGAAAAACTGATTTTGAAAATCAATGAAATCGAACAATTAGGAGGGGATTTACATGGAACCCAAAACTTAAAAATCTCTCTAAGGGCATTATTTGATTTTTTCAAAACGAAATTCCGTATATATTTAAATTAAATAAAGAATATAGTTTCTGAAAATCAGGGATATAGGAAAATTAGGAGAGGGGGTTTACCTGAAACTCAAAATTTAAGATCGCTCTAACGGCACAAATATTTGTTACATCATAACAAAATTCGAAATATACCATATAAATAAAATAAAGAAAAACAGTTTTCGGAAATTAGGAACATTGAACTATTAGGAGTATAGGTATATTTTAAAATCGAAATTTAAAAAGTGTTCTTGCGTTTAACATTCTCTGTATTTTTTTTAAAATAAAAAGACAAATTTATTCATCATATAAAATGAGTTCATAACGATGCATATATTTTATATTCAACAAAAGAATCGTCGTAAAATAGCAAATATGAAATATTAATCTAATATGTGTTTGAGAATTATATTTGTATGTAAGAACGCTCTGTAATAACCTTCAGAAAACGTTTGCGTTGTGTTTTTTTACCTCTATAGCATTTAAATTCAATTTTAAAGGCAATGAAAATCGATGTAATTTTCGATTGCTTTTATTTACTTTGTACATTGCAATTGTTTCGGAATAGTAACATGTTTTGGTTTTATTGAAACATATGAATATCTTCTTCTTAAATACACAATGTAACTGGAAACTTTCTGTTATTTCTCTATTTTAGGGAATGTAAGAAGATATGAAGGGCTCAATTCATCAACATGGTTATAGTTAAAAATGTTTAAAAATACTCACACAGTATAGCTTTGTCTATCAATGGCCACATTTCATTTAATTAATAGTATACCAATAGTTTTGGCGGTTTAATCTAAATAATGGTAATTCTAAAAGTGCGGTTTCTCTTCTGTGATACAGTTTACCAAATTCTAAGTTTGTTTCCCTAATACCACACGCTTATTTAATTTTATTAATTAATAAGTTCTAATTTGGATTTTATATTCATTTTTATTAAACGTTATTCAATTCTGCGATGAATTGGCTTCGTTTACGCAGCTCCTGTGTGACGGATTTTTTCTGTTATTGTAATTCAGTTTGAGAATAAGAGATCTTGAGTATAAATCAAGCCACGAGTTAATCTATCAAGTAATGCCTTAACGGCTTGAACGCTTTCGGCTTGGAACGTGAAATCTGTTTTTTTCGATACGCTGTTACATTAGAAAACAGCTTCTGACTGCCTTCCGTTAATCAATAAAATCCAGGACTTCTTTACACTTCTGGTTTTAATGAAAGAAGTGGGTGAACTTCGTGTTTTTATGAAGAAACAAATTTCAATGAAGGCTAAGTTATGTCAACACTCCTCACAATCATATATATAATGTACTGTAGTTACATCGCATTAGGAGCCTGCCTGTGACTTTGGTTATGTCCGAAACAACGTAATAATCTTTTGTTTCCGACATTCGGTCGTTCATCGCCTAAGCGTACCACACGAATTGAAGACATTAACAGTAAACGCTCCTAGGGGAATGCCGTGAAATATTCCTCGGTTACAAGTAAAAGAAATTGCGTATCGACGGACGAAACCACGAACAATATGCGTGATTATACACGAGGGTAGGTCCATAAGTTTCCGGCCTAATCATTTTCTAGGTATGATAAAAGACAAATATTATATTTCACTTTTCATTATAATTACCTCTTATTGCAATGCACTTGTCACACCTTTGAATTAACATTTTAATCCCCCCCCTCCAAATAGAAGTATTGTCTCCAAAACGGGTATAAACAGCATCCATCACTTCTTCGTCACACTTCACTTTCCTTCCTTGAAGGTCCTTCTTGAGTTTTGAGAAGAGGAAATCGTCACTGTGAGCTAAATATGGGCTGTAGGGTGGATGATCGATCTCCTTAAAGTCACAGTTCTTCACAGCTTCCTGCAACAAGAGCTGTGTGCACAGGCGCATTGTCGTGAAGAAGACGCACAGCACCACTCAGTTTATCTCGCCTCTTCTCTTTGATGGAAGTACGTGGTATGTGTAGTAGGCCAGCATATACTCCTCATTTACTGTGGTGTTCCCCTCCTTGAAGTCTATGAAGAATATTTCTTCACAGTCCCAAAAGACTGTGGCCATGATCTTCTTCGTTGGCTGAGTGACCTTGGCCTTTAGAGGGGTGCTTCGCCAGGTTTACTCCACTCCATTGATTTTCTTTTGGACAAGGAATCATAATACAGGACCAACGTTTCATTTGCTATAACAATGGTTTACAGAACTTCTCCCTTGTTGCCACGGCAGAGCTCCAAATATTCCTGACAACAGATGACTGGTTGCTGCTTTTGAACTGAGGAAAGAAGTCTAGGCACCCATCTTGCACTAACCTTATTCATGTTTAAATGTTCATGAACAATTCAAAGGACTGTTGTTTTAGAAAGGTTCAACCTTGCTGCTATTTCTGAGCCGCCGGTCTTCCATAATTTCTCCTTCCACAAGAACGATGTTTTCAGGAATGAGCACCTCCAAGGCCCGACCTGCAAATTTTTCATCTTCAGTGCTTTCTCAAACCAATTGAAAAGTTTGGCCCTTTCTTTTACGGTATAATATGAGAGGGATATTTCCACATATCCACTGCCCAATCGTAGTTTAATTTCATTTGCAACAAGTGCTTTTGTGAACTTAATTACAGATAGATACTCCATTTTGAACATGTCACACAAAGCCTTCTTTATGCAACTATATCTGAGCTGAACACAGCGGAGCGGAAGTTACAACTGCAATTATTTACTCAACAGATAAGATATGACGCCAGATAAGCGTTTTTGAAGGCGATAATCTTTTTCGGCGATTCCGGAAACTGATGGACCCACCCTCGTATATACAGTGAATGTTAATGTGGGGACATGGGAAGAAAAGTCTCTGTCAGTATTTTTAATAAACTAGAACAAATTTTACTACAGAGAGCAAAGTTTTTAAAAATGTATGAATTTAATATGACTCAGAGACGTTCAGCTTAAGGACTGCTGAATGTAGCAGGCCCTGCAACTTATATGGTGAAGGCAGCCCATTCTCCAAAAGCACTGTACAGCAAGACAGTGCACGTAAAATCCGTGGTCAGTTCGTTTAAGTGTGTCAACATCATCTTTTAAATACCTTCTGGAGTTGCATAATTTAAGTTGGAAGCTCCAGATATCCCGTTACCACCTTCCATTTTGACAAGATGGGGATCCTGGATTGATGCCTATATTTACTACTGTAAGAACTTTGAGGTTGTGAAAAATATCGTTGATTTATTTAACAACAAAGCCGTTTCTTTGGGACAATCCAGGTACTAATATCATAGGACGAAACTGCAAGTAAACTTTCCTACATCAAATGTAACTTTGGATTCCTTCCTGCTGAAATAACTGCTTTGGAACATTCAGGTGTGCCACTACAACAACAGATGGAACTTGTGAAATAAAACTGTTTGTAGGTTAATCAAAGATGGATTCAAACTTATTTCAAATTTGCACCAATTGTGTCTGTCGAAGTATAAAGAAGTTTTTAGTTAAGCGCTTTGTTAGATGATAAAAGGAAATCGTTCAAATTTGAAAATCTGGAAAAAAAAAAGAAAAGAAAAAAATGAGTCGCCTCTTGAACGCAAAATTCTTTTAAGCGGTTGCAACACTGCATGTTCCGTTAGCTCTGTGGCAGAGTGTTCAGTGATGCGTGGTTAAGAGTGCAGGTTTGCCTTCCGGCATGAACCACTTTTTATTAATAAATCTTTGGTGACATTTTATTACAAAGTAGTCTCTCTCAAACGCGCACGCACGCACGCACACACAAAATATTTCCTTTAGTATTTGTTCTATCTAAATGCAATATGCTGCACATGCACGAAGGATGTTCCGAAGATTGAGGGCTGAGGGTTCATACACCCGATATTAATTTGTTGTTTATTTCAATGTGTTTTCACTTTAGAAGCCAAAGGTTTCTGTTCATGTATTTATTTAGTTATTTGTAAATAATACGTAAATGTATTATTATGTTTATATGCGTGCATAGATAATGCCATGACACTAAAATGACACCTTAAAATATACTATGATAACAGAATGCACCTATAAAACCAATAATAATAGACAACAAAACAAAAATATTATGTGACATTTGAAGCAGTAGTTTATGCAGAAGAGCAACGCCATCTGAAACCCCTTAATCTACTCTAACGTTCTCTTTCCACATAATTATGGTTGTGACCATTATGTTTTTAGGCAAAGCATGCACTGCAGTGTGCAGCCGCTGCATGCGCGTAATAAATACAGTGTTTACGGGCGTCCCCGAAGTTTTTCGAACGACCTGTAGAATCTAGCGATGACTAATTTTTGGTCAAAAGATGCATGTTGTAAACTGGGAGTCATAAAGTGAGCATACGACTATAAAACATTCCAGCAGCAATAAATCGAATTATCAGACATACTAACACACTGCGCTTTCAAATTTATATTTTTTTCTCTTCAGATTATTGTTAACCCCACAACCTACATTATAGAAAAAAGTCAATAATGTGTTTTGTTGTTAGAATATTTTTTTTCGGATTTAGGGCATATTTATGCATATTTAAGTCATAAGTACATGCTTTTTTGTATATGTTTGAAAATTTTGGGGCATAAAAGTACTAGCCCTAGTTATAACCAATAAACTGCGCGAATATGGAAGTGAGGAGTATACCTCATCCACCCTACAGATCGACGCAGATTTCTGCTTATTCCTAAAATTTAAAAAATAGTTTTACTTCTCTGGAAGAACTGCCGCCGTTAACCGGGCATTTCGAGAGATATATAGAAGTAATACTTTGAATGTAATAGCACAACTTACCAAACATTGGGACTTGGTCGTTAAGAAGCAAAAGAATTATATTGAAGTACTTACTGTAAGGTAAATTTTGTATGATTAATAAAATTACCCACGTAACAAAACCTTGTGATCTATAGGCAGTGTTAGTTAATACTTTCTATAGGAACGCGTCTTCCAAAGTGAGAATTGAAAATGTGTGCAATTTTCCTGCCATAAAATTCTATAAATTTGTTGCTACATTTTGAAACACCATCCTTATTATTAGATATTTAAATTGTTTCATCGTCACTCTGATAACATATGAAGGATATAAGGAAAAGATAAAGTTCACTTTTAATTCATTTTATACGAATGCAATTTGAAGTTTAAAACGTTACAAAATTAAGCACATTAGATACACAGAAATGTTTTTTTTCTAAAATAATTCCTAAGGTAGTTTTCTAACAGACCCTTTTTTAAATTAGTGCCATGTAATATTTGTTCATGTTAATTAACAGTAAAATACTTGTAGATAAAAACAATCAAAGTTCAGTAACTACGAAATTATGGAATGTACCAAATTATATTAGACCATTACTGAGAAATATATGAACATTAATGAAATAATATTTAAAATAACCACTTAATCAAAATTATTCATTGTCTATTACAGGTAATCTTGAAAAATTGAGTCGAGCATTTTTGAAATATAGTTTCTTCAGGCAATGCAAATAATAGTATTTTGTCTTGGAAAGTGAAATTAAACTTGAATAAGAAGGGGCAGGTTGCTCTATCAGTCTGTGTATAGCACATTTTGTAACAATAAGATGGGACTTTCAGGAGTCAGTTTGGATTGTTCGACTGGTTATAGTTCCCGAAGAGGTTTTGTCACCTACATTTTCTTATATTTCACTTATCGGACATGTCTTTCTGTATTCTTTACTAAGAAATGAAGACCACGATTTAAAATTACTCTGGGAACATTCAATTATATTGAAGGTAAATGGTTTCACGAGCTTGATTTATTTATTAAACCCATATCTTTGTCATATTCCATATAACTGTGGCCTCTGATGGTAAAGGCCCATTTTAACTGATTCAAATATGTTGTAATTATAAAATGAGACAAATAATTGAGTCCTTTTTATTTTAGCCGGGTCATGAATCACAAAAAAGTTGCAAATTTTGAACTCAAATGTCAAATTTCACCAAAAGTGTACTTTTGATTGTTTTTCTCCTGTACCCTTCATGTTTTTCTATAAATGCATGTAATTTTAAACAATTTATACATAATAAAACTAGATTTTTAAGGCAGAACGTTTTATAAACTGCATTCTAGTGAGGCAGGTGCCAGATGTAGTCAATAAATTAGCCTTAGACTGTGGTGAAGGTTAGTACCTGCTTATTATGTGACGATACTACAGACAAGACAACGTTTGCAGTTAGAATGCATGTGTTCTAAATCGCACTGACCTCTGCACAATTGCCCGGCAATTCCACTGCCTTGGAACGCACTTGAATTATTACTAAGGTTTGCAGTGGTCAAGAGCATGCAAACAAGTGGCGAGACACTAAGGGAATCAAACGCTGCTACTGCAACACAACCTACAGAATACAAGGCTTCCTCCTCTCCCCTCCTATGGTGTTATTTGTTACTTCATTCCAAAGCGAAGTAAAGCAAGGTACAGCAAGGTACTCAACTCAGTTCTATTTATTTCTATGCTAGTAGCAAATGTGAAAAAAAAAAAAAAGATTTTTGTTTGTTGTTCTAAAATATTAGCTTGTCTTATTAGAAATGACGGTTTTTAAGTTTGGCATTGTCACGGACGCTATTTTCGGGCGGTAAATATTGGTAAATTGATGTCATGTAGTTTGAAATAGAAATTTCTCAAAAGAGACATAGTTTTTGGTTCATCCATATTCATCCATATTTTTACCGTTTTGTATTAGCAACTTAGTAAATTAGTAAACCATTGTACAGCAGGAAAAGATTGGTTTGCCACTTCCTGTGACAAACCCAAGGGTTTTCACCATGACATCAGTTTCCTTTGAGGAATCTGCTGAAGTCACGTAGGCCTCAGGATGTCATGTGTCAATCAGGATGTTTGAGAGCTTTCATGTGTTGCTCTGTGATTGGCTGCTTTAATTCAAACCTAGGGCGGTGGCATATCATATTTGTTTGGTAATGCCTCTGGCCCCTTCCCTGGGGTACGGGATTCTATTTAAGAGCCTGCAGGTTCCTGCAGGGCGAGGAGAAAGAGAGAGCCTAGGGATTAGGCTGGAGCATCTACTAGACAGACCGAAAAGATTGAGCACGCCGAGACACATCTTCCAAGGTAAGCTCTGACTGGGGCTCAAGCAGCAGAATGCTTAACAGGACGCTACATAAGTAACATTACCTTGAAGGGTTTTACCCAAGGTTGTAATTGATTTTGGGCATGACTGTAATAAAAAGGGAACTAACTTTAGCTCTACTAACTTCAATGAGTTACTCCCCCTGTCATCTCCTAAAATCCTGGGGTGTGACAGTATTTTGTAACATTTTATTAGTTTTCCTTTGTTTGACAATGTCATTTACAAGATGCCATGGGTTTTATTGTGCATATTGTGAGCCAGTTATCATTTGTTAATACACAAACATAAAATGAAGGTAAGAAAGATTGAAATCAGAACACTACTGGAAACTAGATTATACTTCTGCTGCCGCGGCCCGAAGAATATGTGAAATAGTCGTAGATGTAGCTTTATTGTTATAAAATTCCATATATATATATATATATATATATTAAAAAATTTTATGCATGCCCGTACATGCTTAAGTGTTTAACACAATTAGAAAGAGAAATAACAATAATAAAAATTAAACCATTTTATTAATAATAATAATAATAATAATCTGCTCAAAAATTAGAGAATCATATGTTTAAATCAAAGTCCCAAAATAAATATTGATACAATTTAATTTTTCATAGTTTGTAGCTATAGATTGACGAATGGTTTAAAATTATAACAGACATTCTAACAAACTTCACTTTCACAGGATTAGAAATACGAGCAAATTATTGATTGTTACAGAAAACAAAAGCTTACATTGTTTAGTAATCAATGTTTCCATGATTTTTTCAACACTCAGTACCCGGTGTGTCCTCCGTGAGATGCAATTACTTCATAACACCCACATGGCATGCTTCGCACCAGCCTCCTAATGAAGATTTGTGGGGCTCTCTCTCATTCTTCAGTGAGTTCATTTGCGATTTCTTCCAGGTTCTGTGGCACAGCAGAACGTTCGCAAACAAGTTTTACCAGCTTATCCCACAGATGCCCAATTGATTTAGAAGAGGATTGCATTCAGGCCGAATTTGGCATTTTTCAGCACATCTTTGGGCTCTATTTTGCATTATGATTGTCGATTGTCTATGCTTTTGTTGCTATCAATAACTCACCACCGCCTCTAGCAAAAGTGGTCAGTGATGCGTGTTAAGGAATTATATAGTGGAGGTATAGAGTTGGCTACACTGACCACAAGACAAATGCACGTCGCGTGATAAAACGGATTTTATGGCTTTTTTAGACAATTTCACTCATAATCTAGCTGTGACTTGTCAAAATTCAAAATGTTGTTCTGTTTCATTGGTTGATTGTAAGATGGTGTCACATGAGTGAAAAAGTCAAGTGTTATTGTTGGAATATCCTATAACGGTTATACATCAAAAGCTTGCCGCCTCTTTTGATACCGGCAGGGTATATGATGAACGTGACAGTAATACTAGAGCTTGGATCCGTGCCAGGTGAAATTTCAAAGAGAATCGTACAAAAATTTAATTCCGTCCTTCAAAATAATCAGGGATACAATACATTAACACATGTTGCCATATCTTGTCTGTTAAAACGGAGATCAAATTTTCAGACATTAAAGAAAATGAAAGAAATGGCAAACTTTAAATATGCGCCTATAACATCTGTTATAGCCGAACTTTTTTTTTTAATAGAAATCAATTCTTAGAAGTAACCTTTCTGTTTTCAAGCCTTAAAACAACTGCTGTTATTTACTGGAATAGAAAGAATTAAGTTCACTTCAGCAGCAGCTCCAGTCCAAGTAGGTTTAATAACATTTTGATTGCTTTGTTATATATTCAGAGTACAAAAAATGGATGAAAAAAAAAAAACATAATACTTGTGAGGTTTTGAATAGCAAATATTTTCTGAGTTGTTAGCGCATATCCCTGCTTTAAATCCCGCAATTACATACATATTTTACATTTTTAATGCATAACTATCCCAGCTCTATGATGACTAATGATGAAACCGTTCTACCATGGACGCGAAGTTGGCTTAGCATCAACCATTCAGTGTACTGATCTGAACTCTACCTAGCGTTCCGATGTAAACAGCAGCAAGTTTTTGCATTGTAGCCACAGAATCTAACCCGTTTCCTTTGAGGGAATGTTCCTTAACTTGTATAAGCCTTACCTTGATATCTTATCAGCGAAGGAATTTTTCCATCTCTAGTGATTACGAACACAATTTAGCAATTCTACTTCTAAGTATGAAATTATTTTTTTCTATACTCGTTTACTTTGAAGCACAAACATTAGCATATTTTTTTATAAATTTGCCACTATTATTTACTTCGTGGGAAAATTCATAAAACACTCTTTTCTAATCTTGTAATAAACGCTTATATTTTACTAAAAGATATATCTTGAACAAGAGATTTATAATACAATCCATGTGTTTTTTTTCCTCATGAAAACCTTAAAACTTAAGAATGACATCCAAAACATTTGTTTCACATTTCATGTTTAAAAAAAACAGAACCATTTAAAAATATGAGTTAATTTATCAAAATTTTCATTCGATTTCATATTATGTAAGGGTTAAGCAGATATATATATATATATATATATATATATATAATATTTATATGTATATATAAGAGTCAATAAAGAAGAATCATACATTTGTTGACATACCTTTACTCGTCCTCATCTTTCTCAAAGTAGAGCTCGTTGGATGCAATGCACCTGTTCCAGAGTTTCTGCCAGTGTTCAATGACATGCTGGAAACCATTTTTGAGACGCCCTATTGAATCGCCTACGCAGCCTTCAGCTATGCTTCTGATTATGGAAAATGCCACCCATGACGACGTTCCTTCAATTTGGAGTAAAGTAAAAAGTCGCACGGGGGCTAAATCTGCACTTTAGGGATGATGGGGGACACACCTCATTGATTTTTGTAAGATATTCAGCAACAGTCGTGAGGAAGCATCAGTTAGTTACACGAAAATATTGCCTTTTACCTGTGATGCGTTATTAGGACATCGCTTTAATATTGCCCAGTTACAGTGTGGTATGTAAGTGCGAACCACATATCGAACAATGAGATGATAATTTTTTTAATGTTGGTGATGTTGGACATCCGTACAGAGATTTGCTGTTTGCTCTTGGGATCGAGATTATATAACCAAATTTTACGGCAGCTCTTACCTTTGAAAGAAACTTCGCATCTTCCTATTATATCATCTTCATCTGTATGCAAACCTGCAGGCGAATGTCCCTTTGTTCGGATGTCAGCAGTCTTAGAACCACCGTGCATAACCGGCTCATGTCAGTGGGTGACACTCAACATTTTCTGAAAGTGTTCTTAATTAATATTTGATGATCCCCTGTCACAATGACAGCAGGGTGTTAATGTCAGAAGCTCGGTTCCACCTTCCTTTGAATTTAAATACCTCCCTTCTTTTTAACCAACTTCGAGTAGTGTTATAGGGAAGAATACTCTTCATAGACCTCCGGTAACAATACAAACGCCGGAAGTGACAACAATGAAACTAGTACCTATATGTGCGGAGATAGAATCTGCGTACTGCAAGAGAACGGAAGATTGGAGAAAGATGTCTTACGGGGCCCGTTTATTAACGGCGAAGAGGGCAGTGGCAATGCTGGACTTTGCTGGCAGATAGGAAGGAGGATGAGGGAATAGGTAAATCAGAAGAGACAAACAAACGGGAAGGGAGGTAGCGGAATATTAGTCACAGTATTTTTGTAATTATTTGTACATGTGTGTGAGAGTGCACATTTGTATTGTTATCTTTTCTATTTATTTTATTTATGTATTTTGATTTTTTCTGTTAAATATATTTTTCATTTATTTATTTCATTATATATATATATATATATATATATACCGTTTGTCTCTTAAGAGTTAAACACTAGTTTGTGTAATTTCATGTATATCCTTGTGTGTTGAGAAAACACGTATGGTCCCAGGACCCGGGCTAAATGAATGAGCCAGATATGTAATAAATATATTTGGTAAATAAATACCCTACTACAAGTATTACTAGTATTATTACATTACGCGCTGAACTAACAAATTTTGAGAAGTTAAATTTTAGAGCGAGAAAATTACGGCTGTATCAAAATTTAAGAATTCCAATAACTAAACCAGCTCGAATTAACATTTCGCACAGGTGAACATTTGAAGAGTTCAAAAACGTAAGAAAACGAGATTTCTACGACTTCTATTTTCACAGCGTTCCACAAGGGTCATAGACTGGAAAATCAACATAAATATTCACATATGCGATTTGCACACTCTTGACACTTTATTCTGCATCTGCTATCTCACTACATCGACAACAACAGTTATGTTTTCGCAGGTTTGTTCAATAGCATGCAAAATTATTCATATACACGTAGCATTTCAAAATAGGGGGGGGGGGGGAAATGATGTTATAGAAGCCGTGACAGTGGCCGCAGGAGAGAAGTGCATGTGTTGCGCTCTTTTGTTGTGTTTTCATACGCTACTGTCAGCTGAAACAAAAAAACAGCGCACCAGCGCAATCTCCCAGTAGTATTGCTCAAGGGATAATGTCTGCAACCTGTTTCAGCTAACATTACACTGAGCTTGCCCAGCTTCAAAATTCCAGATCACTAATTAGTTTCTCTTCAAAACTGCACGTCCAGTGCTAAGGATTCATTCCATTTTGAAAAAAAAGTTGCTGTGTGAAGATTCTCCAGAGTTTCCCCTGGCCTAAACCGAGAATTATGGGTATAGGTATTAGCCAAGAGCCTCTGAATTTATTTGTGTTATATTCAGCGTGACTCCGAAGAGTAACAAAAAGTGAAGACTATCTTACTTGTGACTAAGAAATGTCGTATAAAACAGAGCAAGTAAATATTACAAGAGATATATTATTTAAATTGAAATAATAAAGGTTTTCAACCTTTTAGACTTAAGTTATCTCACCTTCGACGGGACTTTGTCTATCTACATCTCATCCTTGCCTGCCAGTAGAGCCCAACATGACCCTTGCCCTCTGTAGAGTCAGTAAAGGAAGGCGACAGGTGCTTTTTTTCTCCAAACTCAGTGCAGCTACAGTTTTTTTTAGTATGTTTAACGCCCGTTTTTACTACTGAGGCACCACAGGCGGTGAACTCTAGTGATACATGAGATAATTAATATATTGGGAAAGGATTTTTTTTTTAAGGAAGCGTTCCAAGCCTAAGTGTTAGGGTAACTCCCCGGCATTTACCGGTTATGAGGACTGAGGAAAACCTGAAAAAAAAAACCTCAGTTAGGGAGGACGGTCCTGGTGGGATTTGAACTCCAGACCTCCCGCTCACGAGTCCGCGCCTTAACGAACTCGGTCTGTAGCCTTTCGGCGGTTCCTAACCTTCCTCCATGTAGTTCTCCTGGTACCTTGGCCTGCTATCCAAATATTGCCCAACCGGTTGGTTTCCGACCCCTTCTCACTTTGAAGGTCCTTGTATTATTCCCTCCCAATCTAAGCAACTCATATCTTGAGTGTAAAATGGATATGAAAGAACTATTTGCAGTAGTTAGGTGAACTATGAACAGAACACGGTACTTTGATGCTCCATAGTTAAAATTCGAGAAATTTATTTCACACATGCTGTTCAAAATTTTTACTTACAACAATATCAAGTTGAGCAACAATGTATTGCCTTGTTATTTCACTGTATCTGCGCAGTGTGTGAGACCCCAGCTACCTCGACCTTCCGATGACGTCAGCCACTGATGACTGATGCTGCTTTTATCCGTCTCTATATATACATTTTTCAAATACTACCTCTGAATATTTGTGGTGGTCTCCCAAAAGAAATTCAATTATTGCGCTTTGTGATGCGCAGCACGTACAAATTCAATTTTCTAAGCTATAGAGTGACTGCATTATTAAAGTACGTCCAAGCAGGCTGTGTATTGTGATTGTGGGGCGTCAGGTCAGGTTTTTGCCAAGCGGTCATGCTATCTTAAACTTCCATTCTACTTTGCCAAACTTTGTTGTAAGATAATTAAATCCAACAGCAACTCGTGGATTTTTCTATAGGGTAAGCTGAGATATGCATGCCAAAACTGAAAGAAATTCTAATTTATATTAACTAACCGCGAAATTGTCAATGTGATTATTTCATAAAATATTTTTATGTACAAAATTACGCAATGCGACTTTCAATGACGTAATTGGTAAATTAAATTACATTAAATCTTAAAAACAGTTTTCCGTGACTCACACTTAAATAAAGGGTGGTTTTCCCTTCGGTCGATCCAAGCTGTTACAGCGATGAACGGGAGTCGGAAAGTCTGTAGCCATGATTGTCGGGTAAGTTATTATTAATACTTAAAAGATACATTTACTCACATTACCAAGTAAGAAGATGCCGGAACTGCTTCCCTTTATTTTTCGTACATTTCTGGCTTCACCTTATGAAATTAACCAATACCCTCTGCAGTTACCTCTGAGAAATGGAAGAAATTTCTTCACGAGTGTTATTTTTCAGTTCATGTAGTGTGTCTGGATTTGTGTTGTACACTTTTTCCCTTTAATTCCCCCAGAGATAACAATTGCAGAGCTTAAAAATGGGGTCCGAGGGGGCCATAAATTGTTAGTGATGACTATCGTAGAATAAATATTTCATGAAATTTATTCAAGGAGACTTGGGCTGTATATACCGTTGCAGAGTTTTGTTGGAAAGTCGGAACCGTACGTTCCCTCGTTGTTAATTTATGGAAAGTGTTGCAAAATATTCTGCACATACCCTACAATTTCTACGTCATGCACACCATACAAAAAACCTACTCCAAGATGCAGGATTATCCGGTTCTTGAACTACAGCAAGTTTATAGGGTTTTAACTTCAGTAGGTTTATAGCTGTTCGAAAAGGAACAGAAAACTTCCGTTTATTGAGAAAAGCATTAAGCATTATAATGCTTAAATTTTAGAGGGGCAGCAATTGTTAAATATTTTGATTTCTATCGTTACCTACCAACCAGAATTCTTGCTGAACTGAAAGATTATTTGAATTTGGACGGTTGAGGATGTTTCCTACAAGGGTAGGTCTATAAGTGTTCGGCCTTGCTGATAAGAATTATCGCCTTCACAAAATTCTTATTCAGATAAGGATTATTGTCATACTTTATCGGTTAAGTAAATAATTGCAGATGTAACTTCCGCTCCCCTGCATTCAGTTGTTCAGATATAGTTGCATAAAGAAGGCTATGTGTGGAAGATTGTGACATGTACAAAATGGAGTTTCGAGCTGTTATTAAGTTCTTCACAAAAGAAGGACTTACTCCAAATGAAATTATACAGCGATTGGACGGTGTATATGGGGAAGCCTCTGCCTAATATTCTACTGTAAAAGAATGGACCAAACTTTTTCGAAAGGGTCGAGAAAGCATTGAAGAAGAAGGGCGTGAAAACATCGCTCTTGTGGAAGGAGAAATTATGAAAGACCGGCGGTTCAAAGTTACAGAAATAGCAGCAGGATTGGACCTTTCTAAAACAACAGTCCTTCGAATTATTCATGAAAATTTAAAACCGAATAACTTTGCAAGACAGGTACAGACTTCTTTCCTCAGTCCAAAAAGCAGCAACGAGTCATCTGTTGGCAGGCAGCTTTGGAACTCTGCCGTGGCAAAGAGAGAGAAGTTCTACAAATCATTGTTACAGGAGATTACTATGATCCCTTGTCCAAAAGAGAATCAATGGAGTGGTGTAAATCTGGCTAAACGCCGCCTTTGAAGACCAAGGTCACTCAGTCAACCAAGAAGATATCATGGCCCCGATCTTTTGGGACTGTGAAAGAATACTCTTCATGGACTTCAAGGAGAGAAACACCACAGTAAATGGGGAGTATTATGCTGGCCTTCTGCGCAGATTACGTGCTTCCATCGAAGAGAAAAGGCGAGGAAAACTGAGTTACGGTGCGCGCCTTCTTCATGACAACGCACCTGTGCACGTTCTTGTTGCAAAGGAAGCTGTGAAGAAATGTGGCATCAAGGAGATCGACCATCCACCATACAGCCCAGATCTAGCTCCCAATGAATATTTCTTCCCAAAACTCAAGAAGGATCTTCGAGGAAGGAAGGAAATTTAAGTGTGACGAACAAGTGATGGATGCTGTTTACGCCCATTTTGCAGACAAGACTTCTGACTATTTGGGGGGGGGATTGAAATGTTAGTTCAAAGATGTGATAAATGTATTGCAATGAAGGGTAACTATATTCAAAAGGGAAATATAGGTTTTGTCTTTATCATACCTAAAAATGGTTAGCCCGGAAGCTTATGGACTTACCCACATAAGTGGCTTATGACCAAATAATTTATGCAACCGCTCTGCTTATTTCCTCCTATCCAAATGTAGAAGTGACCTAGTGAGAGCAAAGCTAGTGCCTTGGGCGACAACTTTGCCAAAAGATTGACCAGGAAATTCCGATAATTTCTTCTGTTCTTCCCTACTCCATGCTTTGACTGCGGATTTTCCAGTCGATTTGCTAGTTCCACTGACAGGTTCATGTCCAGTAAAGCGGCTATTGGCTCCCTTCTTAGCCAGTTAATGACCTACTCCCACAGAGATATCCTGTGCCAGAAGATATGGAACTGAACAGTACAAAAAGTAAGTTACGCTACCAATTTATAACAGCTCTGTATATGTAATTATACCGCGTGGACCAAAAGTCACTACCCATTGATCAATTTCGTAGTGATCTCATTTATTTAAATTAGCGTCTTAAGCGTATTTTGTTTATATTGATTTAAATTGTATCTTTTATTTGTATGTGATAGTTTCTTATGTAACCTGTAAAGTTCATGGTATCCAAACAAACAAGCGATGTTCATTTAACATTGTTGATTCACGAATGTGATGATGTTTACAATTGCAGAAATGGTTTTGACTTTAAGGTAGTTAAAAGGTAGCTATAATTTAATAATTATTTAGTAGAATAAACATTTCAACACTGTTCAAGCAATAGGAAAACAGTTCGCAATTTACAAAAACGTTTTGAGAAAACTGGATCTAGAGGACTGCCCTAGGTCTGGTAGGCCATTATTAAATGATGAAAGTAAGCTGAACGTTTTACAAGCGATTATTCAGAGTACTAAAAAGTCTTCTTGTAGGCTGTTTTGTGTGTTTCAAGAACTTTTGTTTGGAGAATTTTACTTGCGGCCCAATTCATATGTTACATACCTCGTCTTGTACGTGGCCTATTGTAGGATGATCCTGATCATAGGATTCAATTTTGTGAGGTTATGTTAAATGAAATGAGGGTTAATGACAACGGGCTGTTTTCTAAGATAATTTGTAGTAATGAAGCATCTTTCAACAGACACACCTGCAACTATGTATACCGAGAACCAAAGCAATGTCTTTGAGAATCAGCTGAATCAACCTGGTGTTACTGTTTGGGATGGAACCTCGTGTCATGAAGTTATTAGGTCAAGGTTTTTTGATGGCAGAGTCACTGAAGAGAAATAGCTAACTACCTATGTCATTCCAGGACAACAAATGTATTACAATAATTTTAATACTGTACTTTTAACATGAGCAATGGCGAAGGAGAAGAAGAAAGAAGAGGATGTAACATACTTAATAACAACCTAAACAACAGTGATAATAATAACCATATACACCACAATGACAATTATAAATACCAAAAATTATAAAGAATAACATGACACGACAACTACGCATCAATCAAGATATACCAAGAACGCATAAAAAATTAACGATTTTAACAATAATACCCATTGAACTACAATTAAACAAGGACAAACCGGAGACCGAAGGAGTGACGGGTGTGAAGATGAAGGCATGAGCAGAGGGCTCTGGTGATGGATAGAAGTAGCCACAGAGGGGAAGAGTAAGAGGAAAGTGTCTGGAAGCTACGAAGGAAGAAAGAGGGTTTATAATATGGTTGTAATTGTAGCGTATAGTGTATGGTGATTAAATAGTGTAGTTATTGATTAGGTTTATCAAGTTTGAAGGTGGTGTAATAAAGCGCTTAAGAGTGAAACAGAGGAACTGTAATATGGTGAATAAAAGTGACTTAAAGTATGGAAAGAAAAGTGAAAAAAATAAGTTTAAATTGATTTCTGGTATAGTGTAATCATTTAGGAGTGAGGTGAGGATAGCGCGATGTGTAGTTTGAATAGGAAGTGAAATGGAGTTCAATTGAACAAATAAAAGTGAACAGGTGAGAGTGATATAAATAAAGTTAGTGGAATAATTATAAAATATACATATTTACAAATCAACAAAATTAGAAAGGGTATATTATATGTGTGTGTGTGTGTGTGTGTGTGTGTGTGTGTGTGTGTGTGTGTCAAAAAAGCAAATTATAGCTCCTTTCAGTATACAACTTTAGCTTAGGGGTAACTGGTAACTATCGGTTGCCTACGGACGATAGCTTCAGTTTTGATAGTTTTTAGTTTCAGTTTTTAGTTCCGAATTTAATCTTTATTAGTTAAATTATAGCTTAATAAAAGTTTTTTTTTTAAGGGATGGTGTTTAACGCCAGTTTTTACTCCTGAGGGAATACTAATGATACATAAGATGAAATGATAAACTTGAAAAAAAAATCTTTTAAGGAAGAAAACGTTCCAGGCCTAAGTTTAGGGTACCTCCTCAGCATTTGCCAATAATAAGGACTGAGGAAAACCTGAGAAAAAAACTCAGTCAGGGAGTACTCCTCCGGGATTCGAACCTCAGATCTCCCACTCACGAGTCCGTGCCTTAACACCCTCGGCCCCCTGTGGCGGTTGGCTGCCAGTTATAGTACTGTTCTGTTTACTGGTTTCCAATTTATAATTGTTGTACGTATTAATTGGAGTTTGTTTTTGTTTAAATGATTAATCTGTACATGAATAATGCAAGGAGATGAAAAATATAATAAACCATAGAAACTTTAATATACGAGGGTCATCCCATATGCCATGGCAACTATGGCATATCGGGCAAACATGTGGTGGCAGTAATCGCAGTAAATACATCCGAAATGCTGCGGCAAACAATATCGAAACCAACCGACAGATGGCGACTGTATGTGAGAATGGCTCGGTACCAGCGCCTGAAACATTCAGTTTGAGCTTGGCCAAGATGGGTGTCAGCAGAGTGGAACAGCGAGCATTTGTGAAAATTATATTTCATGCTGGCAGAAACGCTCATCAGTGTCATGCGGAACTATGGGCAGTATTGCCCTATCGAACAGTTGCAAGTTGGGTGGGGGCTTTCTGACATGAACGCGCAGCAACGGCAGACTCGCCGCAGAGTGGGCCGTCCACGTCTGCCCGTACTGACCTGTCCATAACTGTTATGAACTCAATAAAGGACCGACGTCGGGCTGTGCAGGAATTAATGGCACTGAGGAGTATGACGAGGGGAACAGTGTTCCGGATTTTACGGCAGGACTTGAAGGTGCGCAAGAAGTCTTCAAAATGGGTACCACATCAGTTAACAGAAGTGCAGAAGTGGGCGCGATATGAGACCAGACGTATCAACCTGGATCGATTTGAGCGGCAAGGGAATGACATGCTCAATCGCATTATTGCGATAGATGAAACCTGGACATTTGCACATGAACCAGAATTGAAGACCTAATCAGCAGAATGGCGTTACCCAGGTTACAAGGTGTGTCAGAATTCATCACTCACTAAGGTCATGCTCATTCTGGCGTATGACAGCCACGGCATTCTGGAGTGTCACCCCGTCAGTGCTCAATATTACCGCAATTTTCTGTTGTACCATTTGCAACGTACACTTTGGCGAAATCGTCCGGCATTGCTGGATAGTGCAATCATAGCCCATGATGATGCTACAGCCCACGCCGCATACGTCATCAAGAATTGTGTACAGCGGTGGGGATGGGAAATCCTACCCCATTCACCCTGTCACCAGAACTCAGTTCGTGTGACTTCGACTTCATTCCACAACTGAAGAAACCATTGAGTGGGAGGCGCTTTGCAAACAGAGCGGATATCCTCACGGCATATCGGCGACAGGTGTCCCACTCTGTGTAGATGCACTGGGGTACTATTTTGAAGGACATTAGTTGATTTTGATGCATTTGTGTACCATTTGTACTCATGCTCAAAAAATTTACACAGAGTTCCAATGCGTGTGTTTCATTTCAAGCTTGCTTTGACCTCCTGTACCGAAACTCTATTTTATATTGGCATTCAGATACACACTGCCTTATTGGTTCAATGCACATCGTGGAATTCCCATGGTGTCGCATTATCGCAGGATATGCCATCATTGCCATGGCTTGTGGAATGACCCTCGTATGTCCTGGTATAGGCATCTGGGTGCCAGACAGGCGTATTACAGAATTTGTTGTATTTATTATTATTATTATTATTATTATTATTATTATTATTATTATTATTATTATTATTATTATTATTATTATTATTATTATTTACTTTCAACGTGATGGATCTCCACCATATTATTTCGGATTAATGTGCGAAACTACGTGTAAGAGGTTTTTCATAATTGGAAGACGAGGGTCAAAAGAAATGGTACCTAGATAGCCAGATCCTACACCTATGGATTTTTCCTATTGGGGCTGTTAAAGATAAAGTTTATGCTACAAATCATAAGTACTTAAGGACTTAAAAGAAGTTATTCAAAATTATTTTTAAGAAAACGATGGAAATCCTGATTGAGCGAATAAAATGCTTAGCGTCTCAGATCGTCTGCAGAAATGTATCGACATAGATGGAGAACAACTTGAGAAACACTTTTTATAAATAATAATAATAATAATAATAATAATAATAATAATAATAATATAATGTTGCTGCACCTGTAATAAAGTGTTAATTCCATTGTACTGTATTTGCCATTAAAATGGATAGTGACTTCTGGCCCAACCTATTTATGCCAGTTCCATTCATTACTGGAATGCCTGTTTTGAAATGGCTTTCAACTTCTAAATTATGTTCTCGCGGTTGTCAAAAGTGTTTCATATCTTCAGGAACTTATGATCCTTGTTGGCACACTCCAGCAAGTCCTACGCGACTTAAAGGCAAAAGTATTTTGCTCCTGCAAACACACTTTGAGCATTGTTACTCTACTCATCTCCAAATCCTCCGCGATAATCAAATGTGAAGCGACTGTGTTATTCCATGCTTCATCAACAATTTCAGGACATCAAACAACAGCCCTCCATAATCAAAGAGCATCCTTTCTGAATGATATCTGCGTTTCAATTTGTAGGTGTCTACCCGGGAGATTGGCCGCTATCGTGCATGGTTGCACCAGTTAAAGCACGGATATGTAGTCCCATTGCAGCATTACCAAACGTCTACTGAATCTTAGCAGTTTGGAATGTCCAAAATACTGTCAAAATTGATACAGTATCGCGTTCCGTCATTGCCGGAGAAATGGAAATATGAACAGAGCATATTATAGCACCTGAAACAGCAGCCTGCTGCATGTGAATTATGCATTGGGCAATTCTACAAAAACCACGTATGAAACAAACATGTTCTTTACTAATTGGTTTGCCCGAAAAAAATAACGGGTATTATTTATGCATGTCTCGTCCTTTTTATGCCAACGATTTGAACAATTGTCTAGATGCACGTTTTATAATAACTAAATTTAAAAATAGCACTCTTTACCTTTGTTAAAATAGAATTAATGTTAACTTAAATTTGTATTAAAATAGAAACTATGTTTGCTAAAAGTGCATTTCGCAGATGACAGTAAAACTTTAGTTATAAAGACACAACTTTGGAGCTATGTTTACTAACGATGTGAGTGTAAGTTTTCCAACAGTTATTATGTTATTTGAAGAAGTGATTGATTTGGTTTATTTACGGCCGCTGTTCAACATCTCAGGTCATCAGTGTCCCATTCAATTCAGTACGTGAAACTGACAACAAATTTTACTCGGAGGCCTTTTTTTTCAGGCTAGAGGTTCTTTTTCGTGCCGTAAATGTACACACGGGACCCACGGCTTTACTTCCCTTCCGAAGGGATTTTTACGCCCGAAAAATTCCATCGATCCTGACCTTGTTTGTAAGACTGTTTTTATCCCGTGATTTGTGGCTAAAGATGACAATTCGGTCCACCGTTACACACCAGAGAGGGGGGGAAAAATGAGAACCCTTTGATTTTTCGCACCGAAAAGGCACAACATTTTTCTCATCTATAAAGCTTATAATTTCATTTCTCTGGGGTGCCCGGTGAATGCTGATTTTCTGGCTTTCAAAACTGTTATATACCAACTTGAAATAGTTAAAAAATTATTAAACATCATATAACTTGCTTTATCGCATGCAAGTATTGCTTTCATAACAAAAGTCACTATAGCAAGCAGTGAATTTTGTTCATTTCTTCACTCTATTCTTCAGAGTAAGCACCGGTGCAGTTTTAGTTGGGCGTGTACAGCAGGAAAGAGAGGTTGGATTGTGCGGGTCAATCATTAGAAATTGCAAAGAAACTCACATATATTGGGGATCACTTATAAACGGTAGCTAGGCAAAACACAAGGGCATCACAAAACTCAAGTACATTTTAAAATATAGAAGCATTAAATAATTTACTAAAAATACCAGAAACCCAATGATAACAACGCAGATAGTGTACAGGGCTGTTAGGTTAACTGTAATGTACGGGGCCCAAATTTGGGAGTGGAAAAACACCGAAGAACTTCATCAGATAAAACGCAATTTCTAAAACGGATACTATAAGTAGGGAGGTGCGCAGCCAATTGAGGGGCTATAAAGAGTTTGGAATATTTTACGAAAGTGTAAATTTAAAAATAAAAACAATTAAGTACTGATTAACAATAATACAGGGAGTTCAAGCATTTCTTCGATCTGTTGTCTGAGGGGACAAGTAAGGAAAGGGTGGGACATAGGTTGGGCATCAAAAATAAGGAAAGGCTCAGACAAAATTGGACTGGTATATTTGTTAAGCGGAGAGGACATTATGGCTATAGCTCGAAGATATTAACAGACGTTTGCGAGATATAGACAGGCAAAATACTGAGACTCAATGCGCAGAAAAGGTACTGCTTAACCTGCAGGCTTAAATAGACCAGATGTGTGGAAGAGGGGATTATCTAGGTTTTTGTGGGAGAGAAGAACGAAATGACCTCGCATGGCTCAGATAAGGGGCTTGGAAACGAAATAAAGCAGTTAATTCTCTGGGGGAAAGATTGTGCCCACTGTGCGGAGAAGGCGATACCTGGAGGCATATTTTGTGAGAATGCAGGGAAACAAAGATTTTAAGAATTGAACATTTATCACCGCAATTTCTGATTTCCAACAGAAGTTTAAAGGCCTGTCTGGAAGTGTAGGTGCATGCGAAATACACACACACACAATTCGGAAATATTTCTAGCGAGCACGCGGCAAGGAAGATTAATAATGTTTACATATATGAAATTATTTACAGAAAATGTGTGATGCAAGTATATAGGCATGTTTGTACATACGTATGTATGCAGGTCGGTTTGTATGTTTATATGAAAATATAGACGACGCTGACGTCATAGACGTTTACGTAACTAACACCACTTATATGCTTGACTAGTTCAAGGTTTGATAATATAGCTGGATTTTCAGATTGATGCTTCTGGGGTAAAAGTAGTATGACTTTATGCATAACAAAATCACAATAGACAGAAATCTACGGAGTTTATTAATGTTATCACACAACAGTTCACTTTTTTGCTTACAATATGTTCTGAGAATATTATTGTATGCAGACTGAATACGAGACAGACGTGTTATAATTTATATTTATTTCCCGAAAACTGTGCATTTTGTCCTGTTGTAACTAGTACACAATTTTCCTATATTGATATGAATTCCAACTCGTATCTTCTATCATTCACCACAGTTAATAATTTTGTAATTTCTTCCACGAAATGTTAATTGCCACTTATCATTACGTAATGTTAAAAAACTGCTTCTTTATAGGGAGTACGAACCATGATTTTTGCTAATGGAATTACAACACAACTTCTCTCGACGGAATCCAACGCAAAAATAAACATTTTGGGATATAAGCCGTCACTTATTACCATAGGATTGTAATAATTCTATACATTACAATGCATTATATTTTCAACATACGTATACTAAGCGAATGAAATTCGTTCATTTCTATTTAGTCGCAATAAAGCTGTCTGTCTCGTGTTTCATTCTTGGTACACATTATTAATGTTGTTACTCTTGCCATTGGTTGATTCACTTAGTATTACAAATTTCTTATCTGTAGTTTTAATCTTTTCGTGTTCTTGGCAATGTATGTGTTCCTTTGAATCGCTACCTTTTTCTTATTCAGTTTTGCAATAAAGGCCAACAAACAAACATTAAGACATACATTGTAATAGTGCTTATCTGATACATGAACAAATGGGCTATACAAATGAGCTTACTAGATTTATACCATTTAAAACTTATTGCCAACGCATTTATATGTTATTTTAGTTGAAAATTAAAGTCATTACGTAACATAAAAACATATGCAAATGAATTTATTAAATTTACATGATTAAAAACAAATTATCAATGATGTATGAAGATTTAAATCGAATATTATGGCATTTATCTTATGTAATAACATATGTAAATGAACTTAAATCAACATAACTAAATAGCTTTTACCATTAAATGTCTGTGGCTTTAAATTGAACATTATATCCTTTACCTAATATAAAACATAAGAAAATGAACTTATTTAATTAATGTAATTAAAACATATCAGTGATTGATTTCAGTTTCAAATCAAATATTATAGGCTTTATCTTAACTGAATAAAATACGTATATGAATTTCTTAAATTAACATAGCTAAATAGCTACTGCTATGAAATGTTTGTCGCTTTATATTGAGCATTATAACCTTTATGTAATATACAAACATGTAAAGATGTACTTAATAAATAATGTAGTTAAACTACTGCTATCAATTAGTACTTATGGCTTTAAATCTGATATTTTCCGTGTCAATATATAAAGTTAATCATAGCATGTTTTTGAGTATCGTATATTTTGATTGTTAAAAGGACGGTGTTAGCATGTAAGGCCCATGCGACAGTTATGCTTACATTAATGCACTTGTAAATCTGCCACAATAAAAGACAATACGACAACTACTACCACCACTACTAAGACCATACTACCACTACCACTGTTATTAGTTTCGATAACTTGACAAATGCCTTTGGAGTTCTTACCACTTTAGAAAAAAGACAATTATTACAGCTCTGTTTTCCTTCTCCATCAGTTTGAAAGGTGCGACTAAATAATTTCACACAATGCGGTTGTCAACATTTATTTCAGTGTTAGGCTTTTTTTTTTTTTTTATTGGTTTATTTATGGACGCTCTTTAACATCCCAGGTCAGCTCAGGGCTTAAAACGGCCGACTAATTTTGCTCAGAGGCCTCTCTTTCAGGCTTGAGGTTCTTTTTCGTGCCGTAAATGTACGACACGGGACCCACGACTTTGCTTCCCTTCCGAAGGAAGCCATACTTACGATGGGCTAGAGCTACCAACATAAAGGGCATACATTAAAATTTAAGCGAATGATGAAATTCTAAATCTTAGGGTCATTAATTATACAGATGATGATTTTAAACGTCTTAAAGGACGAACTTCCTGAGAATCTTGTCCAACAATTGCTATGCACGAAGTCTTGTTTGTGTCAGCCAGATAGTAACAAAACACTTTATAAATAAACGGGGGGGGGAGCCACGAAAACCCCCTGTGACTAGAATAAACTATAACCAAAAATAATTAACTTGACACAGCACGTAAAACATTTTTAAGGTAATTAATAAAACAAATATTACTCTTATTGAGCATATTACACATTACAGCGAAAGACCAAGGTGCGCTAAATACTAAAGAATGTACAATATCACGTGCGGCAGCAGAAAATTAAAATACTCCCACAGTGAAGTACATAGCCCTGCCACGTGTAGGTCTAACCGCATCTTCGCGGCCAACTTTGCAAGGGAGTGTGGATTTCACGCCAAAAGACTGACCGTGATAGCCAGTAATTTATTTCTCTCTACTGCCAGCAGACACCCCGCAGAGCACGAATGCATGTTGGAGGTTCTTTTGCTGACAGGTTCTGCGCGACCTGGAGCAGTGGTTAACATTTCATCCTAAGCCCACATTTTGAGGTAAAATATGTACAAAAAAAATAATTAATTTACTAGTATACGCTTTAGCATTCACCCGGTGTGCCAAATTTCCAGTTAATTAATGAAACTAATTAACACTGTTTTATGAGATACCATAATTATTAGAGCAAGTATTGAAATAAGCGGTGTTAGACCGCCTCCATAAGTTAGTGGTAGTGATTTCGGCTGATAATCTGGAGGCCCTGGGATCGATTCCCTCTCAGGTCAAGTTATATGAGTAACTTTTTTTTCTCGAGTTTTTCTTTACCCTAAGAAGTGAGTACCAGATAGCCATAAGACGCCAAGTACTCCGAGCTCAATTACGTCATCATTAATTCATTCCAGTTCATTCATAACTACAGACTTACACCTATAGTATTCGCCTCCAATCTACAAATGTCGCAATAAGACTAATCCAGTCAAAGCAACAATAAATAATAGATATGTTGATTCAAACTAAAGTGATGGATAATATAATTAATAATAAAATGGTAAATGGATACATACATAGTGAAAACAATATAAGATTAGGTATAAAAAGAAATGTAATAAAGTGATAAGCAATACTATATAAAAAAATACTGTGAAAGAAAAAGCAAGCATAAAAATAATAATGTTCAAAGACAGAACAAATATAAAATTTACTAGATAAATGAAAATATTACACATTTTAATATGAAGTTTTCTTGATATATCGATACTCAAAACTTTACATTTCTTACCAAATAAAATACACATTTCTCAATTTATTACTTTGAGAATATAAATATCTCAAATACATAGAGCTAAATTTTCCTATACACTACGTATATCTTTTATTATCAAAAAGCACATTTAATGCTAGTGTTGTAAGATTTTTCAACTCGTAAAAATTTCTTTATGCAAATGATGGGGTTATTGCTCAAAGGATTCAATGGAAAGCAGTTCCATTCATTCACTCATTCTATCCGTAAAAGGCAGAGAAAGAAAGAGAACTAGGCAGTAATACAAAACACGCAAAAACGATATAATTTAAAATTATTACAGCGAGTCACTTGTGAACAGATTTAACACAGCATATGTATTTACCAAATTTACTCAAGATTAAGGATATTAGTCAAGCCATCATTTTCCATATCAGCGAAAATTGGAAAAACAGGCTAAAATCAATAAAATAATAACTTTAAAAATATCAAACTCCAATTCAGAAAAGTATGTGGCCTTGATATGTGACTTTAGGAATGTATAACTTGTCGCCAGGCCATCTGCAAAAAGAAATGGGAGCCGCATATGGAGTCAGCGGTGAAGCTCAGAAGCGCATCCAATTACTTGTTATTTATAAGATTGGTGATTCTTATGATCACTTTAAAATGTACTACTTGAGACAAAAATATTTAAGGTGAGATCAGAGACCCTATAATAATACTGATGCTAAGTTATGCATTTTATATTCACTTTTCTAAGAAAGTATCAGAGATACTTTGATGAAATTTTTACGGCTTATTTTTTAATACTAGTTAGTTTTTACCTTTAATGAAGAGATTGTACTTAAAACGGTAATAAGTTATTTCTGAAACAAATTCCATTTTTATAAAAAAAAGTATATTAGTATTAATGTACAAAATGTTCTTATGCAAATGACCTGAAACTAGAGCTCAGCAATAAATGTAATATGTTGATCAGTTGTACAGATTCATGATTCTCTCTTCATTAGTTTATGAGAAAAAAGGTACATATGTTGTGAATTATTCACTTACGACTAAAATAGCGCTAAAGTCAACACAACTAACTATCAATTTACATACTAATCCATTTCTTGCACTTGCATCTTCACATAAAGTAATATAACCACCACAGGAAATAGTTTCACTTAAAACTGTAATTAAAATATTCAAATCAATACTATATTAATATTTCCTTTGTTGTCTTCAATATTTCCCATATGATTATCAGATATCTTTTTCTTGGAAGCACTAGGGGAGTGTAAGTACTTGATTTGTCATTCACTAAAGCATTCTCTTCAGAAATAGGCCTCTTATTTTCATTGTCACTACCATCATGCTTTACTGGATAGGTTTTGTAGCCCCAATTTACTTTAGTTTTAAATTTTTTATAACATCTGGTAGACCTAGGCAGGTATTA
Source organism: Metallyticus violacea (assembly GCA_030762175.1). Classification (NCBI taxonomy): domain Eukaryota; kingdom Metazoa; phylum Arthropoda; class Insecta; order Mantodea; family Metallyticidae; genus Metallyticus; species Metallyticus violacea. The sequence goes on along the minus strand of CM060833.1, from coordinate 18,092,518 downwards.
GATGTATTTAGGGAAGAAAGTTGGATTTATAGCGTGTAAAACTCGAAATAAACACAAAACTTTCCAATTACTCAAAAAATTAAACACACAAGTAGCCACTACTGTTATTGACTTTTGAAACAGTAATTTGCCTATAAAATACATGAAAAAACAGCATTTTATAACAAACGGTTTTACAGATATTTTAATTTTTATACAGTAGTGTGTGTTATTCATTTAATTAGTTTGACACATAAAACACATTAGAATTAAAAGCACCTGCAATTGGAACTTTTTAATTAATACTATACCAAATTAAGCATAAAATTTCAAATGATTATTTGGAATAAAAAACTCAATTTTGATATTTTTATTTTAAGTTTGACCTGTGATCTTAAATATATTATATTACAAAAGTATCGAAAAGTGTCGATTCCAAGTACAGGCATATCGTTCAATATCGATACCTCTACAGTATCGATTTTATGTATCGGATTATTATTCGATATCGCTACTTGTGAGTATCGAAGCAATCGACAACTCATCTCTTACTTTTAGTAATTTTAATATTATACGAATGTGATAGAGTAGTCTTTCACTACAAATATAACTGCGCATTAATTTCGATAAAAATATTATAAATGAGTATTTTTGAAAATTAATAGTGAACATAACATAGTGACAAACGCATACCATAAAATCGTTCATTTTTAGCGAATTCCGAAAGAATGCGGTTGTAGCAGGGAAAACTTTTGAATAATTTCTTCAAATATCCATCGACCCTACCTACTAGGCACTAAAATGAAAAAGTGTATATATACATATATATACATAAATATATAACATGTGTGCAAGTATATGTGAGTCTGTCTGTTAACGCTCTAGCGGCCGTAATTTTTGTTTTTTCCCCAATGTTTTTTCCTCTACTAGGAGGAATTTGCTTAGTTCACGCAGCTCCTGCGTGACGGAATTTTTAGGATTGTCGTTGTATATTATTCTAGTATGATTTCTTCTAAACCCATTAAAACGTGGAGGAAATGTGATGTATGAAAATATACACGGCATTACATTTAAAAATAAGTTTAAAAATACAAATGTAAATCCATAATTTTCTGATGTATTCTATGTAAGGAAAATAAGAACAACATTAGAGAGAAACAACATTAATTCAACTGCATCATGTATAATTACTAAAGTGAATAAAACACAGTATGATTATTGCTACATATAAATTAGTGCTTACACATGTTGGTTTAAAAACTTTATATATTAATGTTACTGAATAGTGTTCTCCAATAATGGCACCAATAAAGTCCATTTGTCTTCCCTTTCGTCTCGAGGTATACCGTGATAACTTTGAAAAAATAAAATTCTGGCCATGTCTGCGATGAGCCACACTTGCTCAAGCACGAAAAGCAAGGGTGATTGCGCACAGGTTTAGGAGTATGCAAGGAATTCCCAGTAAATTTCTGATAGTTTGAAGCGTATCACTACAGCTTCTCAGTGCATTCGCCATCAGCCTCTATCCTTCGGAATCAAAGATGAAAGCACAAGAGTGGCCCCCACAAGCTTCTTCTGCACTTGAAAAAAATCTTTCCCTGCAAGCAGATTCCACAGGGTGCTAGGCCAAGACTGTAAACAGATTTGGTGACAAACTTCACGAAAGTGAAGGCATCACTGTTGAGGACCATCTACAATACACCAGATCTTAATGCAACTGTCCACACTTCAGTTTTTGCCTAAATTTGATGGTAATTCGGAGATTTATTTAGCTTTACAATTTTACATCTAGCTTGTATATCTTTAAAATAAATGTACATAATAAGAATGAGCCGTTTGTGTTGTGTTCCTAGATGTAAGCCAACTAATGTGTTGTTGACACTTAAATATTTAGATTTCATAAGATTAAAGCACAAAAAAAGATACATCCCTAATAGCCTGTGATATATCAAACTATAGAATAATTAAACGTATACGGTTAATTAAATTAATTTTTCTTTAGTGCATAGAACAATTGTTTTAAGACATTTTCAATATTTCGCATTATTTGGTTCTATTTGTATGCATGTGTTTATGTATTTATATATACATGTATATAATTATACATACATAAAATTGTGTACACAATCATATTTAAGATTTTATATATGAATAAATGACTTTTATTGCAACAAATATTAAATTAAATTTACATATTACTCTTACCATAAATTACCAAAATCTTCAAAAATTAATAATTAAATACTATATTTTCCAATTTGATTGCCTCAGACTCCAGTTCATAAGCAGTTGCACACTGGAATATCCGGGGGATCAGGTTTCGATCCAATAAAAACAGAATAATAGAAGTATTTATTACTCCATTTATAAAACCCAAGCTACCAAATTGTATTTTACCAAACTTATAGCTAATTTCTCTAGATACCATGCTCATCAACATCCTGGTTATCTGTGTAAAGAAATCCAATTTGTTTCAATTAATGTCGCCATCTCCGTTTCTCGATTACTCCCATTCTCAGTTATTTCCTCATTATTGTAAATAATTTCTCTCCTACCTTCCCTAAATACTTTCCTAGCAGTGTAATAAATTCTTTTCTTTTTTTGTTAAAAATTCTTTCGCCAATTCTTTATTTTCCAGTATACAGGGTTTTTTAAACTCAACATCCCTTCACCATAGTCCAGTTTTCTTACACTCTAGTATACAGTGCAATGTTGCATCTAAATTAGCACAAAAAGGTCACACATCCATGTCCAGTTCCCCTCTAAGCCCTTAATTTTGTAACCCCCGTTCTTCCCCAAGCAATATCCTCTTCCTGTTCTGTCACATACATCAGTATTTCTCTATCTACCTTATTCCATTTTCCAATCTATATATAAGTGTAATGATCCTTTATACCTTGGGCTATGAAGTAAATTTGGTTTCTCAATATCCTGCACTTTTCTCCAAAAACATTTTCTTAGTTCAATATTCCCATTCTAAAATTCTTCCATCCCAAATTCTTCGAAACTTTTTTTTTCTCCATTTTAAAAAATTAACCACTTTTCCGTTTCGTGCTTTCTTGAGCTGTTAAACATTGCTTAGCATCATCTCCATCCTGCAAGGACCTAACTCTATAGCAATAGAACAGAAATATATTGTGTATGATATATATAGTCGGTCCTGGTGGTGTAGTGGTTACCATACTTGCCTCCTATACCCAAGATCGCAGGTTCGAACCCGGCCAGGACCGATGGATTTTTACGGGCGTAAAAATCATAAGCATGGCTTCCTTCGGAAGGGAAGTAAAGCCGTGGGTCCCGTGTCGTACATTTACGGCACGAAAAAGAACCTCAAGCCTGAAAGAGAGGCCTCTGAGCAAAATTTGTCGGCCATTTCACGTCCTGATTTGAATGGGACGCTATGACCTGAGATGTTAAAGAGCGTCCATAAATAAAATCAATCAAACAAAAATCACTATATATATATATATATATATATACACACACACATAATCTTGCATAATAGCCCAGGTTATGTTTTCTTAAAGTTGATATTTAGTTATAAAGAGTTTCCTGTATTTCCTTGTAGGAAAGCGATTTTTATATTAATGCTCATTTATTGATAGGAAGTAATAATACATACACAAAAATATTGCCCAAGAACCGAAATTAAATTTTCCTAAGGCTGGTATTTAGTAAAAAAAATTACACATTTTTTATTTTTAAACGAGGCTTTTCCGTATTTCCTTTATGGAAAATAAATGTTAAATATTAACACACATATACTGATAGAAAATTAATAATAAATCCACAAAATCTTGTATAAGAGTTGAAGCTGTCACTTAATCCCCGTCAAATACAGAGTAATTGAAATAATTAATATTTGTAATTTTAGAATCAGCAACTCAGTAATTATGTGCAAGTATGTTGTGGTTTTTTTCAATGGAGGAAATTTAATGACATAACTCGTATATGTAGAATTAATATTGTATATTATTTAAAGGCGTTAATAAGGTGTAATTTTTGGTCATATTTAAGAGATAACATGTAGTAATATAGCAACGTAAGGAAAAATTCACGTCTTTCTCCGGGGACAAAAAGACTTGGCAAAATGTCAGACAATCCAAGGTAATCTAGGGTTGGAAATGTCACCACCTCAGGGCAGACACCGACCTGTTTGGTGGCAAAGTTGTAGGAGTCCTAGTAAACGAGTTGTTGACAGTAACGTATGAAATCTGTTTAAATTCATCTTATTGACGAATAACGGAACATTTAGCTTGACCAAACTTGTCCAGCGAATAGAAATAAAATTCAGTGAGGTTAGCACTGACCTATGAGAGACATTAACACAAAATTGGCGGGAGTATTTCGCGCCGTTGCCCATGGATAGAGTCATTTTGTATTGTGTATAAAAGGGATAGATTTTGCCCAAAAGGGGGCAGCCTCAGAATTTTCCAGACCCAGATACGTGTGGCTGCCGGCGCTCGAAGATCAGCGGAAGAGCGGCCTAAGTACCGAGTACCAGTTCCGGTGACAACGAAGCTAATTGCCGGTACAACATCGTTGAGCTGCATTAAGAATTCTGTTGAATTAACAATCTCTTCACACTCGGCACCATTTGATTAACGCTATGAATTTACGTGTGTGCCAAGATTACCTTACCCAGGTTCGATGTGAGACGTCTGTTTGCCTGCATATTCACGTTAAGGAGAATAAACGATATCATCTACTAAGCAACGAAGCGTTATTTATCGTCACCTCTTTGCATCGGAATCCCGTTCACTCAGTCTCGGCTGGCCCACAGCCGCCAAAATCCAGCGAAACAACGCCCTCGAGAGAGTCTCATCAAAGAAGAGTATCGTGGTCTGCAGCAGCCGTAGCGAAACCTGCGATCAGCGGGCATAAATTACTTTCCGCAGCAACCATACAGCCCAATTCCCATTCCCCCTATTAAATCCATTTCAAACTATAGCCAAAAGTGGGGCAAATAATAAACATCCACCACCCACAACCTTATATTAGTTCTTCGTTCTGCACAATGGTACAATGTCAGGTACCTCCACTACCTAGGAGATGGTGATTTCAAAGTTTCAAAGAGTTTTTGGAAACTAAAACCCCATGGTGATGAAGTGACGATAATTTGAATGTGCGGAGCACGTGCAAAAACGTATGGGCGGTAGGTTCAGACTACTCAAGTTGTCTATGAAGGGCAAAACGCTTAGTGATTAGAAGGAAAAGGCTGTCTCATAGTTAGTGCAAGAGACTTATTCAAAGAGACCATGGTTTAGCATTAGGCATATTTGTGACTGTGTGAAGAAGATGAAGAAAGCTGTCTGGGTACTTTCCTTTCACATTGCTTCCACAAATGACTCTCCTCATCTACAATCATCCTCATTATTTATCTAAAGCTGTCGTGGATGAGGTAAAATGTACCTTTAGGGATTTATCTGATGCAGACCTGCTGAAGAAATTTTTTCACTATAGATCACAGAACACAAATGAATGTGTCTTCCCAAGACAGTGTTTGTGATCACCAACACACTTCATTTTGTGGTCTTTGTTCAATCAGAGCAATATAATACCTGCAGAAACTGGGTTTATATCCTGGATCTCAGACAGTGCAAGGTATGTTACATAAGCTTAGGTACATACATATTCTTAATAAGCTTAGTTTAAAATGTGCGGACAATGCTGTACATTTATTGTCCAAAAATCAAGGCATACAGAAAGAGAGCTAAAAGCCGTCAGGGTGCATTTGGTGATGATACAGACTACGATGGAAGGTTCCGATACACCAAATTTAAGCTTGTTTTCTGTAAGTTTAATTTGTTTCCATTAAAATCTCTTTCTACTTCTACTTAACATAGAAGGCTGCAACTTTCAGGTCTACTAGTACGTTATAAATATGCTGAATAAATATCTTTTCAATTAAGTGTAAATTAGGAATTCTTTTGATGAAATACACATAAAAATTATAAAAAGTTATTATGAGCATTTTTTTTTCTTTCATGTAATAATTGCTTCTATTTAAAATAATTTTTTCAGTATAATTACAACATAGTTCTACATACACAGTAAGATTTTTAAGTCTCTAGCTTCTGTAGTTTTTGAGAAAATATATATTTAACAATATACAACTTAACATTGCAGGAATAGAGGGATTGCATTTGCCCTTAATGGGACTCCAAGAAAATCTACGCCGCATGAAATTACCAAATAGTGCAACATTTCTGTGGGACCTTGTCATAAAATCCTAACAGAAAAAGTTGGTAAGCATCGCGTTGCAGCAAAGTTTGTCTCTCGGCTTTTAATAAGTCGCGATCAGTCCGGATCACCTTAATGAGGATGCCTCTTCCATTGATGGCACATGAGTCTATGGTTACGAGGTTGGGACAAAAATTCAATCACCCCAGTGGGTTGAAAAATCGGCAATCTTTAAAAATACAACACTTTGTTCAAGAGGTTAGATTACCCATGACGCACTGGGGTTAGAACGAGGGATTGTGGGAGTAAAACTGCTGGAGTCAAAGCACGTATCTTCTTTAATTTTTTAGTGGAAGTGGCGTAACGGAAGCACGTACTTTCTTCAATTTTATCACAGAAATGTAACCAAAATCATAAAACACAAGCACTGAAGGTGGGTCACGCGTCAATGAACTTGTATTCCTTAGGTGGCTCTTAAATGAGCCTTTTCTTCCGCGATTGCAATGGAAAGGTGCAGGTGGCCTTGCGGAATATGGTTTGTTGCTTCACGGGTTGTACATGTAACAATGCTACATATATTCTATGCAGAGTGATGAATAACTGATATTGCAACATGGCAAGCCTCGTTTTTAATTAATTTCCTTGCTGCTAGCCTTAATTTCAAGTCTTCCCGTAACTAGTTGAACGATTCTTTCCCTCCCTGCGGCACGACCTCGTGCGATTTTCATGCCTGAAAAAAAGCATTTCCCGTAATTGACGAAATTACAGAATTATGTACATTTAGAATCATAAAGGACACACATGTGTACATATATAACAGTATGTATGTACCTTGCATACCGTGAGAACAGAATAATGTACAATTGCACACATAACATACTCCTATGGTGCAAGTACAGATTAACCTATAATTCCTTCCTGGAATGTTGTTACATTTTCCGCCTGTTTTCCATTTTCTGCTACTCGAACATACACTCTTACTTGACTCCAGTAGTCAATCCCTAATTTCAATTCCAGTGCATCAAGGGTAATGTAACCTCTGGAATAAAGTGTCACATATTCATAAATTACCGAAAAATCTTCAAGGTCCAAAACAATTCCTCCGGTCAGGTCAAACGCCTAAATCCTGCTGAGGCTTTTATTCGACATGTAGGGTGTTATTCATCACGAATTTCAGCCCGAGAGTCAAAATGTGAATCGCTGGTGTGATGTCCTTAAACGAATCCGTGAAAACATGGACTATAGAGAGTGAATCCTGCAACACGACAACGTACCAGTGCATTTATAATTACTGTTCTTACCCACCCTCCATACGCTCTGACTTTGTACTAAAATTGACCATGAAGTGACGAAAGTTAAACTCGAATGAGAAATAAAACAAAATTTGCAGAGAGAACTTAGCGCATTCTCAAAAATCGCCTATCAAGACTGCTTTGAGAAATCCAAACTGTGGGAAGAGCTGTATTAATAAAGCAGAAGACAAAATATATTATTTATTGATGACAGTAGCCAATATTTTTAAAAAAAATTAAACAGTTCGGTTATTTATTGATCAAGCCTCATACATAACGAATATGCATTTAATTGGTATTTGTGCTTGGTTAGGCAGTGCCTTGACACGACTGCTCTACCGCTGAAGCCGTTCCTGCTCTATAGCAATTATGAAAAAAGAGGGTTATTTTTTGCCTTCAAAGGCTGCCTTTGTGTGGAGTCAAAAGAAGTTATAAGAGTGGCTTCAAAAGAAAGCGGCAGCCAACAGAAAAGCAAGTACACTAAGAATGAAATGGAAAAGTTTGTACGAAATGGTTCTTATATAGTCCTCTTTAAGACTAGAAAACCTTGAACATGAAAATGAACTTCTGGTTCATTACATTTCCTGAAAGGCTTTGCTCATAAACAAGCAACAATTTAGCTTCATTATGGAGCTGAAATCTATACATATTATAAAAGTAAATTCACTGACAGGGGTAGCAGAGATTGCTGAGTTACGAATTCATGGAAGGGAGGACTGGGATTCGATTTCCGCCAAGAGCATCCTTCCAGACTGTGTTTTTTATTTCAGGCTTTTCCCAGCATTTACTGATGACAAATGCCGGAAAGGTACCTTAACTTAGGCCTCGAAAGCTTTCTTCCCTATTTACCATTTCACTCATGTATCAAGATCAGAGCCCAGAAGATTAGAGATTTATTTTGATTAAAATGGGCAGGCAAAAAGGCACTTAAATACCGAAAATAGTCACTAATATAATTAAACTGGTATTTATTAAAAGTTTTCTCTTTCACAGAGAGTAATATCACGACATTTAAGACACTCAATACTTTCTTTACCACATAATTAAAGTACCTGAACTTACTTTTTTTGGTTGCAAGCAACAACAAGATGTTTTTTCAAGGTATCAACTGTCATAGTCAGTCGCATGTCGGAGAGAAAACTTTTTCGTCATGGAAAAAGAACGTTCTACTTCCACTGTGATTGGAACATATTTAAAACAAATTATTTCAGAAGGACTCCTACCAGATACAACTGAACCTTCATATTTCAGGACGTCATAGAAATGTTAACCAAGAGAAAGTAGTTGTGAATAGTCCTGGTGAATGAGGAAAAATGTGCAGTAGCCTGGTCGAATTTATTTCCTGTTTATGCGTTTATAGGAGAATTAGGTTAGTATCTCTCTTTATTTCCGTATTAACCATGCCTTAGGGACTCTATTGCACAGTTGTACTGCTGTCATAATTCTGTTGTAATTATTTATTATATTTGTTACATTTATACAGCTGAGAAGTTATTCCCACCACAAATCTCCTAGAACTTTCTCGCGCATATCGATACAAGATCATTCGCCAGGACTATTCAAAACCACAGTACTTCCCTGATCCTCTCTATTTCCTGGTATTTATATGGCCGAGGTAACTATGAGTTCCTTTCACTAATGAAGGCTCTGATATTTAAAGAGCTTAAGTGAATGGGTTGAGGAGAAAGCTTTTGACTGCTTGAAAAGAAATGAATGTATAAAAACATTTTTAATAAATATTTTTGAGGTGAATATGTCATTTAATTTTTATAAACTTCTATATACTGATATTCCTTATGTGTTTTTAAAATGCGTAAATATTCGCAGAAAAAATCCATAACGATCAAAAAGAGTCCAAATTGGGGGGGAGGGAAACTTTAAACCTTAAAATAGGCAACAGAACCCAAAATATGCAAAAAGGCAAAATATTGACCCTACCGACCCCGAAACATGATCATTCTTCCGACTCTTAAATATATCTACCCAGATGGAAAAGGCCTAACCGGGCCTCTGATCATCAGTGTCCACTGCCTGTGATGCCTCAGTAGTAAAAATGAGCGTTCAACACTTCTACCTTGACTGTCTGCTCTCCTCGATATCAAGATTTGCACCCCCGGGACATCGCCAATCGCTAATTATCTCTGGACAACATGATCACATACACACAGAAATCAGTTCAATGTTAGGATCTCTCGAAAACACCATAAACCCAGAAAGTTGCACACGCACACTCATAGATAGAATGATGATGAATGATAGAATAAAAGGCGAATAGTGGCAAAGAAATATCAAACATGCATTTGCCCTTTCTGAAAACCCTCACAAAACCCACGGTTAGGTAAATCGTCCGCGGAATTTGTTTAAACTCAACTAAATTAGGAAACCATTATCAAGGTTTATAAGTCAGGGAAGAAAGTCTGAAAATGCTTCCTGTAATTTCATGGCATTTCTGTTGACGCAGGCCGTACCTACAGGCGTACAAAATATTCGTAATATAATTCTCTCGAGTTACAAGCCAGATGCAGAGCCTACTACTACAAACAACGTTTTGCTGCAGCTGCAACAATGGAAGCGATGCATTTACTTTCGGTTTCATTATTACACAAAACACCCTCTTCCCAGTGCTACCAACGTATTTCTTCAAACCAATAAAGTTAAACAGATATCCGCATAGATGCACAATTTTTTTCGGAAGGTATCAATCTTGTAATATTCAACTGCCTAACAGAGAAATTTTTATTCTTTATTTTCTTTTCAGATATTTTCTACTTAAGGATTACATAACTTTATAATGACAGCTTACATATGCACATTCATTTAATGAAGACAGTTTGCTTCTAAGAAAAATGGAAAAACAGAAGAATTTGAAATGTTAATTAACAATGCCTAACATGTTTATTATCCATAGCTTAATTGTTATTAAATTATATGTTATAAAATAATTTTCCTTTTAGTACTAAATGGTGTTTATAAATCGTTTGTATTTCACTATATACCATAAATGATGTAATTCATATACAGTGTTACAAGCAATATTCTTAAATACACTAATAAAACCTTTTTTACTTTTTCTAAGTTTATTGATGGAAGAGGCCTTTATAATAACACCATTGGCAAAATTTAAATTGACCCCCTTATGTGGTAATTAGTTTTAAATTGAAAAGTGGTGTACTTATTAGATATTTAGATATTACTGAACAAATTAAGCAATTTTTGTTATGTTTAATTAAGTTTTAAGAAGTTTTATACGTTTGAAACAGCTCATATTACGTTTTTAATAGAAAAATGAACCATTGCTAAGGAATTTGCCACTATCAGAAACGGATTATCTACCCCTCTGGATAATGTTCATCTGTGTATACGGAAAAAATTTAATGCAGCAAGATGGAGCGCCGTCACACTTTTCAAGACATCTGTTAATTATTACATTCACGACAATCTCCCTATAAAAGCTTGGCATGTACTGGGCCATTGTTGGCCAGCCCACTCGCCTGACCTAACACCCTTATATTACTTTCTATGGTACTACTTTAAACAAAGAATATCTACAACAAAAGACAACTTGAAGCATTGAATACGGGAATCTTGTGGTCATATCAATTTTTGTTAAACAAAGTCTTTGAAAAAGAGTTGCTAAATGTTGAAATGTTATGGATCTTAATTTGAACATTAAATAAAAAGACTTGGTTTATTAATATCTAAAAATTATACCACCAATAAATTTACATTTTTAAGTTAACCCCCGCAACCCTAATCGTTTTACACATGGGACTAACTCAAAGGTCCCTTTCTGAAAGCGAGCATTTCATTTTACTAGCCTATTTAAAAATACTGGCCTGTAACAATTTATATTGAGTATCTTTTATATATATATATACCTATATATATCATGTATATATCATTTATTATTATATAAATGAAAAAAAAGTAATTCTTGGAACTATGAAACTAACATAACGAGAACTAACTAGAGAAGCAGAAATAGATAAAATACTTAAATAGTCACATAATTTTCGCTATGTTTCGAAAAACTTATGTTCTTGTTCAAAGACAGAAGAAATATATATATATATATATATATATATATATATATATATATATATATACATATATATATCTTCCTTTAAAGAAGAACATACGTTCTATATAACTTACGATCTTGTGTGTGTGTGTGTATATATATATATAAGTGTTTTCTCCTTTTAAAGCTTCTATAATTACCGTTAATTTGTTACATTGCTAATAGTGTTACTCTATTTTCATTTTTCTTTTACATTAAAATGCCTATATAGTCACACAGTTTTAGCTGTATTTCCAAAAACTAGTGTTTTTCTTCAAAGGCATAAGAAAGAAAGGAAATATATACACGAACTGGAAAAGCAGAAATAGATAAAACACTACAAATACAGTTAGACAATTTTCGCTATATTTCCAACAACTGGTCCTCTTCTTCAATGACAAAAGACAAGTCAAAATTGTGTGATTATTTTTAGAGTTTTGTTTGTTTCTGTTTCTCTAGTTCTTGTTATTATAGCTGCATTGTTTCAACAGTTACTTTATTTTTCAAGTTCACTTCTTCTATTTCTGTACAAAGACCGCATCCTTCTTCCTTTTATAATTCCGTATCATTCCTACGCACAAAAATCCCAATAAAAACCAAGAAATTCCAATAAGAAATGCTTTAACCATCTTATTACTAAGTCCTGGGATTGAGAGCATCAAAACTAATTTGAAAGAATGTCACGATATTTTATTAAAGCATTCAACTTTAAGTAATTTTTCGAAAAGTGTACCACGCTTTACTTTTAGATCATCCCCTAACTTTAAAAATACATTTCGCTGCAATCTATCCCCATGCAAATTACCCAGCCCGGTCGAAGCAAACGACCTAAATGCAAAACCTGTATGCTAATTATCCCATGTCATTCGTTTCAAAGCCCCAATTTATGAGAATTTAAGATTACTTAATTTGCTAAATGTCTGCTAAGAACGTCGTATAAATGTTAACGTGTAAGCTTTGCAAAGCATTTTACATTGGTTTAACTTCTACTGTTGTTTCGCTCCGTATGAACAATCATAGACGTTCTGTTAAAACAAGTCACCCTTATTGATTACCCAATGCCCTCCCCACATTTAATACTTACTGATGGTTACCGGCTCATGTTTCTGAAAACTGTCTCAGAGGTAGACAGATTGCAGTTATATTTTTAAATAAAGCGAGTACATTACCGATTGTAAATATTTCGTCATTAAATTCTACGTGATAGTTTGTTATTACTGTTTTTAATTGTTCTTTTTATTTTTCCTACTCATAATTTATTTCTCTTTCTTATAGTTGCTCCTACGCCATTTCCCCCTTATTGTTTATTTTATGTTTTCAGGCATTATTTTACCTTCGAGCTTCAATATTTACTTTTACCATCATTTGCCTTCTGCTTCGGAAAAACAATAGATTCGAAATATTCAGATTTGTGTTACTGTTGAAGTATTTCTGCTTCTCTACTTCTTGTTATATTTGCTACATTTTTCCAAGTGTTACTTTATTTTAAATTTTTATCGTGTTACATTTAACATGTCCCATGATAATATCAACTGAGCATTAAGTTGCCGGGTCGATCCTGGTGGTCTAATGGTAACCACACTTGACTCGTAAACCCAAGATCGCGGGTTCGATCGCGCGCAGGGTCGTTGAATTTTTCGGGCCTAAAATTTTTAAGTATATCTTCCTTAGGAAGGGAGATAAAGCCGTGGATCCCGTGTGGTACATTTACGGCAGGAAAAGAACCTCAAGCCTGAAAGAATAGGCCTCTGAGCAAAATTTACTGACCGTTTCACGCGCTGAATTAAAGGGGGCACTTATGACCTGAAATGTTAAAGAACGCCCGTAAAGCAAATCGACAGTAGGTTGCCGGACATGAAATTTAACATACTGTCATCAACGCGTCCAGATTCTGAAATTGCATTTTAAGTTCGGTGAGTGTTCGTATGAAGAGACCGTTCGAAGAATTGTGTCCATTTTTGGTAGGTGAAATTTTGGTACGTATCAAAAATGCAGTGCAGAGACTGGTAAGGAAATTTGAAGATCGATCGTTAGAAAATGTTGCCCTAGTCAGACTGAGCGTTGCTACGAGCTCACTGAAGTGAATATACAGCCGTTCTCAACAATTAAAAATTCCGAGAGCAGTTTTCAGCCAATTTTAACAAAAGATCTGCATATACATCCTTTAAAGATTGAACTAATACAAGAACTGAAGCGGACGGACTATTTCTACCTTTCGCGCAATAGCAATCAAAACTGGGCATCGATATCTTGTGATTTGACACCATGTGATTATTTTTGTAAAATCTTGTGTTTATGTGGACAATCCATGAACTATCCCTCAACTGAAGCAGTGATGAGTGAAGTTCAGCCGGAACTTTGCTATAAAGTCGTTGAGATGTTTGCCAACAGAGTGAAGATATGCCAAGGAAGCCGTGGAGGACATTGCCTCAGGTATTGTTTCATGTTTAATGGCAGTGTTTGTGCTTAAGATAATATCAGCACATTTCAAATAATTGAGTAGTTATAGCTAACACACTTTCTTTGTACTGTTAAACTTGAATAATGTAACAATGCTTAGTATTTACATTGAAATGTAATAATATAGCTGCGTTTACCAGCACTTCTTAATGTTCAAGAGCAGTTAACGGTAGCGCTTCAAGCGGCAAATAGTAGAACTGTGTGCGCACAATCAAAACCATTACTCTCAGCAAATGAACAGGTTGTATATATAAATGTAGGTCTAGGTACGACCTGGAACTTTTAAACTCTGGGAATCTTTCTTCAAATCGCTTTTGAACATGATTCTGAGTTAAAACATGAACCATAAACAAATTCACGTTGAGTATAAAAAACACATTCATAGCCATAATTCAGTCGGTCCTGGTGGTGTAGTGGTTACCATACTAGCCTCCTAAACCCAAGATCGCGAGTTCGAACCCGGCCAGGACCGATGGATTTTTTCGGCGCGTAAAAATCCTAAATATGGCTTCCTTCGGAAGGGAAGTAAAGCTGTGGGTCCCGTGTCGTACATTTACGGCACGAAAAAGAACCTCATGCCTGAAAAAGAGGCCTCTGAGCAAAATTGGTCGGTCGTTTCACGCCCTAAGTTGAATGGGACGCTGATGACCTGAGATGTTAAAGAGGGTCCATAAATAAATCAATCAAAAAAAAAAAAAAAGAGCCATAATTCACTTCTAAAGTCAATACGAAAGAAACACACCATTCAGAACTCAATTAATCTCATACCCACAGTAACTAGCGTGACATTGTTGCAATCAAGGACGGCAAGCCCGTGTTCACACCTTTCTGGAAAACACCTCAAGCAGGTTTATAGTTCATTGGATTGCTTCGTCCAATAAACAATACCTTTATAATACGTATGCAAAGTTGTTGCATTCATTTAGAACAACCCTGTATTTAAAACAAATCCCGACATGTCATTTCTGTTAATCGGATTTTAGTTGCAAGATTCTCGGTTAATAACGATCATAATCCTACCACTAAGGCGATTTTCCTCTTGCGCCAGGAGTCAAATGAGGCTAGTAAAACCATTCCAGCACTAAATCTCCATTTGTAGCCTGAAAGGACTGTACGTGGTACTTGCTAATCATAGGAGTAAATAAATAATGGGACAAGCCTTCCTGTCATGCACATTCAGGACCTAAATTACTGTCAAGTATGAAACAAATGAAGCGCTTGTTCCGTTACCTCTTGGCACTAGTACGTCAGTATCGTTGCGTTCGACACCTAAAAGGAACGCTGCCTACATTCTTGGATACATCCTCTTGAATGCATTTAAGCAGCCCTTCAACATATATATTTATTTTAAATTTGCAACGATAAACTAGTTTCCTAATTGTTATCTAGATATAAAATATGCACTCAAATGTCCATTTATTAATTCCTTTTATCTCCACATATGTAAAACATATTGTCTTACAAGAAAGTTATGTCCTCACTGTCTCTAGATTTTAATAGTGTACTACTGAACAGTCGTTTTAATCATCATGACCATCTATAAGGTACGTAAGCCCGTTTCCTCTCTAACAAGGACTGATCCCAACCATCTCTTCTTCGGCAGATCTAAATTGTCCTTCACGGTTTTCTCTATTATATCGTTTATGTTCTCAGTCTTTAAATTTCTTCTGATATTTGCATTTTTAACTTCTTTCCATATTTCTCAGACATTTAATTTCTTCTGTATTACATCTTCATTCATCCACTATTTTAAGATTTCAACTCTCTGCTTCAGATAAACAAGTAATAAGAACAATATGTTAATATAATTTTAATTTTAATAGTATCCTAACTTTTATAATTTCTATTAACAATGTCATTAAATTTATTTGCTATACAGGATGTAAAAAAAACAGTAAGTCAAAATTTTGAGGAAATTTCTGGCATATAACGAATAAAAAAGTATTTACGAACAAGGGTACGGCATTGCTTTATTCCCTTGTTAGGGATATTTTTCTACACCTGTATCATATATCAGAATATTCAAAAACAGAATTGGGGAAACAGAACATCATATGAAATGCTCCAAACGCCCTACGTTAGCACGGATACAACTTTCAACACGCCGTTCCATGGACTCCTTGATGCGCTGATGTGTCCCTGGAGTATCTCGTATTGTCTGGCATCTTTGCAGAATACGAGCAAGAAGATTCTCTGCACCTTCGGCTGATACATACATCATGTGATCATCTACCAACTCTTTATTTGAACACCTCATTTTACTGCACCTGGAACGAGGTC
The DNA here is from genome assembly GCA_030762175.1 of Metallyticus violacea. Classification (NCBI taxonomy): domain Eukaryota; kingdom Metazoa; phylum Arthropoda; class Insecta; order Mantodea; family Metallyticidae; genus Metallyticus; species Metallyticus violacea. The sequence continues at coordinate 18,076,264 of CM060833.1, read as the reverse complement.
CGTAAACACATAGAACTGACACTACGTGCTCGGTGCTGCCTTAAGCAATGAAGTAAATAACATAACAAGCGGACTCCATGGTACAGAACGACCATGACAACGTTGAATCCAGGAACTAGAGTAGTTGCAACACCTCCACCCCATTTAACTAGCGGTAAAATCAAATGTACGTATTAAGCAACGGTTCTGTTGAGCTATTACCACAGGATAGTTATGGTGGTATTATAGCTTGCATATCACACCGTGTATACGGAGTTGTAGATAAAAGGCTCTAACAAGGAAATAAAGCGTTCGGACCTATGTTCACATAACACATTTCCATCCTCCATACGCTAGGAATGTTTCCCCAAAGTTTTTGACACACCTTTCTGTTATATTCCGTTTATAACCTTATGCACATCAGTATCAGAGCACGTCTGTGGTGCCTCAGTACTAACGGGCGTTAAACACTATTAAAAAGTTTCATAGATATAAGATACTGCACAGTGAAGAAAGTTATAGTACGCAACTTGTTCATTTTATTTGTTTTCAATATAAATTTTAGCTATTTTCATATAAGATTCCAAAAAGACCATAACTGCTATCTTTTGTGAGGATGTTATTAAATTATGTGTCTTTTATAAACTTTTCTAATTCAAATACTGCTCTTTGAAATGTTCTTCATGTTTTATTACGTGATTGTTTGCAAATACAGGGAAGATATTTCAGTTGAAGCCGCGGCTACTTAGTGTAAAGGATTAACTGGGAGGAAAAAAAAACAAACAAACAAACAAAAGCAGATAGATTCGCCGCACGTAAAGTTGGTGTTTATATTTTCACTGATAGAATAACACACCCTTTATAATTGATTATGGGCATTAACTTGTATTGTAACAGATGTTGAAATTAATTACTCTCCATGGAAATATATTGCAGGAATCAGCATAGAAAATTTCAGCATTTCATCTAACTTTTTTGTAAGAACACGGGGTTTAGATCAAGTTCTCATTCAAACATTCGCATCTCGAAGTTTTAAACAAATTTTCCAAATCCCTTGTTAGTTCTCTGCAAGAATCGATTTATACCACACACACACACACACACACACACACACACACACACACACACACACACACACACACACACACACACACACACACACACACACACACATATATATATATATATATATATATATATATGAAAATAATGTAACACTATTAATAATGTAACTAAATTAACAATAATTAGAAAAGCAGAAAAAAGATAAACATTAAGAAAAAGTCACAGATTTGCAATTGCTGTATTTTGAACTGCTAGAGTTCTTCTATGGCAAGAAGACAAGTCAAAGTTATAATATTTTAAAGGTTTATTAATGTAGTTTCATAACTAACATAATTATTAACATACAATTTACACACAAGGAAAGCACCGACTATCTCACGCAAAACCACCCGCCGATAACGACTTAATCAAACTAACTGCATGCTGCTACCTGCTCAAACATTTATGGCCTTGACGACTACTCCCAGTCCGCAGCCGCCCTCTACCGTCCTGTTACTTAAAACGAAACTTTACATTTAAATGCATTATTTAAATTCAAAATTCCAATTATTGTATATTTTTAAAATTATAAACAATACATTCAATTACGATCTACTGCTACAGTTTAGAAACTGTGGTAATTCTGAAACGTTACACGGCTGAGATCTTGTGGTGTGGCAATTTGTATCTGAAATATTAAGAGACCGCCACCACTAAGCACTTATCTCTATCCCTCTATCTCTTACATGTTTTCCTTGAGCAGTACCGTAGGATTAAAACACACACTAATGGCCGCACATTCACCGGCTTTTTATCTGCAAGTTAAACATTCCACAACTTTATTTGCTCATTACCGCCATTTACCCCAACATAACTGAAAAACGTAAAATAGAATTGCCCTGATTAAAGAACGCTTCTATAACCTTCTCTTCAGGGTTGTTTTGTCATTTTCCTTGTGAGGGTTGACCAAATTTTACCATAGAGAAACAACGTTATAAGATTTAATTTTATAGTCGTAGTAGGTAGTAGTAGTAGTAGTAGTAGTAGTAGTAGTAGTAGTAGTAATAGTAGTAGTAGTAGTAGTAGTAGTAGTAGTAATAGTAGTAGTAGTAGTAGTAATAGTAGTAGTAATAGTAGTAGGAGTAGTAGTAATAGTAGTAGTAGTAGTAGTAGTAGTAGTAGTAGGAGTAGTAGTAATAGTAGTAGTAGTAGTAGTAGTAGTAGTAATAGTAGTAGTAATAGTAGTAGTAGTAATAGTAATAGTAGTAGTAATAGTAGTAGTAATAGTAGTAGTAATAGTAGTAGTAGTAGTAGTAGTAATGGTAGTAGTAATAGTAGTAGTAGTAATAGTAGTAGTAGTAATAGTAATAGTAGTAGTAGTAGTAATAGTAGTAGTAATAGTAGTAGTAGTAATAGTAGTAGTAGTAATAGTAATAGTAGTAGTAGTAATAGTAGTAGTACTAGTAGTAATAGTAGTAGTACTAGTAGTACTAGTAGTAGTACTAGTAGTACTAGTAGTAATAGTAGTAGTAGTAATAGTACTGGTAGTAATAGTAATAGTAGTAGCAGTAGTAGTAGTAGTAGCAGTAGCAGTAGTAGTAGTAGTAGTAGTAGCAGTAGTAGTAGCAGTAATAGTAGTAGTAGTAGTAGTAGCAGCATCTTTATTGTTATAAAATTCTATATACATATTACAAATATATTTTATGCATGGGTTGTAGACAGTACATACTTAAGTATGATACGCAATTTGAAGGAGGAGCAGATAATATAAACAAAACAATATTAATAATAAATAATCATTAAAATGAGAAGAATCATATTTACTGATATGTATATGAAGGGAAACATATTACATTATTTATAATTACACAAGTTATTGGGTTTTAACCTGCAAAAAAAAAAAAAAACAACAAAAAACAAAAAAAAACAAAAAAACGCTTCTAGCTTCCCGCACTTTGACTAGGAAAATGCCCGTATTCAATCAATTAATGTGATCCGTAAACAGATCCCAGCGTGTAAATCAATTTCTAATCACCTTAAGAAAGTTTTCAGGGGGAAAAAAAAAGTTTTTCTCAGGTGTTCCCCGTGAGCATATTGTGCAGGAATGTATACCATTCCTCCTCCCCTCCACAAAATGGCAGATTTTCCTACCAGAACTATGCGTTATTTTTGAGCCTTCCAACGTCCTGGTTTACGCCAGGCCATTCCTGATCGCGCCTTTCTCCCTAGATCGAACATATAATAACTCCCGGCTTGTTTATTTTCGTTCGATAGGCTCAAGGAGACTTTCGTGTTACATTTTGTCTCCATTTCCTGCCTGGTGATACCTTCTAGCCTTGTTCTATAACTTTCTTGCATACGTTTTTATTATTTGCATCGCCTGGTTACCATATTAAACCCAGGCCAAATCCTCAGCGTCCTCTTTTCACCTCTATAACCCAAAACGTTGAAGTTATATTTTGCATCTGGTGTTTAGCGCCAAGTATGAACAGGTCTCCTACAGCTATTTGAGCATAGCTCTTATATAATGTGTTGGCAAAGGAAAGGCATGCAATTTGCAATGAATTTCTCTTGAAACCATTTGAAGAAGTTATTCTCTCCTTAACATAAATCAGGATAACCAAAGAGAAGGAATTTTGTCTTTAAAGGTTGCGGGCCAGTTTTCAAAAATACAAGGAACACAGCAGAAAAGTTTCAAATAGAACAGCATTAAACACGAACAGAAGATCAATAAAATATTAACGTCTAAAATTATTCACGGTCGATTGGTTGCTAGCGACTATTTCAGATGCTGATATTTAGTATTTTTTCTCTAGCTTCCCAATAAAAAGCTTCCAAATTACTTTTAATATGTTTGTTGCTATGAAGTTGGCTGCATTTCACGATGTTCTTTGTTTAAGATAGTATTCACAATGGACAGTGACTATCCTTGATTAATCTGATCCTGAAGAGATGTTCTGATAGGCAATCATGCCCAACAATTAAGAGGAATTGGGCAACTACAGTTTTTCATGGTTTGAATAAAGGATATTTGAAATTCTTTATATCTTGATATAGTTTTCCTTTAAGTTTTTGTTGCATACTTTGTTGTTCTTGTTCAGTTAAAACTCTTTTTATGGATTTCAATTTTGGAGGGATTTTTAGTATAAAGATGTCTTTAATTTTACGGTGGCTGCTTTTTTGCTGACGTATCAGCAATCTCGTTCCCTTTAATTCTACACGGCTCGGGATCCATTGTAAAATTAATTATATATTTCTAATTTGGATTATATGATATATTTATAACCGCCATGGGTGACCGAGGTCATTAAGGCGCGGGCTTGTGAGTGAGAGGTCTGGGGTTCGAATCCGGCCAGGACCGTCCTCCCTGACTGAGGTTTTTTCCAGGTTTTCCTCAGTCCTCATAAATAGCAAATGTCGGAGAGGTACCCTAAAATTGAGCTGGAACGTTTCCTTCCTTAAAAACAATCCTTTCCCAATATATCATTTCATCTCATGTATCATCAGTGTCCACCGCCTCTCAGTAGTAAAAACGGGCTAAACACTACTTAAAAATTATATATATATATATATATATATATATATATATATATATATAGTGTATATTGCTGGGTAAATGTAATTCATTATACTTTGAGTACTGCTTTATAGTCACTTAAGATAACATTTTTTTATTTATGTTACGTATATACAATAGATTTTCTAAAACTGTTCTAATGATTTTTTTTGCCATCAAAATTGTTAGCATACTGTCTCAAAGGTTTACTAAAATTATGCAACTATTGCCTCGAATTCTAACAGAATACAATACGGAATACAACTAGTAAACAATTACAATTGTTTCTATAAACAAAGAATACACTAAATTGCAACAAAAATGTAACATACAACGGCTATTCAATAAAGAATATCAGAATTTTACAGCCATAATTTCTCGCGCTGAAAGTTTATAATATTTTGTTAGCCTAATGTGCAATGCTTACAGGCGGTATTAGTACAACATGTTGCTCTGAAAATCTGCTTTCGTAGCAATAGAATTTCAGCTGAGAGCTACTCAATGTTACAGAAGACTTATGGGGAGTTTGTTTTTCCTTGTAGCACTTGGAAGATGGTTTAAAATGTTTAAAGCGGGAATAAATTTCAAAAGAAGGTTCACCCGGCGCTCCAGTTGCACACTGCTGATTTCCGAACAAAAGGACGTTCGCGTGCAGGTTTGCATGCAATTAAAGATGATTCGAGATTTTTAAATCAGAGCTGGAAACATGACTAACTTATTCGATGCTGAGAGTAAATAGTAAGGCTTTGTATAGAACACTTTACCATCTTTACACATACGCAAAAAAACAATAAAAAGCAAAATTGTTGCTTCTGAATTTTTTTTTTTTTTTTTTGATGATTTATTTATGGACGCTCTTTAACAGCTCAGGTCATCAGCGTCCCATTCAACTCAGGGCGTGAAACGGCCGACAAATTTTGCTCAGAGGCCTCTCTTTCAGGCTTCCTCTTTTTCGTGCCGTAAATGTACGACACGGGACCCACGGCTTTATTTCCCTTTCGAAGGAAGTCATACTTAGGATTTTTACGCCCCGAAAAAATCCATCGATCCTGGCCGGGTTCGAACCTCCAGGTTTAGGAGGCATGTATGGTAACCACTACACCACCAGGGCCGACTTGTTGCTTCTGCTAGGAAAGTTATGGTGATCTCATTTTTTTTAATATTCAAGGAATATTTTACCAGCATGTGGAACCTGTACATAGAGCCGTATCTGGGCAATACTACATAAAAATCCTGAAAACGTTTCAATGTCATATCATTTGTAAAAGGCTTCATTTCCGTGCTAAAATCTGAACGCTACACCATGATCATTTTTAATAATGTTTAATATCAGTTTTAACTACTGAGATATCACAGGCGGTGAACAATGATGACACTTCACATGAAATAATTAACTGGAAAAGGGTTTTTTTTTAATGGAAGGAAGAGTGTTTGGCCTTAGTTTAGAGCTCCTGCCCGACATTTGTCATTTATGAGGAAAAAACACTCTTGATAGCGATCGAACTCCAAACCTTCCGCATAGCAGTCCGTGTCTTAACGACCTCCGCCACCCTTGTCGGTTCACTATAACGCATGATCGCACATCACAAATATTTTTGCTGATTCTGGCACAAAAATCAATGTGAAGTGTATTCCCCCACCCTCCCTATAGCCCAGATTCAGCCCCTTGTGACTTTACTTTTCACCACACGAAGAAACACCTCCGTGGGAAGCATTTTCTGTCATCAAAAGTAACGGTATAGGCTTTGAAAGGAACTCGGAAGGACATTTCAAAAATTATTTCCAGCATGTCTTTGAACACTGGCAGAGACGCCGGGACAAATGCATTACATACAACAGGGGTTGCTTTTAAAAGGAGTATCAAAACTATGAAGATGAATATGCTTTCCAAAAAGGTGTGTTCATTTTATGATAATGAACAGCCCTTGTAATGAATTAGTGACGAAATAATAAAATATAACCTTCAGGTATGTTAATGAAATACATAATGATTTCAGAGATTGTAGAGTAGTTTTACAAGAGAAACGATTTTAGACAGAAAATCTATGGTCTGCCCTTTCAATTTTTTAAGTTTGGGCATCCCAGGACCAGTACGTCACTGGGTGATGAACCTTTCTTTCAAACTGACACACACAACGGACGGAGGTTGTGGAGCACATTTCTCTGGCGCAGTCGATGTGATATTGGCGTAAAGTAAAAGCGGATTATTGTTGTCTTGTCGCAGCCTCATAAAAAATAACTACCCCACTCGCATTCTCGAAACCACGATCTTCAATATCACAGTCTGTCGGCTTATCCATTAGGCCTAGCAGTTATTGGGATAACTCGCCCTACACAAAGCTACACAAAACGATAAATCAATTTAACGTATTTAATTAGTGCCAGATTTTCAAGATTTTAAAAGCGTGAAAACATTAATGCGATACTGAAAAAATGGAATTTCCTTACCAGAGAACCCATTCTAAGGCAAAATTTATCCTTTTCCCTTAAACACTGACATCATTATTTATTTAACTTCTTTTTCACCATATAAATGTGTTATTTTTCTTCTTGAGTCCGTGACTCAATTGATAAGATCCCTCTATAATCCCTGTAAGTAGGTAAGTAACAGCCGGTATGTATTAAAATTTGTGAGAATGTAAACGTTTAGGATTACCAAGTGAAAACACTAAACATAGCGCACGATTGTTCCGATATTCCCGACAACTAACTGTGACAGACACGGAGTAGTTACGCAGTGAAATGAAAAATCAGTATTGACCAAGACAGGTACAGGCGTCATAACAGATACAAACCATTCGCGACAAGTTTGACGGATGAAGCGGTCGGGGTAAAGGCCGTCCAGTTTTCTCTGATGAAGCTGCAGAGATTTAAGCGGGACAGTCGACCATTCTAACGTACGAGTAGAGCACAAAAAACTCTCGAGCTACAAATAACCCTGTTCGGAACCCCACGAAGATCATCTTTTGCACCATATCACAAAAGAATAAATTTAGTCCATTTAATTTCGCTGAATGCGTTGTAATTTGAACAACCTATATTGACATACTGTAGCAATTCCTAGTCCCAAACAGAAGAGAAGACTAACGATAACGGTTCCAACATGGTGGTGCACTTCCTCATTATCATAATGAAGCGCGGTGTTACTTAAATGAACATCTGCCTTGTCGTTGGGCCATCTGCCAATTCGCAATTGGCCATCCAGGTCATGTAAACCTACTATATATATTTTTTAATTTCTTTTCCCTTTTAGGGCACATGAGATGTTTACGTCTGTCTCATATACTGTCATAGCTATTGCTGACATGCTGCAACTTGCATTGCAAGAACTTCACATGCGCCTGCAATGTATCTGTCACATTGAACATTTGTAATAATGTGTAATGTAGGTAAACGGGAAAAGGCTACCTATCCCGTGATAAATCTTTTCTTTTTCTTTATAAATAAATTGTTTTCTTTAAAATAATTATGCAAATTTGTACCACTTATTTAGAAACAATTCTGTATATATTTTTCCAATTACTATGCATTATATTTCGCAACAAATTAAATACAACTTACATTACACTGGCCTGCAATGATTTTGATGTATTGTGAAAATAAACAATTTATACTGGAAACAGTCTGCTGATTTCGAAGATGCTGTAACTTTTTTAATAACACGTACAGATTTTTGTAATCTGATATTAATTACACTGTTATATTACGGTGATAATGATACTCGTACAATAGCAAAACATGAATAAATTTAGCACATATAAGTTATATACAAAGGGTACCAAAAATGTGTACACACTTCAAGCAAAGAAAAAACTGTGCTAACATAGCAAAACTGAATTCACACAAACAGAAAATGATGAGCACTAATCATCTTAGACTTTTACAGTTACAACAGTTGCTGAAAATGAAAAATGCACACCATCGGCGTCGATACACTCTCGGTACGTTTGCGAAAGTGTCCTCAGCGATTGCAGCACATGCCGTTTCAATTTCTTCCCGAAGTGCTGCCAGTGTAGCTGGTTTTCTACGGTATACAACATCCTTAAGAGTTGCCCATAGGTAGAAGTCCAAACGAGTTGGATCCAGTGCGTGGGGCTTGTTGCTGAGCGAGGTCTTCCAGATCTGCCGTTGTGAACGTCGCATACGGTACAATGATTCTCAATTTTTCCTCGAATGCGTGCAATTGTTACTGGCGTTGGCGGCTCTTTTCTGTACAAACGTCTCCATTGCCTTTGAACTTCAACAGAATTCTCGGTTTTCCAATGCCACTTCAAAATTTCTTTCCAATGTTGAAACTATAATCTTGGCTCCATTTTGTTGTGTCACATTTGTTTACAGAACATCATACTACACATTCCTGTTGTTTTTCGATCCAACTTGAAATATATTAAATAGATATCTACTGTGAAAGTGTGTATACATATTTGGGCACTCTCGATATAAATTGTCATGTAGAATAAAATGCAGAATACATAGAAAGTAGCCTTGTTTTCTTCCTTATCAGTTCCTTTGCCATTTGTTGAAAGTTTCTAACGTGACTGGTTCTTATGAACGCCTGGCCAGAAAGTAATTGCGTCAGTCCAAAATCACAAAGACATCAATTAAAATTCATTAGCCGTGATAGTTGATAGTGTATTTGTTGTTTAGAGCTATATTTCAGGTTTTATTTATGTTGTGTATAAAGCGCGAGGGAACTAATAAGATGACTTTAGCTGTGGAACAACCGTCACAGGTGGCCGAGGTCGTGAAGGGGATGACTCATGATCGGAAGGTCCAGGGTTCGAATACCGCCAGAACCGTCCTCTCTGACTGAGTTTTTTTCCAGCGTTTCCTCAGTCCTCATAAATGGCAAATGCCGGGGAGGAAACTTAGGCCTGGAAGGTTTCCTTCCTTAATGGATAATGGATAATGGATAATGGTCGACGAAAAATGGTCTAAGAGAAAAAATTTAACGCTGGGAGAAAAGAGGTAATACATGTCTGTCTAGTTGACCCTAAAAACATATTCGCTTCATATTAAACTTGGTATCATGAATTAATACAAGTACTAGACAAGTACTTGAAGTATTTATACCGTAAATTTGAACTCCTGAGCCTAAAATAAAAGAGGGTGCATTTGATGGACCTGAGACCACATAGCTAATGATGGATACTGGCTTTTAGAACACTATGAACGATAGGCATGGTGTACTTTTAATAAGTTCCTTGGAAATGTAAAAGAGTGCAATACGAAGAAACTGTAAGAAATATGTTAACGAAGACTGCAAGTTCTCGGTTGCAATATGAGGTGGAAACGTCACTTCTTCAACTCTCACCTTGACCACCTTCCACTTAATTTGGGACTCATGAGTGTTGAGCAATATGGAGGATTTCATCCAGAAATTAAGGAAATGGAAAGACGATATTGGGGATGGTGGAACGAAACAGTTTTGTCGGACCCTGCTGGTGCTTGAAGAGAAAAGATAAGAAATTAAAATATAAACGTAAACCAACACAGCTTTCCTTCCAAGCAAAGAAAAGATGCCGATCTTCAGATAGCGAACTAGGTAGATAGGAATATAGCATTTTAGTTTTGGTTTTATGATACTCTTTATTACATGAAAATTATCTTCTTTTAAAGCTCTTTTAGCGATTGTTTTAAGATCCTGGTGTGATAGGGAAAAACAAAGTGTAGCAATTTTTTTCTCCCTCAAGTAGGCCAGTGTTAATCAACCTAGAAATCATTGGTTTGGAGACCAAAATGCTAGACAGGTAATTTTCATATTTTAAATATATTATGATAAAATGTCCCTATGGATTGAAATAAACTTCAACTGAATGGTCCAATATTTAGATTATATACAGAAGTGAAGTGATATATTTCTAGTCACTTTTTATTAATATAATAACACTGATTTTGATAACCAATATTTAACAGATATGTGCCTTCATTTCCTTATGAAAATGACCATAAAAAAACCTGGATAATTACAATTCGGTTCAAGGAATCGTACAATACTGTCACACACATCTCCCACAAATAAATAATTTTATGGTTTTGCAGTTCTGACCATAAATCTAGCCGCCGTTGTCAGTGGATATGATGCTATGATACCTACAATAACAGAATTCATAGGTGTCTTCTTTGCCATAGAATGATTTGGTTCTTATTTCGCCACCTGATAATTTATCGTTTTTTTTTTCTTTTTTTTTAAGCTGTACAATGTTCACATATATCCTGCCTCTTCTTTTGTGAGAAATTGTCTTTATATTTCTTGATAAAGCAGTCAAAATACGAATCACCTTTTTAGAAACTCCTGAAGGGAAGAGCTTGCTGTCATTTCCCCAGCACTAAATGGAGTTTGGGTGGTGTTGAGTCATTCAACATGGACGGTTTAAACACTAAGAAAGTAAACTTCTGACGGCATAACAGCGTCACTCGTTAAGTCTCCTGTTTCTACCAATCAGACAAGTGCGAACTGTTCTTTCCCCCTCTCTTTCACTAACTCCAGACATTCACAAAGAGAACTGCTCTATTAGAGCTCTACACATCCTGGAGTCTATTTAAGATTGCTCATGATTGGATATTTCATTTTGGCTGCAAAAGAAAGTTCAGTTAACACTTACCATGTCTTTGGAACATTATAAGTATAACCAGGGAAAGGCTTTATTTTTTTTCTACTTTTTATTATGCATGTTCTGGAGGTTTCAATTGTTAAATGTTAACATGTGATATTAGTTACTGGCCTGTAGTGCTTGTAAAATAAAAAACTCGTGTTTTATGTGGTGTCAAGATTTGTTTCATAAATCTTAATCTTGCATTGTTTAATAAATATTTGTAAGTCCCAGCATACACTCTTTCCCAAGTTCTGCCTTCCACAGTATTTTTGTACTTTGCTACCATGTAGAATTAAACTTTACTTCGGGAGAGAGAAGTGATGCGCGTGGGTGTTACCAAAGTTTAGCTATTTGGTCGCTTTGCCTTCTCGTTAGTGTAACAAAAATTACAATTAATTTAAAACCGATTACTGCACTTCTCACTGAATCCGTTTCTTCCTAAACAACAGAGAATGTAATTCGTGATTGTGTTATAGATATTTCCACTTCATGTGATAATACTGTTGGGTGGCCAATCTTGTTAACAGGGTTTCAAGCTGCCATCCTTTTCCCCTCTATGTTCACTCTAGCGTTAATAAAATAGTGAATGGGATGTCATACAGCTGAGCTGATCCAAGAGTTAAAAAGTGTATTTCCCCAACTTTCCTAATGACAGAATTCATAGTTTGTCTGGTCCTATACATGAGGGTAAGTTCATCAGTTTCTGGCCTCGCCGACAAGGACTATCGCCTTCACAAAACCTTTATCTGGTGTCGTACCTTATCTATTAAGTAAATAATTGCAACTGTAACTTCCGTTCGACTATGTTCAGCTGTTCAGATATAGTTGCATAAAGAAAGTTATGTATTGAAGATTGTGACATGTTCAAAATGTAGTATCAAGCTGTTATTAAGTTCTTTACAAAAGAAGAACTTACTCCAAATGAAATTAAACAGCGATTGGACGGTGTATATGGGGAAGCATCCTCATCATATTCTACTGTAAAAGAATGGGCCAAACCTTTTCGAATGGGTCGAGAAAGCATTGAAGACAAAGAGCGTGCAGGTCGACCCTTGGAGATGCTCACTTTTGAAAACATCGCTCTTATGGAAAGAGAAATTATGGAAGACCGGCTGCTCAAAGTTACAGAAATACCAGCATGGTTGAGCCTTTCTAAAATAACTCCTTCGAAGTATTCATGAACATTTAGATATGGATAAGGTTAGTGCCTACACTTCTTTCCTCAGTCCAAAAGCACCAACGAGTCATCTGTTGTCAGGCATTTTTGGCGTTCTGTCGTGGCAATGAGAAAGAATTTCTGCAAACCATTGTTACAAGAGTTGAAACTATGGTCCTCTATATTGATGTCCAAAATAGAATCCATGGAGTGGCGTAAACCTGGCGAAGCAGCGCCTCTAAGGCCAAGGTCACTCAGTCAATCAAGAAGATCATGGCCACAATCTTTTAACATTGTGAAGGAATACTCTTCCTTTACTTCAAGGAGAGGAACACTACAGTAAATGGAGAGTACTATGCTGGCCTACTGCACAGACTACGTGCTTCCATCAAAGAGAAAAGGCGACGAAAGCCGAGTGGTGGTGTGAGCCTTCTTCACGAAAACGCGCCTGTGCATACAGCTCTTGTTGCAAAGGAAGGTGGGAAGAAATGTGGCTTCAAGGAGATCGATCATCCACCCTACAGCCCATATCTAGCTCCCAGTGACAATTTCCTCTTCTCAAAACTCAAAAAGGAGCTTTGAAGAAGGAAATTAGGTGTGAAGAAGAGAGGAATGCTGTTATGCCCATTTTGCAGACAAGACTTCTGACTTTTTGGCGGCGGGAGGCATTGAAATGTTAATTTAAAGATGTGAAAAGTGTATTACAATAAAGGGTAACTATATTGAAAAGTGAAATATAGTTTTTGTCTTTATTATACCTAGAAAATGGCTAGGCCGGAAACTTATGAACCCTACCCTCGTATCAAAAGTGAATCAGATAGAAACTATACCAACAGTGGGTAGTTTTGTATGCCTTTTTCTAAATGGTCATCCATCCACATGGAATTTAGTGTCTTGTTGGTACAACGGAACAAAAGGATCGCAGAAGTTATAAAAGATCGAACTTCCCTTATGGCCTTCTCAGAACAATATTGCAGGATAATTGACTCTCACCGTTGTTTAGCGGCAGAGCTTAACGCTTCCCACGCGGCGGGCTCGGGCCTAGTTCCTGAATGGGTTAATTATTGAGTGAATTTTTTTTCAGGACTTTTCCCTCAGTTTCTCTCGTTGCCTTACCTTTTTGAGAAAAGAATCGCATACACTATCAATAAGTGTATATTCCAAAACGAAATATACATTAACTAATTGAACTGATAATTCCAAGTACTGCCTCCCATAAATTTACATTTGAAGAATCTACTTACAAATTCATTATTTTACTTTTTCCCCTACAAGTCTCTCCTTTTGCCATTGAACGTCACTTCAAAGCAGTGCAGTAGTTGAACTTTGCCAAAATGGGACAGTTGACTCTGGGGCAGCGCATTTTCGTGTGTAAGTGTTACCAAATACCAGATAGTTCGTCGTATCCGTGCAGAACTTCTTTTGCAGTTCCCTGCTCAACTGTCTGCTTCCAGAAAATCAATTCACGATATTGCGAATAAATTTGATTCCACTGGATAAGTGCACATAAAAAAGAAGACACGTGGAAACGTACGGTATTAACAGAGAATAAACTAGACGAAATTAGAGCAAACCCTGAACGTTCGCAAACAAAACACTCCTGAAATTAGCATAATAGGCAACGGTTCTGCACATACAGCAACAGGATTATTAAACCTCAGACCAGTTTACACGTGGCCATTGTTTAAAACTAGGCGACCCAGTACAAGAGCATTATTGCGAGTGATTTCTCTTTTCCTTCTTTTTGCTTTTTTTTCCCCCCCTTTCTTTTTTCCTTCCCCATGTGTGAATTTAATGGACCCAGCGCTTCTGTTCTTTTCACGTAAGACCTCGTTTCACCTGAACGGCCGTGCGACAGTCAAAATATGCAATACTGGTTTACCTAAAATCCACATCTTGGTAAGGAAACCCTTCTTTATGATAGGAAAGTTGAATTTTGTTATGATGTTAGCACAAGGTGTATTACCGGTCCGATTTTTACGAAACGACAATAGAAGTAGAAGGATACAGAAGGGACATTTTGATCCCATTTTATTCAGAAGCTTACAGAAGAAGAGAAATCATATGGGTGGTTTCAACGGGATCCTGCAACTGTTCATACAGCAGTCCATGGATAAAATTAAGGAAGTGTTTGAAGATAGAATGATTAGTGCTGATGTATGGCCCTCTCGCTCACCAGATTTAACAGTGTGTGATTTTTACCTGTGGGTACCTGAAGGACAGAGTTTATAAAACAAATCCTCACTCATTGGAGGATCTGAAGGAAAATATCATAAATGAAATCAGAAACATTACAACGCCGAACGTGTCAATCAGGTACAATGCTTATTTAGCCGAAAGGGAACGACATATCTAGCACCTTTTACTGTGAGATAAGATTTTTAATACAAAATTAGAAGCGAAGTTAAGCGGGCCGCGACACGCCCAGCCGCCGAGAATCAAAACACCGTCCAAGCGGGATAGAATTTACGTGAACGCCCTGTACATTTAAGAAAAATGCTCACCCTGTTGCTCTAACGGCAATAAATAACAAACAGAAAAGGAAATTGTGTGACGCACATATAAGGCGATGAACAGCTCTCCTTGCAGCAGGTGAAAACACAGTACGCTGCCGTTGTTTCAATGAAACGTAAAAGAAGGAAGGATTCAGCCATATATGAACGCGGAGTTACGGGCAGAGATTCTGCTTTTTCCCAATTGCGCAAGAAGGTAAGAAAAAAGTATCAAAGGTAGTAAGAGCAAGATGGAGGCCAATTCCCCTGCCGGTGGCCATTAGGGGCGCTTTCGTCGTGCTGCAGGTTGACGGCGAGGGGATGAGAGAGGATGCTTGCACCATTTCGTGGTAAGTCTGAATCTTCCTCTAGAGAAATGTGGCGCAAACAGCGCTCCTTTTTTTTTTTTTTTTTCTGCCGACCTCGGCAGCCTGCAGTGCTGTATCAGATCAGTGGCGGCTCTTTCTCAATTATTAAAAATTGCGTATACTTTCATCTCCAATTCCAGGAATTTTGAATGTATGCTAGTTCTGATCGAACATGAAGTAAATATCACTTGCAGTACAACAATATTGCAATAAGAGCTTCATCGAATTAAAAAAAATTGAAAAAACGTTTCAATTGCAAACGCACCATGCTCATTCGACCTGCAACCCACACTGACTGCCAAGTATGTGCAGCGCAGCAAGCGGCCAAGGTTATGTAATATGACGTACAGAAAATGCTTTGAGCTGCACTGCCCAATGGTAGAAACATCAGCTCTAAAAAGCCGTGACCAACAATAGCGCACGATTTAAAATAAGCCATTATTTCTGCCGCATTTTGTATTTGAAATTACAAATATTCTTTCACTTTTAAAGAACTCTATACAAATTACATGGGCATGTTTAATATTACACTGCTTTCCATTAAAATTGCAACCACTATAAAAGACGTTTTAAACCGACATTTTCATTTTCACAGAAGGAACGAGTTATTTCAATACTGTTTAACGCCCGTTTTAACTGCTGAGACATCTCAGGATATGGACATTAGTGATAATTGAAATATATAAGGAAAAGGCGTTTCAGGCCTAAGTTTAGGATACCTCTTCGGCATTTACCATTTATGAGGACTAAGAAATACCTGGAAAAAACCTCAATCAGGGAGGAGGGTCATGGCCTGACTCAGAAATGTCGTCAATTGGTCAATTGGTCAATTCATCAATTATTATTATAGCTATTAAGTATCAGGCTTTAGAGGCGCGTTGTAAAGTTTCAGACAGATAAGTGTAGTCACTTTTTTATGACGATCGTTTAAACAAACAGTGTTAAACTTTTCTAGAAAATGTATAAACTGAAACACAAGCTGTGATAAAGTACTTTATTTTAAAGGGTTTAACTACAGTAAAACTACAAAAGGAATTTGATTTCACATTAAAGGATTCTTCCCCTTTGTTTTC